>BQMI01000565.1:1200000-1650000 GCA_026005395.1 Asobara japonica | reverse complement strand
GAAGAGTTTGCCATGAGGAAACGCTTCAACGGGGCGGGGGAGTGGGAGGCGGGGGGGGGCAGTGGGTGGGTGGGTGGGCGCAGTTGAAATAAAATGGGAGATGAAAAAAAATTGAAGAAGCAGTCGAGGGTGGAGATGTAATGGCAAAAAGGGAAACTCCGACTGTAACTGCCGAGCGAAATGAATTCAGAGTGATAGTTGGTTGGGAGGCGGGTGGGTGGGGGGGGTGTGAGCATTGTTCGAAGTAATAGTCCCATCGATATGCCAATTTAGATCGAGATTTGTCGGCTCTATTGAAGATTTCATTGCGCTCGATAGTTTCCGGGTTTTTAAGAGGAAATTGAATTTTTTTGGGCGGTCTTAATTGTTCGGGTAATTGGCAGGGCGGGGGGGGGGGAGGGAGGGGGACAATGGGGATCAATATTTTCCGCGAAATTTGACCAGGCATGGCCAGGTATTCTCTCCCCCGGAATTTCCGCGGGATCAAACATGATGTTAATTTCCACCTGTCAATAAATGCTCGCCCTTCACAGGCCCCTCCCCCTCCCTCCCCATGGCCCGCCCACCCACGCTCCGCGGCTTATTTTTCTCGATTTTTTGCAAAGTTTGGAAACATTTCTGAGCGACAAATTTCTTTGGGTTTTCCGTAATTCTGAAATTTGGGCTCGGTTTTTTGAGCTAGATTTTTTTAACAGTATATATATGAAGTTTCAAAGAATTGAGCTTTTGACCGGCTCACAAGTTTCTCAATTTTTTCTTGCTTATGAATACAAATAGCCCCGTACTTTCGACGTCTAAAATTTCCTCGGGACCGAACAAGATGCTATCGTTAATTTTCGTCCGTCGAAAACTCCCCCCCCCCCCTCCCCCCGCCTGCCGCCCCCAAATCCTCATCATCACTTTGCCTTTTCAGCCTTAACATCATCCCTATCATTAATTTCCCCGCTCGCTGTGTGTCAGCTCACCCATTTTTTTAAAGATGTATTTTTCATTCAAGTAAGAAAACAAGATTGTTTCCGTAGAATCATCATTGGGATTAAGAACCCACAATTAATCACTTTATTTCTTTTCTCCAAAAATTCCCCGATGGAGTATATATTATCAAACAATTTTCGGAATTTCAAATTACCAATTTGTGTGTGTGTGTGGGTGTGTTCGTGTCAGTGGTGGGTGAATAGGTGGGTGGGCAGCTGGTTGGTGAGGAATTGATGGGTGGGTGGGTAGGTGGGTTGGCGGGGGGGTAGGTGGGTAGGTGGGTAGGTGGGTAGGTGGGTAGGTGGGTAGGTGGGTAGGTGGGTAGGTGAGTAGGTGGGTTGGTGGGTGGGTGGGTTGGGGGGACAGTGGGTGGGTGGACTGGGGGGAGGGTGGGTGGGTGGGTTGGTGGGGAGGGTGGGTGGGTGGGCTGGGGGGAGGGTGGGTGGGTAGGTTGGTGGGGAAGGTGGGTGGGCGGGCTGGTGGGGGGGGGGTAGGTAGGTGGGTGGGTTGGTGGGTGAGTGGGTGGACAAGTGGGTAGGTGGATAGGTGGATGGTTGGGAAACGATATACCCTCATTTTTGATAACAATTATTGGCCAATTCCAATTACACACGGCCAATAAAACCCAACTAAATATGGCAGCAGTGAAAATAGTGATTTTACACGGATGCTAATAATGGGAGGCAGATGTACAAAAATTCAATACCCAACTTTACGCACAGCCATTTTACAACTGAACTGTGAATTCTTTTAGCCTCAGGAAAATGGCTCAACCCAGTAACACACAAATGGGAAAATAAAGGATGTAAAAAAAAAGGGAAAATTCAGGGGAGTTTTAATCTACACTCATACTGACAAAACTTGCCGGTGAATGAAGCCGGAATTTATCCGCTACATTGCCATTTCATGTTTTTTTTTAGTGCAATAAATTTGCGTGCGTTCATTGTATTTCTTTTTACTCCGTTTATTTTTTTCTCTGTAAACATCTATTTTGTTTCGTTTTTTTTATTCTGATTTTGAAATTACTTTATTTTTCTGAGATTTTTAGAATTCAATTTTTTTTTCCATCGTTTACAACTGAATTTGAAATTTTTCAAAATTTGCAAATTTTGTAATTTTTCAAAATAGTTTTTTATTATTTGAATATTTAGCAATTTTTACAATTTCGAGTCTTGTTTTAAACTTTTGCAATTTTTACATACAAATGGTCAAAAGTTAGGCGGGGGGGGGGGGGGGGGAGGGTGAAAAATTGATGAGGGCTTTTAATTCCCACGGTCGCTGACAAAACTTCCAAGTGAATGAGTCAGGGAATTCAGCCGCCACATCGCCACTCCATTATTATTATTATTATTTTTACCTCGAGCCGTTTTCTCTTGTTCTTGAAGCTCCTTCAGCTCACGGCTGAGTCGCCCATTGCCTTGGAGCTGTGCCACAAATCCCAACAATCGTGTCACCACTCTCGGGCCCTCTTGCCACCTACTTCCGACTCGAGGGATCTTAATGTAAGATATGACGTGCCTGAAATGTTCTTCTACCACTTTCTCGACAACATTGGAATATTCGAATTTTTTTTTTTCAAGTAAAGTTATTCACCCACCCACTCACTCACTTAGCCATTCACCTACTCAGTCACCCATTCACCCTCTCATTCACACACCCACCCACCCAACCACCTACCCACCCACTCACCCAACCACCCACCCACGCACTCACCCACCCACCCACCCACTCACTCACCCAACCACCTACCCACCCACCCACCCAACCACCCACCCACTCACTCACCCACCCACCCATCCACTCACCCAACTACCTACCCACCCACTCACCCACTAACCCACCCAACCACCTACCCACCAACTCACCCAGTCACTCCCGCACCCACCCACCCACTCACCGACTCACCCACCCATCCACTCACCCACTCATCCATTCACTCCCCACACACCGATCCACCTACCCACCCACTCACCTACCCACCTACCCACCCACCTACCCACTCACCCAACCACCTACCCACCCGCTCACCCAACTACCTACCGACCCACTCACCCACCCACCCACCCACTCACTCACCCACCCACCCACTTACTCACCCAACCACCTACCCACCCACTCACCCAACCACCTACCCACCCACTCACCCAACCACCCCCCCAGTCACTCGCCTACTCATCCAACCACTCACTCACCCACCCACTCACTCATCCACCCACCTACATTTAACATGGTCCACCTACACCGCGCCCACTAGCACATGCCCAGTACGTTAGTCAATTTCGATTTTTTCCGAGCTGAACTTCATCGATTGGCGCATAAATATATCATCCTTAAATCAAACTTCACCCATTAAATGCACGAGAAAACTCTCTGGACCAAGGAATCTCCTGTCAAAACTGCAAATCCACGTGGTTTAATATCATTCGCAGAAATTCCGGTAAAATAGTTGAGACGTCGACCCACATTCGACCTCCATGAATATTCAATTGAATATTATTGTTTAATGGAAGCCACTGTAGATCCAAAGTTGTGTTGGTGTAACACAGATATTATATCCGTCGATTGGAAACTCCAGTGCACTCACGGGACGCGCCCAGAGTTGAACGATTAACGAGAAACTACTGTGCACCGCCACCCATCCGCCCACCCACTATTCACCCCTCGTGCACTGCCGAGGTCGAGTGGGTGTTTTTTGCATAACTATGACAAGAACCGGAATATCACATATCGCTGTGAATAATTGCCGAGTTAACGATTAACATTAATTGTGGGAATTATGGGCTTCCTTTTCAAATGTCAGGGAATTGACGTAGTTCTCTAAGAATTTTATTTCACCACCGAAAATTCAATTTTGACAAAATTACGTCTGCCTCCCCATAAGATCCGAATGCTGAATTAAAAAATTAATTTGAATTTTTCGCTTCGAAATACACGGACTTCCTGGGGGTCCAATCAGATTGTGTCCACCGACATGGCGCCAAAAATTCAACTTTGAAAAATTTAAGATTGCCTCCCCATAAGAGCCCCATGTTAAATTTGGCCAAACTCGAAAAAAAATCAATTGAATTTTTCGACCCAAAATCGACGGGAGTGTCTTCTAGGGGTCGGAATTGGACAGTATAAACGCGCACGGGGCCAACAATTCGATTTAAAAAAATTCAAGTTTGCCTCCCCATAAGACCCCAATGTTAAATTTGGCCAAAATCGAAAAAAATTAATTTGACTTTTTCGACCCAAAATCGACGGGAGTGTCTTCTAGGGGTCTCAATTGGATAGGGTAAACGCGCACGGGGCCGAGAATTCGATTTTAAAAAATTTAAGTTTGCCTCCCCATAAGGTCCCAATGTTAAACTTGGCCAAAATCGAAAAAAATTAATTTGACTTTTTCGGCCCAAAATCGACGGGAGTGTCTTCTAGGGGTCCCAATCGGATAGGGTAAACGCGCACGGGGCCGAAAATTCGATTTTAAAAAATTTAAGTTTGCCTCCCCATAAGGTCCCAATGGTAAACTTGGCCAAAATCGAAAAAAATTAATTTGACTTTTTCGGCCCAAAATCGACGGGAGTGTTTTCTAGGGGTCCCAATTGGATTGTATAAACGCGCACGGGGCCGAAAATTCGATTTTAAAAAATTTAAGTTTGCCTCCCCATAAGGTCCCAATGTTAAACTTGGCCAAAATCGAAAAAAATTAATTTGACTTTTTCGGCCCAAAATCGACGGGAGTGTTTTCTAGGGGGCCCAATCGGATAGTATAAACGCGCACGGGGCCGAAAATTCGATTTAAAAAAAATTTAAGTTTGCCTCCCCATAAGACCCCTATGTTAAATTTGGCCAAAATCGAAAAAAATTCCGGACGTTAAAAATTCAAAATTCGAAGAGTTCCCAAAACTGATAAATTTCGGAGCCATTTAATCCACACCGTTCAATCTCAGAAAATATTTTCACGCAAAATATAACTCACCCAAAATCCCTACAAACTTGCGCCAAAAAATATCTCCAAGCGCTCGTAAAGCGCGCTAACTCTCATCGTTTATATACCTCTTTTTTCGCCAAAAAAAAAATGGGAAAACGCGAGGAAATAGATCGGGCACGCGAGGGTGATTTTCCTTTGGTGTACAAAGGTGTTGTTGGATGTAGGGTGAGTGGAGCCATCTCCATTCGCCCCGGCACCTTTTCACTGTAGAAAGCGGACGCGAGGGAGCGCAAAATGCATCTCTAAGAGCTACACGGCAATAAACGCTTTTGTTGAAACTACTCGCGCATGTACTGTATATAGAATTCATAGTCTACCATTTTTCCCACTTTTTATTCTGGCAATGTTGCAGAAGTTTGTCTGAACCAACAAAAAAAAAATCATCATCTACATTTCGCAATTCGACAACGAAATTTGATTGCTCGTAAAGCGCGTAATAATTATTCAAATTGACTTTCCATTATTGATCTTTAGTATGTGTTGCGCTATCGTGATTTCTGCTGTTGAATCAATTTGAATTTTGCCGCGCTTTGTGCTCACAAAACCACTCAACTGTGACCATAACAAAGCCTGTCGGCGCACTCTGGCGGCAGCGAAAATAGGCTTTTTGAATTTGTCGTTAGCGCGCGAAAATCCTCGCTAGAGATTGAGGCGTTGCGCATGCGCGCAATCGACGTCGCGCATCACGTGTTCTCAACGCAGCCAAATCACTCCAGCCAGGTGAAAGCAAAATCCATAAAACAGAAAATATTCAACCTGAAAATTGAAACCAAAGTCATTTTCGTCTATCGTCATGCGGTGTGAATTAATCTGTGAAGTTAGAAAGCGCTAATTCAATTCTACGTGTGCGAAAATAGCAGTGGAAATCTCGAAGTGTACATGTCAACACACCAGAGGCAGCCGAATGCGGGCAATAATAACAATAAATAAAGAGGTTCTCGTTAACTAATTTCAGCAATGTCAGAAATTTCGTAATTGGGTTTTTTTCCCTCCGGGATTGTCGAGCGGAATTCGGCGTGTTCACGCCCACGGGGGAATTTCTTGCGGTCTATGGGGACAGCTGCTGTCGGACATTATTTTTATGGGGGCGGGACGTCTTGACACTTCGACACCTTGTATGGGCATAATGGTTTTTGTATCCGCTGGAATTGCAACAGTGAAATATACCCTAAATGATGCCAAGCTTTACAAAATTTGTTTCGGAAATAGGTCCAAGTTGAAATATTGAAGGATATTTTTTAAGTAGGAACCACTAACTTCTCGATGTGTATGGGTGTGTGTATTTTCCCTCCGTTCCTCTCTCCTGTACTCCCCGCGGTCGCTGCTCTGGAGGATTTCTTAGGTAGGGCCTACTGGACACCCATCCATGCGTCAGGCGGCGACTTTCGCCATTTGGACTCGGACTGCGTGTGTGTGTGAGTATGTGTGTGTGTGTGAGGGAGAGAGAGAGAGTGTGTGTGTGCGTGTGTGTTGCTGAAAAAGCAAAGAGATTCCTAGGTTTTTTTTTTTAATTATTTTGAGTTTTGGAAATTTTGAAAATCGGGAAAAAATTGAAAATGAGAAGACTAATTTTATTTTCTATAACTTATTCAGGTTTTTTTCTTCTTTTAGATTCAACGTAACCTATCGATGGATCAAGGATCAATTGGGGGATTACCACAACAATAGATTGTGTTACGTTCACGGTGTTTCATGGGATTAAGATACCTATCGTAATGGTGTTTTATGTTGGCACAACATTGCCTTTGATACAAAGTATACTTTTAGCGGCAATGGAGCGAAAAGCTGAGAAAAAAATCCCGGCATCACATCAGGGGTGATCCCCATCTGTACCTTGAGAATTTTTTTTGGTGGGTTTCAGGGGCAATGCATCAACGACTTTACGACTTTATTTCTCGTTTAAGGTGAAGAAATTTTGGGAATAAAATTTTATAATTATTGAAATTTTTACAATTTTCATGTTATTGCAAATTTTAAAAATGTCAAAAGATTCGAAAATTTCAAAAAATTTCATAAATTGAGAAAATTTCAAAAATTTCAAACATTTCAAAAATTTCAAAATTTCAAAAATTTCAAAAATTTCAAAAATTTCAAAAATTTCAAAAATTTCAAAAATTTCAAAAATTTCAAAAATTTCAAAAATTTCAAAAATTTCAAAAATTTCAAAAATTTCAAAAATTTCAAAAATTTCAAAAATTTCAAAAATTTCAAAAATTTCAAAAATTTCAAAAATTTCAAAAATTTCAAAAGTTTTAAAACTTCAAAAATTTCAAAATTTCGAAAATCCCAAAAATGTTGAAAATTTTAAAAATACGAAGGACGGTGGAAAATATGACAAATTTTTTTGTGTTCAACATCCACCTAGGTATTATCTCCCACCACTGTCTCGTGCCAACAGACGAAAACAATGAGGACCATCTGAAGCTGGGGTGAGGAGAGAAAAATGAAAGACGCTAGTAGTCGTAACAGAAATTACGAGTGGAAGGATAAAAAAAACAAAGCACTTTCAATGAAAGGAGGAGACAAATTACTGGGGTAAGAGCAGCGAAAGCTAAAAACGTCTTCACCCAAAACATCTGTCATCACCACGAGAAATCGGAAAATTTTCAACTGGTGTAAGCTTAATAAATTGACCTAGTTTAGGGAATTATTTCTATTGGCTGTTTTAATTTTCCAAATTTTCGTGTAATTTTCGAAATTTTCCAAGATTAAAAAAAAACTGGATTCTGGAAATTTTCATACACACACACACACACACGCGCGCCCACCCACCGCCCCACTCACCCACCGACACACTCCTACACCCACCCACCCATCTACCTACCTACACCCATCCACCCACATACACCCATCCACCCACATACACCCTCTCACCCACCTACACCCACTCACCCACCCACCCATACACCCACCCACCCATCCAACCACCTACCCACTCACCCACCCACCCATACACTCACCCACCCATCCAACCACCTACCCACCCACCCGTCCAATCACCTACCCACCCACCCATCCAACCACCCACCCAGACACTCACCCACCCATCCAAACACACTTCCAAACACCCACTCACCCATCCTCTCACACACCCACCCACCCATCCAACTACCCACCCAGACACCCACCCACCCATCCAACCACCCACCCACTCACCCATCCTCTCACACACCCACCCACCCATCCACTCACCCTCCCGCCCGCCCAGTCAACCAACCTCCCACCCACCCACTCACCCAACCACCCACCCACACCCACTCACCGATCCAACCACCCAAACAGTGGAATATCTTATCATAGATCTCGACCGTTAGCAGGAACATTCCGTGTGTGCTATCGGTGGTATCCATGAAATGAGGCCGCAAGGGCGGGCGGGAACCTCACCCGACGAAGGGGGAAGTAGTGGGTGTTCTTACAGGCCCCCGTCATCGTAGCACAGAGGCTTTTTGGTGGTTTACCCTGTGTTTACAAATACGATGGCCTAAATAGCGAAAGTCGGGCCCAGCCACATGGATGGGTGTCCAGTACGCCCTACCGAAGAAATGCTCGAGAGCAGCTACCGTGGGGAGTACAAGAGAGAGGGACGGTGGGAGAAATACACACACACACACACACATACACTATTCATCTGCCTGCCTTCGAAATTGACAAAAAAAACCATAATATAGCGCTTTCAAAGCCCTCAAAAGTCAATTTTTCCAACACCCCTGAAGATTTTCCAGCTGACTTCAACCATGTCCCATAATATCAATTTCATTCGTTTTTATTTCACTTCAAATTTTCCGGTTTGAAAAAAGGGAATGAGAAGAATGGGAAACGAATACAATTTGAAATGACCCGCGATTGGTTCCACGAAAGCCCATTCTTCGGTCTCGAGCCGAGAAAAGACTAGAAATATGTTTTTTTTCTTGAAAAACCTCTGGCTCGTGACAACAAAACCCCAACAATTTGCCTGGGGTTGTGATCTATGAAACTATTGTCCAATTCTCGTTTTATTTCTCTTGAGATTTGTGGTCGAGTCACCACGGGCTCTTTAATTCCCAGTTTTTGCCATTCATGTATTCATTCCTACCACGCTGGGAAAAATGGGGGGGGGGGCGACTTGAGAGCATGTGGAGAAGAAGGTAGTAGGTCGAGCACGAGTTTGTCAAAGTTTTCAAAATTTCCAAAATTTTCAAAATTTTCAAAATTTCCAAAATTTCCAAAATTTCCAAAATTTCCAAAATTTCCAAAATTTCCAAAATTGCAAAAAATTCTAAAATTTTCAGTTTCCAAAATTTTTAAAATTTTCAAAATTTTCAAAATTTTGACTACATCTTCAAAATCTGCCAATACTTGCCAATATATGAAACAAAATTATGCAAAAAAATGTTATAAAATTCTATTCGATTCATCCCAGATGCAATCCACACATTCATGCAAGATGCAAACGTTTCATTTTTTTCATTCGTTTCTTCTACAAATGAAATAAATCAGAAATTCTCATCACGTAACCGAGAGCCCCTCGTGTAAAGTACACACAGGGGCAGCCGCTTTCTTGCCTACCCTAAAAATTCTCGCGTAAAAAAAAATAGAAGACTTGTGAATGTGTAGCGAAAGAGGGCAAACATCTTGAGTAGATTTCCGCCACCCGCTTACAGAACTTTGAGAATTGCAAAGAGCTTCCAAAAGTAATGAATTTTTAATTTTTTTCCATGTTGTAATTTTCCTCCTTGAGATCAGAAATAGAACTTTTTACTATTCAAATTTTCATTATTGGAGATATAAAAATGATTGAATTCTTGAGACACACCCACCCACTCAAAGACCTATTCCACCACCCACTTGATCATCCACTCACTCAACCACCTACCCGCCCACACCACCACCCACTCCACCACCCACTCCACCACCCACTCCACCACCCACTCAACCACCCAATCCCCTACCCGCCTACTCCACTACCCGCTCGACCAATTCGCCCACCCACCCTACCACCCACTCAACCACCCACCCACTCACGCAACCAACCACCCACTCACGCAACCATTCACCCACTCACTCAACCACCCAGCCACTCAATCGCCCGCCCACCCACCTCACCGCCCACCCACCCCACCGCCCACCCACCCCACCGCCCACCCACCCCACCGCCCACCCACCCCACCGCCCACCGACCTCACCAGCCACTCAACCAACCACCCACCCGCCGACCTCACCACCCACTCAACCACCCAACCACCCACCCCACCACCCACATACATGCACACACACACACATACACACACCGATATGATCACAAGATTGTTGCCAAACCTTTAGGCGGGAAAAATCCAAAATCTCTCATTTTCAAAATGCCTACAACTGAAAAAAAAAACTGCCACCTCCTTTCGAGTCCGAAATTCTGATCACGTGCTCGAGTCTAAATCTCGTAAAAAAAAATCTTGGATTAAAAAACAAAGCAAGAAAACTAAAAGACCACCAAATGTGGAGCGAAAGAGGGCAAACATCTCGAATAGATCTTCACCACCCGTTTGTGAAACTTTGGCGGATGGGTGAAGAGGGGGGGGGGGGGGGGGAACGGTCAAATTACTCTGTCTGCGCACTTAACCAAGCGTAACGTAGAGAGAGATTATCAAGGGGAGTAAATGAAATGTAGTAACTGCTCTTCGAAGTAGTATTGCGCCTAGAGAGAGCAATTAGAGGATTTAGGATACTGTGTATAGGTTGAGCTGAGCGGAAATTAGTAGGCGGACAGTGTGGGGCTCATGTGAAGTACACTTTGTGCCTTTGCCCGCTGACTTATGTGCGTGTGTTAAACTTTAACCCTGTACGTGAGGGCCGTTGGCAAAAAGGGGGTGGCAATAAAACTGGGAGATTTCCGGGTGAATTTCAAGAATAATCCACATTCTTAACTGTTCTATGTATTTATTCCGTTATTTGGAGATACAGACACACACCCACCGACCCACCTACACTCACCCTCCACCCACACCCACGCACCACCCAATCACCTACCCGCCCACCCCACTATCCACTCAACCAAGTTACCCACCCACCCACTCATCCACCCACCCGCCCACCCTACCACGCACTCAACCACCCAATCACCTACCCGCCCACCCCACTATCGACTCAACCAATCCACCATCAACTCAGCCACCCACCCACTCACACCCACCACCCACCCACCCACCACCCACCCACCCACCACCCACCCATGCAACCACCCAAACACCACATGACGGAATATCTTCTCATGGATCCCGATCGATAGCAGGAACATTCTGTGTGCGCTATCGGCGGTACCCATCAAATGAGACCGCAGGGCCGGGCGGGAACCTAACCCGACGCAGGGGGAGGGGGTACCGGTGAGTGCGATCAAAGGCGCCCGCCATCGTAGCACAGGGGTTTCTGGGGGTTTACCCAGCGGCTAGAAATACGATGGCTTAAATGGCGAAAGTCGGCCCCCAGCGATGGGTGTCCAATATGCCCTACCTAAGAAATGCTCGAGAGCAGCCACTGTGCGGAGTACAAGAGAGCGGGATGGGGGAAAACACACACACACACACACACACACACATATATTGGGAATAGTATACAAATCTCTTAAGCTACCTAAGTTCGGCGCATTTCAACCGATTTCTCCCTTAATTGCTCACATTCACACAAAAAATTTTTCATCATTGATTTTATTGTCCAACCCGCGATATTGTTTGCACCCAATTTGTGCCCACAGAAAAAAAAATTTATCGACGATTTAACCTCCATGCGCTATTATACCCTGCTTCTCAATTTCCAATTTATATATCAGAACGCGTACTTTACGACTTTGTTCGCGCCCAGTTACGCGAAAAACTTGGGTATTCTATAAGAAAACGTTTTCGATTCTTTCTTATAACACAGTTTTTAGAGTTGGTACGTGAATAAAATTGCCGCACGATCGGTCACGGCTCCTTTTTATTGTCCCAGCCCTATTTCTCTCTCACTTTAACGTCTACTCGGCAGAGCACTAGACTTTTTTTTTCTCCCGAGGCTTTTACTAGCGCCGCGAGAGACTGCCGTGACACCTGGCACTGGAGAACACACACTCACCCCGCCCACCCCCTTCCACCCTCCGCGCCCATCTTTCGCCCTTACACACCCTAGCCCGTGGGCAAACAATACCCACGGGCACGGGAGCTGAAAAAATATAGAAAAAAAAACATATATATGTGTGTCCGGAGTCAAGTCGCAAAAACTGGTAATTACGCTTGTTTTCAATTTTTTTTTTCTTCAACCTTTAAATTTTTTCAGTTTTTGCATCTCTTGCAATTTTTTTCAACATCCCCATTTTTTTTTTGTTTATTGGTGAAATTTTTGAAAATTTGGAAAATTTGGAAAATTTGGAAAATTTGGAAAATTTGGAAAATTTGGAAAATTTGGAAAATTTGGAAAATTTGGAAAATTTGGAAAATTTGGAAAATTTGGAAAATTGGGAAAATTTGGAAAATTGGGAAAATTTGGAAAATTGGGAAAATTTGGAAAATTGGGAAAACTTGGAAAATGGGGAAAATTGGGAAAATTTGAAAAATTGGGAAAATTTGGAAAATTTGGAAAATTTGGAAAATTTGGAAAATTTGGAAAATTTGGAAAATTTGGAAAATTTGGAAAATTTGGAAAATTTGGAAAATTTGAAAAATTTGGAAAATTTGGAAAATTTGGAAAATTTAGAAAATTCAGAAAATTCGAAATTTCTGAGAATTTTGAAATTTTTGACAATTTTGAAAATTTTGACAATTTTGAAAATTTTGACAATTTTGAAAATTTTGACAATTTTGAAAATTTTGAGTTTTAAAACTTTCGAAATTTTTGAAGTTTTTGAAAACTGAAATTTTTGTAAATTTTGAAAATTTTAAAAATTTTGAAATTTTTGAAAATTTTGAAATTTTTTGGAAATTTGAAATTTTTGACAAATTTTGAATGTTCACGATTCGAGAAATTTTGATCATTTTTGTAGATGGGTATGCATGTATGTGTGTGTGTGGGTATGTCTGTGTGTGTGTGTGTTTACCTGCATGTCGAGCAGCCACCGTACTAGTTTCCTTTGAATCATTATCCCCGATTACAAAATCCTAGTTAGTTTCTTCCCATTTCCGTTGGTTTGGGCACCTATAGGTGTAGGAAGAAAATCACGCGAATGAATGGAATCGATCCTCGGGGCGGAGGGTCTAGGTCATTCTGTTGACGACACAGTGTGCGAGAAAGAGGGAGGGCGGCAGGGGAGGAAGCGGGAGAGAGCGGAGAGGTAACAAGATGAAAAGAAATAAGGCGTGAGTGGATGTCTACTGAAGTGCCAGGTGCGACCTTGGTTGAGCCCTTGCACAGCCTTCTTTTTACCTGCTTTCATCATGGGCCTTTGCATTTTTCAAGACCGCTTACTAACCCGCGTTTCCTCTCCTTTATACTGACATTACATTCTCACTTTTTCCCAGTTACGGCCAACAACTTCGGACGTATTTTCAGGCCAACAAAAAGCAACATTGGCATTAATAATACAGGGAAATAATTATGGAACTATTCTGCACAGTGCATACACATGGCCCCGGGAAATTTCCGTTTCCGGTGCGCAATGATGTCTGGTGCAATTAGACGCTCGGATAATCGACATTTTTCGCAGGTTGACGACTACAAGTGTTTGGCATTCTTCGTTGATTAACATTTTTCAAAATTTTTTTACCTCTTTTCGGGATTTTGGAAATTTTGAAAAATTTGGAAATTTTGAAAAATTTCAAAATTTTGAAAAATTTTGAAAGTTTCAAAAATTTGGAAACTTTGAAGAATATGGAAATTTTGAGAAGTTTGAACATTTTAGAAATTTTTGGAACTTTTCGGAACTTTTGGAAATGTTCGGAAATTTTTGGGACTTTGTGAAATTTTGGAAATTTTGGAAATTTTGGAAATTTTGGAAATTTTGGAAATTTTGGAAATTTTGGAAATTTTGGAAATTTTGGAAATTTTGGAAAGTTTGAAAATTTTTGAAATTTTGGGCAATTTTGAAAATTTTTGGCAATTTTGGAAATTGGAAGAATTTGGCAGATTTGCAATACCTCAAATCTCATCAATTTCCATGACCGTTCATTTTTTTACAATCATTTTTCTACTTACCATATTTTTTCAACAGCCTCTGCATTATTTTCACCTCCACCCCCGACTTTCCTTCGTTATCTGTTTTTTCATCTCGAGATCATCCCAAAGGCTAATTCCGTTTTATTTTCAATCGCAGGGGGACACTGGCTATGGAAAACGATAGAGTTCTCGCTTTGATGCGTTCTCCGTAGCACCGGAGGATGCCCCGAGCGGATTGAAACCCCTGCCCCCCCCCCCACCCCCCCCCCCCCCCCAAAAAAAGAGTTGAACTAAAATTGAGTTGAAAAAAAGTGAGAGTGAGGCCGAGGAAAATTTCAACGATAGAGCTCACAACGTATCAACGTTACCTTTTTTACGCGCTTTCACTCCTTTTTTTTCTGCCCAAAATCCCTCGGGGTCATGATCGGTAATTGAAGTGCCTTTTAAATGCGTTTGGCGGGAGAGAAACTCACGTGAAATATTAAAAATTCATGGCATCTAAAAGCTGTCAAAAGGGCAATGTTAAAAAATTGCCAATTCGAGGGTGAAAAAAAATTGGTGCTAAATTGGCACTTTTCTCTTCAAGATTTTCATAAAAAATCAATTTTCCAGTTCCGCCTTCGGAAAATGCCATTTCCCCGGCTTCTCGCGTCTGAATAATTCCGATTATCAAAGTCCCTGGCTAGCAAAAGATTTTATCCCGGGCTCGCAAGCCTTACCCCACCCCCCGCGGGTATGCCATCCGCGGTGAGCCCGCGGATGGCAACCCAAAACGCGGAAGAGAATGATTCCACGGCTAGCCCAGGAGGTCACGGTACCCTATGCAAAACACATGACCCCCCACTCATCCACATGCTTGCCATCCGCGGGCTCGCCGCGGATGGCAACCTAGCAGGTGGAACCGGATTAGTGTTTCACGCCCAGCCCGGAAGTGTACTTCTGAGCACGCTACGCGAAACCGCTGCCCCTCCCCCCCCCCCGACGTGCTTGCCATCCGCGGGGAGGCCGCGGATGGCAATCCAGCTCGCGGACAACGTTACCTGGTTTTTCTTCGGCTTGCAAATTCCCCATTATCAACTTTTTCCAAACTCCTCTTTTTGGAAAATTCTCAAACTTATTTTACGATTCAAGCCGAAAGAATATAAAAAAAAAGCACCTTCCTAGACTGACCTAGAATAATAACAGCCCAACGCTGTCGCTAAGCCTGAGCGAAAAATCCTGGATGAAGTGCGAAAAATACTGCGCCATCCTCTCCCCCCCCCCCCCCCCCCCCCCCCGCCCTCCCACCAACCGCCATTGACGTCACTTATATACATCGTCGAGATTTTCCCATAGAATAACCGTGAAAAATACCAAAGCAAAGTGCGCGTGTGCGTTTTGAAATGAGATGGAATTTTTCCTCGCGGCGCTTGTTTCTGTTCCACGATGTGTTCAGCAAACTTTTTCGTATTTCCATTCTCTGTCGGCCAAATTTCCTTTTTTTTCTCTCTTTTGCAAGCCGTGTCTCACTCGTTCACTTCTTCCTCCGACAAGCAGCCAACAACAAGAGTAGGGGTTAACTGAAAAAAAAAAATAAAATGAAGGAAAAAAAAAGAAGGGAGAAAAGAATGAAGAAGCTTGGGAGCAACTTCCCCCCCATCCTCCCCCCCCCCTAAATCGAGAGCGCAATGCGAAACACTCTTACGGGAATGGCTTTTCAAGCGCGATGTATTCTTTCTGTTGTTGCACACTAAACTCTCCCTCCTCTCCCTCCCCCCATTTTTCTCTCCCCCTGCCCCTCCCACCCCCGCCCCCTTCAAAGAGCTCTATAATATCACTAAGAAATGATGTAATACACGATTTTTTTTCTTTAATTTTTAGAGTAAATGGTGTTTAGTCATATCTTATCCTCTTCAGCATTGTGTAATGTGATTATCTCCTTAAGGAATGATTTTATAGTCGGGAAAATGGAGAAAGTACTGCATTCCATCAATATTCGTCGCCTCCCCATGCCTCTCCCATTATTTCCATTTTTCCGTCCCTTAGAAATGGAATACATTATATTGTCCCATGTTAAGTTTGGGACAGAATACCAGAACCACATGGATCTGTTGTGGTGATTAGGAAATTGTTTTTGGATCAATCCATACATCAATCACTCAATCAATCCATCCATCCATCGATCAATCCATCGATCAATCCATCGATCAATCCATCGATCAATCCATCGATCAATCCATCGATCAATCCATCAATCAATCAATCCATCCATCAATCAATCCATCAATCAATCCATCAATCAATCCATCAATCATCATCCATCAATCAATCCATCAATCAATCCATCAATCAATCCATCAATCAATCCATCAATCAATCCATCAATCAATCCATCAATCAATCCATCAATCAATCCATCAATCAATCCATCAATCAATCCATCAATCAATCCATCAATCAATCCATCAATCAATCCATCAATCAATCCATCAATCAATCCATCAATCAATCCATCATCAATCCTACAATCATTCAACCTATCTATCGATCTCCTGATTAACTGGCGCATCAATCCACCGGTCAATCACACCTCTCTGTTAAATAAAAATTCTATTTATTTGCCTTCCCCTCTTCTTTCTCCACTATTTTCTCGTACTTTGACTCAGGAGCTTTCACGTAAAAAATTACGTGTGCTAATGCCACGCCCACAACTTCCCGCTTCCTCTTTAACCTCTCATTTTTTATTCTTATATTGGGTGAGAAAAGAGGAAGAGATGTAGCTGATGGGTGAAAATGTTTGTCTGAATCGAGATTACATCGCTGCTGTACGAAATGATGGGTTTCGTTGGGTACCAGCCGAATTGATGCTAGGGGGAATATTAGAGGATTTTACGGTTTTTTTTTGGTTCCTTAAAGGGCCGGGGGGGGGGTCTGAGGGGGGGGGGGGGGTGGAGGGCGCGTGAGGTTCGGCAGGAGGTGGGGACGGGAGGGGGTGGGGACGGAGGGGGGTGCGGACGGAGAGAGGGTTCGGGGGGGGGGTCGGGGGTGAGGGGGGTAGAAAAATCCGTAAATATTGATTTTTAGAAATTGTTTAGGAACGCCCACAAAAACCGCAGTGGAAACTTTCATATATATATTTCATCTAGTGTGCTCTTCAGAATTTTGGGATACGCCCAGTTTCCAGGTAACCACTCCAACTGAATGCAAATAACGAATTTGATTAAAAAAAGACGGGAATTTGTATATCTCGTGAGCTAATTAACGAGAGGAGTTCTCTACTCCAGCTCTGTGGACATCGGAAATTCGTTCAGATTGCATCCGTTGATATTTAATGTTACCAGTATTTGCGGACTGGGTAATTAGCTATATCGAAGGGAAATCCCGTGGTTGGCTATATATATTTTTTTTTTAATTTTTAAAGTTGTCTTTTTGGTCTGAATTTTTTTTTCAACAATTCTTAATTTTTTTCAGATTTTTCCGAAAAATTTGGTGTTTGACATTTCTGAAAATTGTTCAAAATTTTTCACTTTTTTTGGAAATTTTTCGAATTGAGCGAATATTTGAAAATGAAAAAAAATCAGGAATTGATCGATCAATTTTTGGAAAATTGGGGAATTTTTTTTACATTCTTAAAATCTCCAAATTCTGGCGAATTTTTGTGAGGTACGGGCGCACGAATCCCAGGTGGGGAATTCGAAACTTGAACAATGAGGTCAATCTTGGTCCGACCTTCGATGCCGACGCTTGGACTTGATAGCTTCGACATAGCTTCGTCCCATGTATAAGCCTAGATCAAACCAAGCTTAGTTACATCAAAGATATCCAAGCGTTGTTGGCCCAGCTTGTGCCAAGCTTGGCTCAATCTTAGCGTCCCCAGCGTTGGGCCACAGGCAGAATCCAATCTACGTCCAATATTGGATACATACATACATCCAAGCTTACTAGAATCATCCAAACCCAAGCTTCAGAAACCATGTTGTGCTAAGCTTGGTCCGAGCTCAGCTTTGTTACCTTTGATTCTTAGCTTTAACAAGCATGAATCCCGAATTGCTCATACCATCTAAACCCAAGCTTCTGAACTAAGATTGAACTAAGCTGGATTGAAGCATATTTTTCCTAGTTTCGATTAACCGGCTTCAGCGAAGCTCTGCTTAATATTGGATTCATATATAAATCCAGGATTGCTGCACCACCTAAACCCAAGCTTGGAAACGAATGTTCAACTAAGCTTGGTCCAACCTCAATGTTCCTATCTTCGAAGTTTGAACCAAGATAAATTTTGTAGCTTGGACCAAGATTAATTTCGATGCTTCGACCACGAGCAACTTCGGAACTTGGACGAAAATGAATTTCGAGGCTTGTACCAAGATAAAGTAGGAAGCTTGAATGAAGATAAAGTTCGAAGCTTGTATTAACCTACGTAACCAAGCTAGGACGAAGCTTATTCTCTAAGCTGGGATTGGTGTTACATTCGCATGTTCTGCGGAGATTGGCGCAGGCTTCAAAACACAGCTTTGGCGAAGCTTAGTCAAGCCTCGTCCAAGCTTTGATCAAGCTTCATCGCATGGTCAACTCCCACCTGGGAAGCATTGGGGGTTTCTGGAGCCATTGACGATAGAAATGCGCCGAGTGAAATAAAAAATTCAGGACACACCATATTCATCTCAAATAATGGCCGAAAATACCCTCCATTGACCCACCGTTCAACGACACCAATGCGCTTGTTTGACTCACTTTGACGTCCTTTCGTTGAACATTATCGGGTTTTGACGGAAAATTGGGGGTGGGTATAGAATAAGGGGATGTTTGAAGCCTGAATTATCGAGTGTCGACGAGAGAGTCAGACAATGGCTGTTTCAAGGATGACGAAGACAGCGATACCCTCCAACTGGATCGTCTAACGTAGCGCTATAGTTGGCGTGTCAATAATTCAACAGCGTAAGAGGAAATTTATGACAACCAAAATACATAATTATTAATTTCAAAATATTCCTTGAAGTTGATGTGTGTGTGTTTTTTCCCTCCGTTCCGCCCTCTTGTACTCCGCACGGTAGCTGCGCTTGAGCATTTCTTAGGTAGGGCGTATTGGACATCCATCCATGTGGTCGGGGCTGACTTTCGCCAATTAGGCTATCGTATTTCTAAACACAGGGTAAACCAAGAAAGCTCCTGCGCTACGATGGCGGGCGCCTATAATGGAACCCACCCCCTGCGTCGGGTTAGGTTCCCGACCGGCCTTGCGGTCTGATTTGAAGGATACCGCCGATAGTACACACGGAATGTTCCTGTTATGGGTCGAAATCCAGGAGAAGATATTCTATCATGTGGTGTTTGGGTGGGTGGGTTCCTGGGTAGGTGGGTGGGTGGATGGGATGGGTGGGTGCGTGGGTGGATGGGGTGGGTAAGTGGGTGGGTGGGTGGATGGTATGGGTAGGTGAGTATAGGTAGGTGGGTGGGTGGATGGGATGGGTGGGTGGATGGTATGGGTGGGTGGGTGGGTGGATGGTATGGGTGGGTGGCTATAGATGGGTGGGTGTGTGTGGTTTTCCCCCGTCCCTCTCTCTTGTACTCCCCACAGTAGCTGCTCTTGAGCATTTTTCAGGTAGGGCGTACTGGACACCCATCCATATAATTAAGGAGTTGAACAATGATAAAATTTAAAAAATCAGGGAACGGAAATTTCAAAACGGGTTCAGTGCTTCGTCTTCCTCAATTTTCAATTAATATTTCGATAAACATCATCTTACGACTAGAGCGAAATCCTCTAATTACGGTACGCATAATGGGTAATTTCCCCAGGTATAGCTCATCAGCCCATCAGGGCTTCCCAGCGGTTCAAAATTATTGCATTTTTTTTTCTCGTAAGACCCCTCATCATTCATAATTAGAAAATTAAATTTTAAAATTGAAAAATGGTAGTCGAAAATAAATCGAAGTTCAAAAAATTGAAATATTCAAAAAAAAAATTACCTCTTCGGAGCAAACGCAAAAATCCCAAAAATTTCGAAATCTTCGAAAAAATTTTTTTCAAAAATTCTGCTTTTGAAAAATTTTGCGAGTTGAGAATTTGAGAAAATTCAAAATTGCAAACATTTGAAAACAAATTTTGAGCGTTTGGAAAAATATCAACAGATCAAAAAATGAAAATATTTTACCCAAAATTCAAAATTTCAAAATATCAAAAAAAAATTTAATTCCAAATTTCAAAAATTTCGAAATTTCGACATTTTTACAAATACAAAAAATCACAAAAATTTGGAAAAATATTTGCAATTTAAAAAATTACAAATATTCCAAAATTTGAGAGCCCAGAAATTTTTCAAAATTCCAAACATGTCAAACACGTTATTCTCCTCGTGGTACCCGGTCATTATTTTTGATTCAAAAAGTGGCCGAAAAGAGAAAAACGGGACAGTCTGCTATTAGAGGCGTCTCCCTTGGAAGCACCGAAAATTGTAGTTTACTGTAGTTTAAGGCGCTCACAGATATATATATATATATCTATATAGCTTTCTGTAGAAACAGACGGGTATCCCACTTCATCGGGTGTGCGGTTTAAATTCCAGCCACGCGCCCAAGCCCGAAAACATCCAACGTTTTCATCGGTCATACTATAACTTGAAACCGGGTCGAGCACCTGCCCTCCCTTTTCTCCCTCATTCCACCTTTCTACTTGCGTCAAAACTACCAGGAGAAGCCAAAACCTTAATTAAGGGTCTCTAAATAATTCCATAATTTTTTCCCCATAATTCCGGGCCTTGTGATGGTAACCGTGTGATTATACCTGACCGCTGAACGCAATTTTCATATTTTTACAATTTTTCATCATAAAGCATTGGATACTTGAATTCGCTATACTTCAATTAAGTACGATGTACTAGAGTCAAGTATGGAGTACTTGAGTCAAGTAGGGAGTACTTGAGCCAAGTATGCAGTACTTGAATCAAGTATACAGTACTTGAATCAAGTATGCAGTACTTGAATCAAGTATGCAGTACTTGAATCAAGTATGCAGTACTTGAATCAAGTATGCAGTACTTGAACCAAGTATAAAGTACTTGAACCAAGTATAAAGTACTTGAATCAAGTATCGAGTACTTTAATCAAGTATCGAGTACTTGAATCAAGTATCGAGTACTTGAGTCAAGTATGCGGTACTTGAATCAAGTATGCAGTACTCGAAGCAAGTCTGATGTACATGAATCAAATATACCGGGCTTGAATCAAGTAGGGTGTACTTGAATCAAGTATATAGTACTTGATTCAAGTACGGAGTGCTTGAGTCAAGTGTGGGGTACGTGAATTATGTATGGAGTACTTGAATCAAGTATGGAGTACTTGAGTCAAGTATGGACTATTTGAACTAAGTATGACCTACTTGAACCAAGTATGGCCTACTTGAATCAAGTATGAACTACTTGATTCAAGTATGGGGTACATGAATCAAGGATAACGTACTTGATTCAAGTGTGGAGTACTTGATTCAAGTATGGCGTACTTGATTCCCGTATGGGGTGTCTGAGTCGAGTATGGAGTACTTGAGTCAAGTACGGACTACCTGAATCAAGTATGGAGTACTTGAATCAACTATGAAGTACCTAAGTCAAGTATGAGGTATCTGAGCCAAGTATTCACTATCTGAGTCAAGTACGGAGTACTTCAGTCAAGTACGAAATTTCAACTCAAGTTGTCTATTCAGATTTTTTTAAAAATTGATGATTTTCTAAATCGTCGAAATCTCAACGATTCCCAAAATGTGAAAATTAGAAAAAAATACAGATTTCACATAATCTCGTAAATTTTATGTTTCACTCAATAAATTTTTCTCTTTGCAAGCTGCCATTCACTTTCTCGTCCCCGGGAAACTTTACGAGGTACGGGTCGAATGAGAGCCAACAAACCCCCGGCAGTACCTGTTGTATAGAATGGACGATTTGCAAGAACTACATAAAACCCAGTGGAGGTAGCACCCCGAAACGAATCGAGACGTGTTGCAGGGGAGTCCGAACACAGGAAACTGGTGAGTTTCCAATTTGAATGTACTTCGAGGCGCGTTAGGACTGGATGGGAAGACCCAATGGTTCGTTGGCCGAGTAGGAAAAAAAAAGAATAGGTGAAAAGCTCTGGGCTATACCTACGGACCCCAGGCACCTGCCAGTTTCAGAGTCCATCTTTATCCTCTTTTTTTTTTTCCTTACTCCTGTCGGTAGTTCTAAACGGGGGTTTTTTTAATTTGTGAAAACTTGCCCTCTCTTTTTTTTTTAGTATTCGAAAGTTTGGAAAATTTGGCTTTTTGAGGTTTTTGGAAATTTTAGAAATTTTTGAAAATTTGGGAAATTTTTCAAATTTTTGGAAAGTTTGGAAATTTTGGAGATTGTGGAAATTTTGGAAATTTTGGAGATTTGACAAAATTTTGGGGATTTTAGACATTTTTGAAGATTTTGGAAATTCTGGAAATTTTGGAAATTTTGGAAATTTTGGAAATTTTGGAAATTTTGGAAATTTTGGAAATTTTTGAAATTTTTGAAATTTTTGAAATTTTTGAAATTTTGGAAATTTTGGAAATTTTGGAAATTTTGGAAATTTTGGAAATTTTTGGAAGTTTTTAGAAATTTCTTAAATTTTAAAAATTCAAAAAATTTTTGAAATTTTGGGAATTTTGAAAGTTTTGGTAATTTATAGAATTATTTCCATTATTGAATTGAGAAATAAGAAATTGATGAATCGATAATTTACATCGAGGCCCTCGAAAGTCCGGGAAATTTCGGTCTCCAAATGCATTCTATTGAGAGCAGACTTAACTTCACTAATTACCCCAGATAATTGAGAGTTAAATTGATAATTTAATTTCAGTTTGCATACTCAGAAGTTCGACACACCGAATATGGTTAGAGGTGAATGGGTCATTCGTATTTGGCGGTCTACATTTGGGAAGGTTTCAAAATTTCAAAATTTTCAAAAACCCGAAATTAAAAAAAAAAATTATAAATTTCGAAACCGATTTTTTTTGGAAGCCGAAAATTCGCTAAATAGCAGAAATTTTTACAGTTTCGAAGATCCAAAAAATTTTTGTCACTTTCAAAAAAAAATTGCACATTTCGCAAAGTCCAAAAATTTATGAAAACCCACAATCTGTATGTGTGTGTGTGTGTGTGTGTGCCTATGTGTATGCATGTGCATGTTGGTGTGTGTGTGTGTGTGTGTGTGTGCGCGTGTGTGTGTGTGTGTGTGTAATTTTCACAATGCCCACGTCACAATATTTCCATCTAATAATCCACTAATTTTTCCCATAACAATCTAACTGTTAATGGACATTCTCAACCACTCCACTATATTTGCATGATAGCGTTTTGTATCGTTTCCATGTTTTTTCCTATCCCGTGGGGCGGCGGGTGGGGAGGGGGAGGGGGATGTGCTAGTGCAAAATCGACAGTCGCTCAGCATCCGGTGGCTGCACAGTTGGAGAAAGCACTCAACGCCGTATTGCCGTATTGTACACTCTGCGAAAGACTAGGGTAAAAAAACCGATGGGCGGTGGGTGGGAGGCGGGGGGGGGGGGGGGGGGGGGGGGGGGGGGGGGAGGGGCAAATATAGTACATATTCTAGCCGCACAGCGTCCACTGTTCGATCGGCCAATTCTTTTGTCGAGTGCCCCACGTTTTTCCAGGAATTCACTTCCACCCCATTTTTGAATTCATTTGCACTCAATTTCCACCCACCTCCCACCCCCCCCCCGCCCCCTCCGCCAGTTGAATAAACTGGCGGATATATAAAATGAAATTTTTTCGCGAGTGACTAGCATGGCAAGTGACACCCACCCACACACACCTACCCGCACCCACCCACACCTACACACACACACCCACCCACACCCACACCCACCCACCCACACCCACCCACCCACACCCACCCACACCCACCCACACCCACCCACACCCACCCACACCCACACCCACCCACACCCACCCACACCCACCCACACCCACCCATACCCACCCACTCACACCGACCCACACCCACAGATTTTTTTTTAGGCCTCTTCGTAGTTTTTCAAACTTTTGTAGGATTGCACAGTGATGTTTAAACTTTTGGCGGGAAAGTCCATCCATTTAAATTAATTGAGACGGTTTAAGGGATTCCCCTTTTTTCGTTTTTCTTTTTATCCAGGAAAAAAGCTGGGATTATATGGGTATTAATAATATTATCCCACCGGAGTTATGTGTCTTCCTACGACAAGGGGCTGCCCCAGTGGTTTTTCATCAACCTTACGGATTATCCTTTCTGCACGTGACGCCATGACACCCGTAACAGCTGAGAAAAGCACGCTTCACTCTCAGTCAAGCGTCGATTCTTCGGGCAAATGACTTCCGACATTTCTTAGTCAATACCTTTGTCCGATTTTCACCCGGATTGATCGCAGGTATGAAAAAGGTTTTTTTTTTTGCTGTTTCAGACAATTGGATTGAAAGGGGAGATGCACACGGGCCAATCGACTTTGGCGTGAAGACTTCTGTCACCGAATTGAAATTGAAGGAATGTCAATTTGTTTCATCAATCAACTAAGCCTGCGTCGAGGATGGCCAAGGTTGGGGTAATGTCGGCCAGCCAACCTTACGCCGACGTTGATGATTGCAGTTTCTACCCGACTGTCCCGTGGAAATGTTGGCCAGCCAACCTTACGCCGACGTTGATGATTGCAGCTTCTACCCGACTGTCCCGTGGAAATGTTGGCCAGCCAACCTACCGCCGATGTTGATAATTGCAGCTTCTGCAGATCTGGTTCATACCGACGTCGGCCAGCCAACCATCCGCCGACGTTGAGGATTGCACCTTCTACTCACCTATCGCATGCCAATGTCGACCAGCCGACATGCTGCCAACGTTGGTAACTGCAGCATCTACCCACCTGTCTCACGTCAATATCGGCCAGCCAACATTCCGCCGATGTTGATGATTACATTGCAGCTTCCATTTTTCCCTATGATGCCAATGTCGGCCAGCCGACATTCGTCAACTTTATTGCAATTGTGATGAAAAATTCTCCAAAAAAGGTCCTTTTTTGGCGCAAAAAAAAACGCAGTGTGTAAAATGATTTCTAGCATGCGCCGACACGTCACGTAAAGCAGAGGAGGGGGGATCCACCCCTTCAGGTGTATCTCAAGAAAAGGTGGAACCTTACTTTGAAGCACTCTTCTAACCCAAGAAGAGCAAAAGGAATGGTCATTAGTATTCTCAGGGCGATGCGATGACAAGTGAAGAAGACGGTGGCAAGCCAAATGAGTTTCTGTATTTCAGCTTCTCCAGTCCCGGCCCCTCCGAAAATCTCACCTATTTACCTATTCGCAAGTTTCTGGTATTCCGGTACTTCTCCTTCGTTTTGTTGCTTAACTACTCATCCGAGTTCACGGGGGATTATTACCATTTTGTGGGGTCTTGAGAGGTGGGCTGAGGCAAGTTGAAATAACTCTCATTTTACCATTTTTTAATTTGATTTTTTTTTTTTTGGAAATTTTACAATTTTATCAACTTTTTTAATTACCAAAAAATTGTGAGATTTTGGAAATGAAATTTTTTTTCATTTTCCAATTTTTCGAATATTGAGAATTTTTTTTTTAATTTTTTTAAGCTCTTTTTTTATTTTTCATTTTTTTTTTTTTTTGAAATTACTAACATTTTTTATTTTTGAGTTTTGGGAATTTTTTGGAAATTTTCGTAAAATAATTTCGTTTTTTTATTTTTGGAATTTACGCACTCCCGTGTATTTTTTTCTTACCTATGAAATTTTAAGTAAGTGTAAAATCGATTCTATACACACATGAGAAATCCCCACTTGCCTTTAAAACAATTCCCTTCCAGCGCCCAATAAATCGCTTTATCGGTTACGTGAAAGAACCGCGATTACTGATCCCGCCTTTGAAATGCGAAACTGAGCATCGATAGCAGACTGGAGGATGCCGATAATATTGAGCAGGGGCGCAGTCCCTTCAGGGCCCTTGATACCTTTCTCCACAGCGTCTCATCAAATTTCCAAAATTATAAAAATTTTGAAGAATTTTTACACTTTTCACCCACCCAAAACTTCCTCCAAAAATTGAAATTCCCGGAATGAACCCCCCTCCCCCCTCCGCCCCCCCCCCAAGCCACCCACTATCCATTTCGCGTAGTATGCGCGATTACCGATTCGCCTTTGAAACCCAAAGCTGAGTGTCGATAGCAGTCGAGATGACACTAGCAATATTCAGTAAGTCCTCTAAACCATTCCCCTCTTCAGACCCCCCCCCCCCCACCCCACCCCCCGATTCTCACACTAACAATGGCTTGTGGATTCGCAGAACGAAATGAGACACGAGAATGAACGATAGCTACAGATTCCTCCCACCCACCCTCCACCCGCCGCCTCCCACCCCCACCCCCTTCAGCTTACTCCCCCTCCCGACCCCCCTCATCGCGCCCCTTTCACCACTAGATTCTCTCTCCTTCTTCACTGCACCCCCCCCCGTCCTCGTCCATCACTCCTCTTTCCCACCCCCTGCCCTCCCCCCGCCCCTCCTCACCCCTCCACCCCCATACACCAATTCCAAGAGATACCACCACGATTTCTCGTTTGATCGTTGACTACTCGGCATCAAGTCATCCGGGACCAATTCTACCCCACCCCCCCTCCCCCCCCCCCCCCGCCCACCCGCCTATTTCTGTACCCAGTCGTGCCATTTCCCATTTCTCCCTGGAGTAGCATTCGCGCGACTCCAGTGAGCCGTCAGTTTGCATATGTTTAGACATTGAATCGCGGGATAATATTGGAATTTACGAAAATGGGGTCCAGATCGGTGTCTAAACAATCAATCGTTGGAGGATTATGTGATAGAGGCATTTGCTCGCCAACTTGTATGTGGTTTTAATGGGCTGTACTGGTGAAATATGGGGAGAGGTATAATTGGGGGGAAGCACCATTGAGAGTGAAATTTCAGGTGGGGGTGATGAAAATTTACCATGCTGCAGTGGACTAGTGAAAAGATCAGGGGTTTTTCAAGGCAATTCCAAGGAAAATTGATGGGATTTATAAAAAAAAAATTCTGAAAAGTTTGAGAGGTAGGGGAATTTTTACTATACTGTATTGGATTTTTTACTATACCGTATTGGAATTTTTGCTATACCGTATTGGAATTTTTACTATACTGTATTGGATTTTTTACTATACCGTATTGGAATTTTTGCTATACCGTATTGGAATTTTTACTATACTGTATTGGATTTTTTACAATACAGAATAGTAATTTTTATAATACTGAATAGTAATTTTTATCATGCAGAATAGTAATTTTTACCCTACCGGACTAGAACTTTTCTGCTTCCTTCCCCAGGATTTTTTTTTTACGTGTGCCAATACAAAATTGCGATAATTTTCATTTTTTGTATGATAAAATTCATTCGTCTGAGAATAAATTTCGAATAAGTTGAATTTAATTTGTATAAATCATTTTCTATGTTTTAGTATTTTTGCTTGTAGAACTTCTATTTCGATTTGGTAATTCGAAAATTACTGATTGTATGATTGGTTTTTTTTTACCCAAATTTTTCTCACCGTGGTCATGGAAATTTACGGTTTGCACAATTAAGTTTCGTAATCGGAATTCCTTTCGCGCGGGAATAATAACACACCCTCAATTTCAGGATTTTTAAATAAACAAGAAATAGCGCGATAGGACAATCTCCAGCCTTTTAATTCCCGACAATCAGATTAATTGTTTATTTGTTCAATAATGCGAAACGAAATATTTCTCGGGATAATAACTGGATACTTTACTCCACTGCTCAATTTCAAAGTCTCAAAATTTTCAGAATAATTTTTTTTCTATTTTAACATTTTAAAAATTTTCGAAAAATTTCCAGATTTTCAAATTTTATGAATTTTGAAAATTTTAGAAATGTGGACCAATTTGAAAATTTTAAAAAGACGTGAAATTTTTTGATAAATTTCGAAA
Organism: Asobara japonica; assembly: GCA_026005395.1. Classification (NCBI taxonomy): domain Eukaryota; kingdom Metazoa; phylum Arthropoda; class Insecta; order Hymenoptera; family Braconidae; genus Asobara; species Asobara japonica. The sequence continues at coordinate 1,622,004 of BQMI01000565.1, read as the reverse complement.
ATTTCGAAAATTTTGAAAATTTGGAAGATTTGAAAATTTTGAAAATTTCGAAACGATTTGAGAATTTTTGAAAAATTTTGAAAATTTTGAAGAGATTTGAAAATTTTGAAAAGATTTGAGAACTTTGAAAATTTTGAAAATTTTAAAAATTTCTTGTTTTCATTTTTCCTAGTTTTAATTTTAATTTAAATGCCCTAATCACTCATTTGGGCCATTCATATAGTCTCGTACTGATAATCATTATCATACTATTAGCTTTAAACCATAAGAAAAAAAAAGTTATTAGCCTGATTTCACCGTCATTTGATTGCTCAATCCACGGCTGATGATTAACAGTTGACTCATTGCAGGATGTTACCTTCGGGGCAATGAGTGTTCATACTGAGGAATGTTCGAGATCGTAAACATACGAGACTGCGCGTTTCGAAACACGGAAATTCCGAAGATAAAATTACTAAAATTACTTCCAATCTTCGCTTTGTCTCAGGAATTATCTAAATTCCATTTCTTCCACTGTTTGATTAAAAATCGCAGACCTCTGACTCCGAGCGTGCGCAGATCGAATAAAAAATTGTCCGAACCCATAACCTCTCAATGTGTGTATGTATTTTATCACTATATCTTCTAAAATTACCCAAGAAATAAATTAAAATTAAAATTAAACTAACAAGTGGATATTGAGAGTGTCTGTGAGCGCAAGCCCCGAACCTCACAATTCGGAATTTTCAGTCGACTCCATTTGTTTAAATAATGGAGATAGAAAAAAATGCTTCAAATAAAAAATGTTCCCTGTTTCATGGAGAATCATTTTGCTTTTATCAATCATATCGCTGTCTCCCGTAGTTTTTGAGAAAACGAAGCTGGAATGTCGGCGAAGCAAACCCACTTCTCCCGCAGCATGTGAACTGTGATACTTCCGAAAGTATTGATAATACGCGGGAAAGTGATAAAACTTCATTGATAGGTCTTTTCATGCCGAACATTTTTTGTTATTACTATTTTCCTCTACATCGACCCACTTCCTCAGAAAATCGGGCGGAGTGCGCTCGCGTCGCCTACAACCGCTCACACGCTGTCCGCGATGCTCCAACCCACATTTCCGGTTGAAATATGCATGTTACAAAAAAAGTTATTTAACATAAAATGTGTGTTTCAAAGTAACGAACAAAATTTGGTTAAACTTTTTTGCTCTATCTCTATTCGTTCTCGAGATATTTTGGTTTAAATAGAAGAATCCGGTCGCGAAGTGGTAAAACATTTGGAGTAGGCCGCAATTTTTACAGAATTACTTATAATTATTTAGAATTACTTATAATAAAATTGAGATAGCTAATAATTTATGGGAACTTTGTTGCTTGGCTTTTTTTATTTATGTCGTTTTTATTGTGTTTGGAAGTTTTGGAAAAATTAATTGAGGTCTTGAAAGTTTTATAACAATTTTTTAACAGTTAAAATTTTCAGAAAATTTACATTATTGATAAAAGGGTTTCACTATTGGAGTTCGGATGGGCGAGTACAAAAGGTCGGGAATATGAGGATCAAAGGGGGGAGTAGCGCTTGGGAAAATTGACGTTACATTTTCGGTTTAAGCTGTGCATCGCTTCAACGGGAAATGAGATGCCACTGAGATTAGTAGTTTACCAAAGGAGACCAAACTGCAATACTGATGTCTCAGTTGTCTCATCTGACCCTTGCACTAAGGTATTTCGACTGCATTGTCCCTAGTCCCCAGCCTCTGATAGGCTAATTCGTCTTCTGAGAAGGCACAATTGCTAAACTAATTTACATTTATAGTTTCATTCCATGGACCTCACAGAAGTGCGTTTGAACAAATTAATTAACAAATTTTTAATATTTTTGAAAATTTCACCGAGATTTTGAAAAATTTTCAAATTTATACAATTTTTGCTATTGCTAAAATTTTTATTTTTCGAAATTTCTTTGAATTTTTGAGATTTTTCAAATGCTTTAAAATTTTTGGAATTTTTTGAATTTTTTTGAATCTTTCGAGAATTTCTTGAAATCTTTGATTTTTTTGGAATTTTTGAGTTTTTAAAAAAAATTTGAGATTTTTGAATTTTGAATTTTTTTTTTTCATTACCATTTGAGTTTTACAATTTTTTTTTTGTCCTGTAATTTGCAAATTGTCGATTTTCACATACAGCTTTAAAGCCAAAGTACCAACGAAAGTTACAATTTTCCCACCGTTAAACCCCCCCCCCCCCCCCACATCTCGCCCTAATTTCCCGAAAATTCCCCCAAGATTTCCCCTAGCTCTAAAATCCCCAATTCCCCCTTTCGGCTTTACACTCACTAAATCCCCCATCACTTGCCCCGCTCTGAAATACCGTCCGATCTCCGGAAGACTACCACTTCCTCGTCAATTGCCCTACATTTTCCGAAAGCTCGACATAAAAATCGTAAAAAAAAATGCACATCCCTTTATCTCCAAAACTAGAGGTGGTATACTGATGAAAAATATCTGAAATCACAAAAGCATATTTTTAAGAGATGAACCGCCATATAAAAAGTCATATTTCGCAACTTCTGTTGGTCCAAGATGATTCAAGTCCGTCTCAATGAGTCTCTCTGGAAGAAGTGTGGGTGTGAGTGAGTCTGTGTGTGTGTGTGTGTGTGTGTGTGTGTGTGTGTGTGTGTGTGTGTGTGTGTGTGTGTGTGCTTGTGTGCTTCCTCACGATCCCCTTCTCCAACCGAAACTCAAAAAAACCGCTGCACAATTTTGCTTATATTTCCATAACAAGGCATCCTACAAAAAAATGGCAAAGGACTTTTCTTTTTGAAATTAAATTCCCTACAAAAAATGTCATATAACATTTCCTCCTAAACCCAGTCGTTCAAGAGTTAGCGCTTGAGGAAAGTAGCAAATCGAAAATGATTAGCCCTGCATAATCCGACACTATCACCAAAAAAAATATTCCACTTGTTTTTGTGTATTAACGGTCAATATCAAAAAATTGATAACCTCCAATTTCTTCTGCACATCTCCACAAATCCAGAAATCCCCATTCCACGGACTTCGGCGGTCCTCGGTGTCGCTCGGCGCCGTCCGGCCCCTCCTCCTTGCCCCCACCCGCCAGCTGAACCTCATGAGCTCGCGGTGCTCTGCAACGCGCCTCAGTAAGCTGTCGGTCGTCACGCTAGATGGACGTATTGAAAATTCCCTCCCACAATCACTCGCGGCTCTCGTTCCCCCAAAACTAAATCTCCCCCAAATCACTGCGAAAAAAAAATTCAAATTTCCCGCCACTCATTTTGCGCGCGCAATTCAAATTCCGGACTGTCTGTTCGGCGGAAAAAAAAATATTGACAAAATCACAAACTGCCAACAATTAAAAAATTGCAGGTAATAGTGAATAATCACGTGAGTGGATATAGTGGATGATGTTTTGAGGATAATTCAACGAATTATGTGGTGTGCTCCCTGACCGATTTAGTGCCGCCATTGATGCTGCAATTGTTCAACAGCAAATGTTAATTAATGACAAGATGAGGCAATGATCGAGGGAGATACGACCTTTCTCCTGCCCCATCTGTGCACCTAAAAACAGTGTTAATTTGGTTTTTTTTTATGTTGGTTATCCGGAGTGGAATATTGCAAGTGAGAGTTTTTGATTTTATGGTTCATTATTGAGTTGAGGATTAGTGCTTGTTTTGTTATTATTTTTTTTTTCACAATTTTTCGATGATTTTGTAATTATGGATGGAAGCGGTGTTACCAAGGATACAATTTCGGTGAGTTTTTTTTGCGAGTTGCGAGTGACTTCTGAGTGGTGGGAGAGGAATTAGGAGGGACCTTCTGAGAAGCGATGTCGAAAGTCAATGCGGCGGATGGGTGGATGCAATTTCCGCTTCCGAATTCCATTCACCTCGTTATCATCGACTACTTAACGAATTATGACAATAACGAATTGTCAGCTGACAAATTTGCGCCGACCGATAACAGCCGAGTGATAAGAGGTCGCGGTGTTCATGGGTAGAGAGGAGGATGAAGAACCGCGGAGGCGTTAAACGCGGCTAGGTCCGTTGATAAGGGAGATAGAGCAAAATGTTGTATATGAAAAATGTGCGTCTTGAAAAGAGGAAGTTAACTTGTATTTAACATTTTCATCTCACTATAACGGATCCGGAGATAAGTGGAGCGAACCATCGACGCCCTTTGTGCGAAATCAACTTTGCCGGATATGTTTTTCAATAATGGAGATAGAGGAAAACCATGTACACAAAAAATGTTCGTCTCGCCACGGCGAACATTTAAGTATTACAACTTTTTGTTGTACCGCAATTATTTAAAGAGATAACCTTAAGAACTCCGATCTGCGGTAACGGAACGATTGATTTGTATTTCCCGCCAAATGGTCATTCTTCGTACTAGAGCTTTTTGCCTTACTCCATGGATAATGATAATTATATATCTATATTTAGGTAACTATATTTGGTGAAAGACAATCGTTACTGCTGGTCCGCGATTTTTTTTTCATACAGTTTTCACAGAAATTGAATTAATCGAATCTGATCGAGATTTATTGCACGGTTGAGAAACGACTTCAATTTTTTTTTATGCATCTCCCATTGCGAAATAACACTTGTCGATTCATCAAACTGATGGTCATATTTTTTCCCGGTGTGTAAATATTTTTATTTCCGGTTAAAGGGGATATGTTAATTCAAGGCCCATTTACATATTCCCAATTTGTGTTTTGAAATTAATATGCAAATTTTTGTGGCTTCATTTGGCTGATAGACGACAGTGAAAAATCGAGGTTTTTTTAGCTGCTGATAACTCAATTTTGGTACGGTCCCTCGTTAGCCTTAATTAAACATTTGGGGAATTTCAACTAGTGACGGCTTTCACAGGCAGCGCAAATAATTCTCAATGATACCATTTGAATATTTGGCAATGTTCAACATATTTGGCGGTTATTAATGAGGGGAGTAGGACAAAATTGAGGTGTACACTTCGTAATACGCGTGTTAATAATTATTGGAGGGCGAGGGGGGAAAAATATCATTCATCGCTTTCTTGTTATTCTGATTTTTTTCTATTCCAGAATTTATTTAGGAAGATTGATATTATAATTTTTTCCATTAAGAATTTTTTGATCGAATTTAGACAGTCATTTGGATTTTTTTTTTACGTTAACCAGTTGAAAAGTTTATTGAATTATTTGTTCATTAAAACATTATTGGAGATTATTTAACTTCCTGTAAAAAAAATCACATTAATCCCACACATTCCTGCAATATTCATGATTTTGTTACAAATATTTATTATTGTTGTGCATTTTTTATAAGTCCGAATAACATTGTCCGCGTATTCCGAAACATGTAATTATCAATTTTTAGTGAGCTATATATAATACAATTGTTTAATTAGGATTATTACTCAGTTTCTATCCATAACAAATCAATACATTATAAGCTATAAATTCGTCAGAAGTCGGAGCTAATTATGAGATCTGCGCGAATTATTCAGGTCTATAGATGTTTTATGTATAGCAGTTATACTAAAAGAAACAAAATCGATTTTTATTATACATATTTTATTCGCCATAATCTATAAGCACTGATTCCAGTGGGTCTTATCGTTATCCGACCTCGAAATCTATAGAACCAACTTCACGCGTGATCCTCATTGGTCACTGAGCCGCGCGAAGTTGGTTGCCCGGAAAAAGCGCGGGAGTTTTGAATTCTTTCGTGATTTATTCTTACGAAATAGTTCATTGATCTTTTGAAAATTAATTTCTGTCAACACAGTAACTTGTATTATTCTTTGTTAATCATTTATTACCATGCACCCCCAAAATTAAACTGAATTTGAGATAGAAAAGAACTCGGATTAACTTTATTTTGATTTTCTTTTGCATTTTGCCAGAATCATATTTCTAAATTTCGGATAAAATTAAATTTTTGAGAAAATTTAGTCATTGCGATGACTTAACTGGAGTCATTCACTCATCAACTTAAGCACTTCGTCAGTCTGAAATTAATCCCGGCTTCAAATAATTTTATTTTCTTCACTATCCCATGTATCTTTTTTATTCCGAGTAATCCATAACGGCGAATATTTGCGGAAACATCAGCTGCAGAACGAAATGTCTTTTCAACTGAAATAAATAGAATTTACGACGTTAATTCGCGTATCTTTAATCACTAAAGAGTTAGATCACTTCCCCTCTGCAATCATAAAATGTTTATTCAAATATGCAACTCTCGGTTTATTTATGACTGCGTCCCAAGGCCGTTGTTGACTCGACACAGATTTTTTTGCGTCATCGGTCTCAACTTTGACCCACATCTGCTGCTCGTTATTAATTTTACGAGTGAAATAGTCACGGGAACAAATAATTCTATGGTTAATTGCTCGAGGAATTCGGGATGAGACTAGCAATATTCAATAATGAATATATTTTGTAGACAGGCACTTTTTATTCCAATTTTCTAAACAATATCTCCATGTTTATTGAGAATTTTTTTTCACTAAATGATGATAAAAATTCGTATCTTGCTTTCAATTCACCTTTTCAATTTCATATATGCTAAACATACAAAGATATTTGCAAACATATGCAACTGGCAATTAAAAAGAAACCAGAATTCACGAAATTAATTTCTGTCACAATGATTAATTGAAAATAATTACCTTTTAAGTGATGTATTTTTGTATGTGATGCGTGCAATAGTAAGTTTCGGTTGTGCATTGCTAGAAAATTTGAAAAGTAGACTAGCGACACCCGAAAATTGATCTATTTTGGTGAACATCAAAATTAAACAGCAAAATATTCTCTAAATTCTTCAATTAAAATCCATTTCTTACATAGAAAAGAGAACCCTTCAATTAAAGTATATCAAAATATTTCCGATTTTTCCAAATAATAAATTAAAATCTCTATTTATCAGATGCTGTTTAGCAAAGTTGTCAGCTAAAACAATAAATGTAGATGAAGTATTAATTTCCTGGATTTTCTTTTGATATTTTGGCCCCAACTCATCTCTGATTGTTTCCCCCGGATCAAAACCATCTAACGCCTTCCGGAGCAACGGATCCGCTAGATGGCGCCACATGGAGACCGGTGGGTCCAGCGCGGTGACGTCAGACGTGCTGTCAGGGCATTTGAAAATGAATTATTCTTCAATAAACCTGAAAATTTCTAGCAGACCATTTTTCGAAATTTCACTGAGGTACCGAGAACGGCGTTAATGACAGCGATACGCTTGTATCGACGCTCCATCCGACACCTCCCATAAACGTTCCGGCGAATATTCTATGGCCGGACCAACGCTGACCAAGTGTCTAGTCTAAATAAATAACTGATATGGAATTCAGGTTTTTACAAAGAACTGGTTGGTATCTTCAGATAGCGCTGTTGAGTATATATATGACTAAATATAATCAATTATTTTTAAATACTTCAGATGGATTTGCGGAATAATCCAATTCGAGGTGTTACATTTATATATTCTGTACTTCTTCATGGAAATTGATTTAAAGATCATTTGAACCGGAAAGAAAATAGGATTAATCGTGCAAAATGTCTGTTGGCCAATGTGACATATCTCTCTTCACCCTGGTAGACATTTCCAAACAGCGTCTAGGCAAGTTTTTGCCTCTCAACACTCGATATTCATCTTATGTTACATTTTCTGAGAAGAAAAACCAGTACTAAAACATCTGTTGTACATACGGTATCGTATTATTCTCCACAGAGAGTCAAGAGCATATATATTATGCACTGCGCGAACATATCTGCCTACAGACCATAGGTGCTATAGGTGGTACTATTGTATTATATATGCTAGGTGTGATGAATAGGTTTGCCAGTCACGCGCACATGTATTAACGCAAAAATCACTATTTGTCAGTGGATGATTTTCCAAAAAATTAGGTGGTTAAAGAATAAGTAGTTATTTTGGGTTAAATATAGAAGCTATCAACCATTCCTCAATTCCTCAGCTTCCTTTTAATCCGTACGAGGAATTCCGATCGTGAATTTAGCCAAGTTTTTTGGCGGGAAATCTGAAGTAGATTGACTGGTAACGCTCACATTTATTTAAATAATCTAGTTACGATAAAAAGTGTTAAGACTTAAGTGTTCCTTATCGCGAGACCAACATCTTTTGTGTTTACGGTTTTTCTCTATCCTCATTATGGAGCAAGATATCCGGCAATTAGGATTAAGAACAAAGAGCTTTGACGGTTCGCTTCAGTTATCTCCGGATGCGCTATAGTGAGATGAAAATGTTAAATATAAAAGAGGTTGCTTTTCACGAGATACACATCTTTGATATTTAACGTTTTGCGTTATCTCCATTATCCGCGGAGATATCTGCGTTTAACGATTAAAGACAAAGAACTCGAACATTTCAGCGGGCATATTTCAATGGCCGTTAGGAGTGGCTGAAAGTTTCGTATAAAAAGAGCTTGCAAAAGAGGAATTTTTGTTGAAAACTTTGATCTCTTTTCGCCTCCTAATCCACCTCCCCCTCCCCTTCCCCCGACACTCATGGTCTCTTTCAAATTCCATAACGAAAAAATGGCGAACTCGTTTCTTGGGTATTTGACACACCTCGATCCTGTTATTCTCCGATATAGAAGAAAATTTCAATAACAATAAAGCGTGATTGATTAAGCTCCAAAACATAAAGATGGCGGTTTCTTTGTTCCGTATTTCGAAAACGGTGGAAGACGAATAATACCGATTGTCTTAGTGAGTAGGTGGAATCAAATGCGACTTACAAGCACCGTGACCTCTTATCATTTGGGTGTTATCAGCCGCCGCAACGTTGACAACTGAAACATTATTCTTGTTATGTCTCAATAAAGTGTCAATCAAAGGTCCTAAAATTGACCAATTGGAGGTGGAAATTTCTATACTATCCGAATAATCTTTTATTCGTCTCAGATGGTCGCTCCCAGTCATGTTAAAACGTATGTACTGAATGTCGGTATGGATGTCGATTATATCGTCAATATCTCACTATCAAAGAGAGATGGGGCCATTTTGATAATAACCTTTTTCATGCAGCAGAATCAGAGCTACAAATTTTTTTTAATGCAAATTTCGCTATCTACCTCCGATTTTGAAATACTTACTAAAAACTAAGGCTAGACGAAATCACTCCCAGCCCATTTGACTACCCTGCTAGGCTGGAAGGTACTCCAGTTGTCGCGGGAGTAAATATATACATATATATGTGCATATACATATGCATATTCATATATCTATGTATGATTTTTTTATAGGGGAGAGTAGGGTATGATGGGACACCGGGAATCATGGATCTCAGCCTGGTACTTGGGGCATAATGATGCCCTCCTCGTCTTAGTTTGCTTCCAGGCCCCATTATGCCCCATCCCCATACATCAATACACTATCTATATATAAATAAAAGATAGAGAATGTATGCTAAGGGTTGAGGTACATAATGTGAACATAAAAGAAAGTTGAAGTCGCCTGTAAAACCGAGGGCACCCCTTCGCTCGAAAATAGCTAAAAATGTTCATTCCGAAACATTTCCAGCGTTTTCTTACCCCCCACTTTGAGTCAATGCCCTTGAGACTAACACCCAAATAAACACACATGGAGGGGAAAGCTTACGTGTGAGTCACTACCGTGTATTACCGTATTTTCCCCTCTCAAATGAAAATGACAAGCCCCATATTCTCTCACATTCTCCCCCCCCCCCTCTCCCTCCCTTCCCTTCCCGTTAATTAGGTACGCGTGATTAATGCAACCAGAGGGAGAATGCCAGAATAGAAAGAGCTACAGATACACCACGTACGTGATTCCTGCAACGACATTCTCTCGACTTTACCTTGTTTCTTGCTTTGTTATCTAATGTTAGTCTGTTGGATAATCATTTGGGATAATTTTCCTGTAATTAGCTCCTTGCAACCATCTTTTTCTACTTCTAATTCAATTTGAACAGAATTCGATGTCATTACATGTTGATTTATTTTAATAATTTGGATGAATAATAGCTTATTGTCAATAACACAATTGATAAATATATAAATAATTATGAATTACACTGATATAGAATCAAATATTGATATTTATTAATATATATATGATGTATTGTAATATAATATAACGATATATTATTATCATCATTATTATATTATATTATGCAATATTTTATTTTGTTTTATTTTATTGTATTTTATTTCATCATATTATATGGTATAAAATATTTTCATTTTTTATTATTTTATTCATTGAATTCCAATGAATAATAAATAATATATGTAATTATTTTGCATAATATATTATCTTTGATGTTTATGTTTAATCTCGCCTCTGCTGATGTTTCTTTCCATGTTCTTTTTTCTGTAACTACAGTTATACAATGTTCTGTAATAAAGAAATTTTTGCAAACAAATTTTCAAGCAAATATTTCTTGTTAAATAATTTTATTACAACAAATATTTGAGCGGTTTTGGTCGACTTTGCGATGCTGGAGGCGATAAAATATATAAGAAAAGACCTTTCTCTCCACTGCTCCTTCGATTCATACCTCGGAGGGTCCCAGCGGGACTGCCTATAATACAAACGCGTCTATACGCAGACCGGTATTACCACTTCTTTCTTCTTTTTACGGTCTCATTCCATGGTTTTTCTTTTCCATTCTCTCTCTCTCTCTCCTTTTTTTCTACCGTGCTTTATTCACTTGGTGGTATAACAGACTCACCACGAAGAAACTCAAAGTATTTCACTGCTTGCTTGAATCATTATTTCATATTTATTATATCATCGTAGAATTTTTTTCTTACTCACCTTGCCTCATCGTAATTTTCATAATTATTAAATCACTGTGCAATGCTCAAAAGTCCCGGGGAAATTTTGTGCAAAAATCGAGGGAATACAATAAAAGTTATGTTTACGAATGAAAAATCTTTAACAGTTCCAATCTCACAAACTACCTGTTGTTATATCTAGAAAAATATATTTCTCAAGACATCGGAAAACGTATGGTAATAAAATGTGTTCAGGCAGAGAGCCTCTTTCTTTAATCACTTTCAGGTAAATAGAAGTGCATCCCTTCGCACTTTTTGCTTTATGGCATAGCAGGCCCAGGGCCTAAGACTGTCTCTTATAGATACCTCTAGAAAATAAGTTCAGCTCAGTTTTGTACCAGTATTAACCGTGTAAAGACCTTCCTCTCAGCACACCTCATCTACATAAAGAATTTCGAAGTTACGTTTCACCATATCCTATAGATTATAATACTACCAAAAGCCAATAGTTGATAACGCAACAGTACAGGAAATAGCGTTCAATAAATAAAGAAATGCCGCTCTGACTAATTGAATTTTCCGTTGAATCCGGTTGTATTCGACTAGCTGATGATAAATGGGATTAGATTTCCTGATGTTGCTGCTGAAAATAAACCAAAATAAACAATATCCAACTAATTTATTTTGTGTATCGATTAATTCGATTTATCCAATCAATTTATTCACCCTTCCTATCCATGTACCAATAATTGGAACTTCGCTATCAATTAATTATCCGTTCGATAGAGATTATTTATGAAATTACCGCCAAATGATAATCTCATGTCTCATTTCATAACTTGATTTATCGCTTCCTCAATTCTGCTATTAAAGAAAAAGAAAAAAAAACAACGAATATGGGACTCATGATAAATCGTGTTGGCGCGATAAATCTCGTATCTAGAGCACTCGATTATACATCCCCCTTCTACTCCACGATTTTCATCTCTCTTCCGCACACTGTACTTTTCTTTGATCGTAGAGATGTTTTTGCTGAAGGGTAAAAAAAATGAGGAGGGGGGGAAAAAATTACATTGAGACAAGGAAAGTAGAGCGAGAAAGAAACTTGTTTTATCCAGAGGTCTTTTGTGTCTGTCGTGAGAAAAGCAGTCCTCAGTGTCTTTTCCTCGTTTTCTCTCTACTGGGACAACGCAAGACTACTCTGTACTTCATCTTGGAGCAGCGCCCCCCACCCACCCACCCACTATCCCATTTCTAAAACTCTCTGGGGATCGATGCACCAGCTAGAACAAATGCTTAAGGGTTACCACCCCCGTAAAATTTTTAAAAATCGGTTTTTCTTGCTGAAGGAACTATTTAAACATTGCAGTATGCAAGACAAAAAGATTGAGGCAAATTAGAATTTTCCTATAGATTTCTACGTCTGAACAGGTTTCCACAATTCAGAAAATTCTAACGAACTACCCGTAGTGAGAGAAAAAAATTTTAAAAAGAAATTAATTGGGGCAAAATGGCATCTCAGAGATCCGGGTTCGAATTCCGGTTGGGAATATTCACGATGTTTTTTTTATTTCAAGATTTTTATTGATGTGATTTTTTTACGAATAAATTCAGGCCAAGTAATGAATTCCGAAACTGTTTGTATGGATTCTAAACTGAAGAAATTCGAATCTCAAAATGATGAAGATGAAATGGGAACCAAAAACCATCCGCGTACTCTGTAATTGGCCAAATTTCCCCTGACGGCCTGGGGCCCCCTGAGACTGTTCCCCCACTCTACCGCAATTGCTCAAGAGGCTGCGCAATAAGATAAACTTGTAAGTCACGACCTTGTAAATTCAAAATATTGAATACTGATTTCAGCTATTATACAAAGCTAAAAGAATTCTAAAAGGCAGCCTGGGGATTTTATTCCCAAATTTTTGCAGTTATTTATTTTCCTCATATCTACCAGCTTCCTGACATGATTGTGCAACACTCGTGAGTTCTCTCCACCAGTCTTGTTACAAAAATATATCCACTGAGATAAACTTATGCATCAACTTTCTCTCCATTTTTTATAACATCAGATTTGAATCTTGGTAACAGGTTTTTTGCATGGATTTTTTTGAGTGAGTTTCGGAGCAGAAGCAGGAGACTCTGGAACCTTGTGATGAGCATGTTGGAAGGAGTGGACACCGGATGGTGTCAATTGACCCAGACCTATGTCTAGGCAAACTCAAGCCTTCCTCGATATGTTAACTATTCCTGGGACCACAATTCTTTCTAATAGTATCGAATAAAATTTTTTTGGCTGTTAGAGGAGTCTCTCTTCGACTCGCTCCGAAAATTTCAAAATTTTCTGCCGTTTGAGAGCGAAGGAAAAAAATCCGAAAGTTGATGGCAGAACTGTCTTATGTCTGCCTGTCACAGAACTGCTGACAGAGATGCAAATAATTGACCCATAATCTGTCCCAGAAACATCAAGACAATCCTCAAAGAATTGGAGAACTCGTTCCATCCAATTCCCGCCCAAATTCAAATTCGATGACAAACCACCAATTTGCCATAGTTCTGGAATTAAATTCTTCTGGCTCTGCTTCATCACCCCTATTGTCTAACACTCGAGGTAGAAAATAAAAGAATATGGGAAAATGATAGGCCATTACAACGATATATTACGAGTAACGCGACTATCTTTTTTACGACGCTGAGGCACCCACTGGTATTCTACTATACCTTTTTTTTTTCTTGGATAAAGCCGAGGGGTAGTAAATTATGGCTGTAACCGAGGGAAGGTTTAATAATTTGTTGGTTTAATCCGCAAGTATGGATAATTTAATTATATGTTCGATCATGGGGGATTTTAATAGTCTCCGTATAGGATAATCTCGTCAAAATGATACATGAGATGTATTGTTAAGTGTCATTCAAATTGATGTTTTTTTTTATCAGGATGTCTGTAGATGACAAATCATGATGAATTATTTTTGATGACAGGTTCACGAGTCACTTTGAAGACTTGTACCAGTACAGTCATCATAATTTTTGTCTGTCGACTTAGTAGGGACAGAACCGGTTTTCGAATAACCGGTTTGCTAGCGCTCTCTGCGACTCCAGAGGCAGTCATGATGATTCAATCTCGATTTTAATGTTGTATGCAAGATTAATTATTTATAGAATACATTTACAGGTAGATTTTAGATTGGCGGTAATGGAATTGATAATTTAGGGTATCAGGGGTGGTGCTCGTTATAAAGTTATGTGTTTTTGTCGCTTATCAGTATAGCTTGAACAGCATGTTATGGTAATTGGCTAATATCTCAGCAATTATTGGAGATAGGAGAAAACATGTTTATGCAAAAATATTACTTCTTTCACGCTCTACCATTTTGCTTATCAAGCTTTTTTCTGTAAATGCGATATTTATGGAGATAGTTGTCTGTGAGCGTTAAGAAATCATAAAAATTTGCAGTTTTTCGATAGCGACAGTAATTGCTGGTATTATATAGATAAATATTGAGGATGGAAAAAAAAGTTGTAAGAACAAAATGTTGGGCTCATGGAACTCAACAAATTTGTCTTAATTAATTTTTTATTTATCACCAATCGTTACTGCGATAATCGTCCTTGAGTGTCAGTAACTCATAAAAACTCTCGATTTTTGGACTCCACCAGTAATATCTCCAAAAATACTGGAGCTATGAAAAAAAATCCAATACAAATATTGTTCCTCTGTTCGCTTCCAAGTAAAAAACGTCCACAATTTTTTCCAAACTCAATTATTAACGGAAATATTAATCCTTGGCGCTCGTTAAAAAATGCCAATTTTGCTATGGCAAATAAAGTTGAACGAGTATTCACTGGCACGAAAAGGGAACAACTTCATTTTCTCCGTCATCCCAAAATAACAAAAGCCATTGGCCTCCAGGCAATAGCTCATAAACAATTCCCTATTGCCCAGAACTTAATAATAACCCTGTCGTCTCCTCCTCTACGCTAAGAATTCAAATTTTTTTCCTCTCCTTTTTCGCAAGCACTCAAAAACAGTTTATCGCGTGTACCTTTGAACCTTTAAAGGTTTGCCGCATTAAAGCCACCATTAAACTTGAAAAAAAATAACAAAATCTATAACAGGAAGTAGCAGTTGTTATATACCCCAAAGTACACGTAACGTCTGAGCAACACGAACGAGGTAGTGGTTGTTTTATATGCAGGGGTTGTTTTAGTTTTACCAATGGATATCGACTCTTTCTCACCCTCCGAATAACTACCATCTCGCATTTTCTCGTTTCACTTCTTATTTTCTCTTTGCCTAACCATTGGTAGCATTCGTAACGCTTCGTCCTCACTATCAAATCGCTATTGGCTTATTTTCACAATCCTTATTTCATTGATTTCTAGACAATATACAGAGGATATTTTATAAATACATGAAAATTTGGTTAACGGATATTGTTTCACGAATTGTATATTTTTATTTCGTCAATACATTTGTTATGTTGAATTTTTTGCCCATCGTAAACGATGGTTTGAAACATGAGGTACACGTAAAATTTTACGTTTGGTGCATAACTTTTTTGGCGCCAATTTTTTCTTTGGCGCCATTTGTTTTTGGCGCCATTTTTTTTGGCGCGAATGTATGATTACGCCAAAATGAAGCGGCGTCAAATCTGCGAACTCCAAAATGATGGCGCCAAAAAAGCAGCGCCAATAATTCGGTGTCCCACATTCTTTTACAGCATTGAAAAATCTTGGGCTCTATTCAGTGCACTATACAGTCTAATTGAGCAGAACGAGCTCTTTTTTAATACTCAAATTTTTTTTTTTTCAAGCTCAATTGCAAAATGTCTCTTTAACCATAAAACATGGCCGTTGTTTTTTTTTGCATACTCACGATTGCGATAACTATAACGAAGAAATTTATAAAAGTATCATGTGTCGTTTGGCTGATAACGCGAATGCGTGACCCGTTCTATAATGCTGTTCTGTACAATCTTTTGTTCTCTTTTCTGATGAAAAACACGCACGGTGGTTTTTTTTTTATGTATGTGGAGATTTTGTTCCGTGACTGATGGGATCGTGAAGAGGGATTGGGGGAGAATGAATTTTGCGGTAAAGTTTGGATTGTTTTTTTTTTTAATTTTTTTATTCGAACGGTTTAAAGGCAAATTTTAATCAACGTGTGGGTATTTCCATTTTTTTTTTATTGGAAAAGCGTTTTGGAGATATGAATGAAGTGTGCAGGGTGACATTTTATTTTCGTTTGGCAAATATTTTTTTTATTACCGTGGATTGTTTTTTTTCAATCGTTCATATCTCCAAGTGAAAAACATTCATTTGGCTTAGTTTTCTTTATCTATACGAAATAGATAAATAGAGTTCTAATAGGACAGAAACTTTTTTCGAAAGTCGAAATGAAAAGTGAAAAAAGGAAATCGATTATTCATCGAAAAATAATCATAATACAGAAAAACTCTTCCTTCAAAAAATGTTCCCCTTTTCGAGGCCAACAACTTTAGTTTTTATCATTTTTCCCCTATCTACAGTATTACCCAAGTTAAACGATCCTGAGCGCCTACAAAACTTTGAGAGCTCAAGATTTTTCCCATTAACCCCAAAAAAAAAACTTTCACCCTAACCTACTTTCCATCAATAATCCGTCAATCACCTACAAAAGCCCCTCGTTAATCAAAAGAATCTTCTACCACATCATTTGCCTTGTCCTAGCACCCTAACGAATCTTTTGAGCTCACACCCCAGCTCCGATTAACTCGCAACAAATTATCCTTCACAAATGTGTTTTCCCCCCCAAAATGGCCTTTTCTTTTGATGAAAGAAGAGGAAATGGCAGTCGTAAAGATACATTCAAGTTAGGGCGAGGAGGGGGCAGGGAAGTGGGAGGAGGGGGGATGGGGCATAATGGGCCATTTTGCAATTTTCTCAAATCCAAACGGTTTCGTCTGGGCATACTGAGATTGGCAATTAGAGAAGATACCCCAATGGCCCATTATGCCCCACCACCCCTGTTCCGTGGCAAAATGTCAAAAAGGAAAATCAAAATCGAGATTGGGAGAATTTGTTGGACCGTTTAGGCTGAAATATGTATATATATATATATATTCGTTTTAGAAGGCGTTACTTCTTAATACGCGTTGCATCATATCGCGCCGCGGTAGAGATTCGCGATAGTAAACTTTTCCACTGAAACGGCAGTGAGGAAAGATACGAAGGTTAGACTTGAAAGTGAGGTGGCGGGGGGGGGGGATAGGGGGCTGACAGTTTCTGGAACAAAAGGGGTTGGCCCGGACAAACTTACGGAAAGGCTGCTTATCGGTTCTCCCTTTCTACTCTTTCACGTTGGCAACTTCGATTCCATGGGGCTTGCAAAAGTAAAAGGGGGAGCGAGCGATAGCTATAGATAGTGCGATAGACAGCGATAGTGAATACAGAAAAGTTTTATCTCGATAGTTGTCGCTCCCTCGAAAACCCCTAACCGACATCGCCACGTTTGTGGTATCCGGCTTTTTCGGAATTGGGGTAGATTGACGATAGTCGGGGTAAAGGTGTACATGGGGTGGTGGGCGGAGCGGGTGGGGGAGGGGGGGGGGGATAAACGAAAATGCGTTAATTGCAATTCTGTGCGGAAACGTTTGGCTGTGGCAGAAACGTTCGATTGGATAATTATAATCATGTTTTAGTTTGGGTAAATGGAAGGCCGTTTAAACCGAAACAACAGGATGGGTGAAGGGGGCGGGGCGAATGAGTTTCAGGTGACGAATGGGGAGGAATTTTGTAGGGCGTCTAGGAAAGAACAAATGTCTCTTGGGAAGATTGTAAATGATGAGAGATTTGGGAACTGTTGTGCAACATAAATTTGGGTATTTTTCATCAGTGGTTCGCTGGATGGTTTTGGAGGTTTAGATAAAGGAGGTGGATTGTGAGATATTTTTAGTGGAATATCTGGTGCATTTGTAGGTTGGGATTAGGTTGAATAGATGCAATTTTGGAATTGAGTGCACTGACCTATTTTTGAGTTGACATTGTACTCTAGAAGATGGTGCCGCCAGTTGTGAGTGTGATTGGCTCCGTTGCAAACTCGGGACCAGGATGGTGGCGCCGAACCGCTCAGGTTATCTGGTGTCGCCGAGCGTCAGTCCTTTGTAGATATCTCACGATGCAAGCTACATAGACAGATTTGTCTATAACCAAATTTGTAGCTCTTGCTGTGCTCTATGCAAAAGGTCTTAACCATAATGCTGCTATCTCCTCTAGTTTTTGAGATATCTGCGGAAAACTGACATCCGGCCAAAACAACTTCACCACTTGTGAGAATGCAGTGTATGAACTTGCCATTTTTCCTGATTAAAGTACAGTCCATAACCGATTTTTCCCTGTGACACTATAATCCCCAGCACTTTTAATATGCAAGTGCATTTTGAGCATCAATATTTCCAATTATCTCGCGTCATTATGGGCTTAAACACTCGTCAGTGGTTCGTGTTGCAATGTGACGAGAGATAAATTGTGTCGGTTGTCATCAAAACTTCCATGTACCGTTATTCATATGACACAAAACGTAGAAAAGTGAGATAAAAGTGATGCTGTAGAATGTGCATTAACGAAATAAACTTTAGCATTATCCCCCCCCCCCTGCCACCCACCCACCCACTCACTCTGATACACAATTAAAATGTAAAGTCATTATGACCCATTTTCAATCTACTTTCCAGACTATTCAATTTTCTACCCCCCCCCCACCCCCTCCCCCCCTGCCACCCCGAAAAATTTTCCCCAAACCATCCAAGTGACACTGGAAAATTAACAATGTCCAACAAGCACTCGACAGTTTTGCCAACATTTTCCAATCTCCCCCCAGGGGGCGGGGGGGGGGGGTGGTATATTACACCCAGTTGCTAGCGCGTTAATAACTCATAATTCCATTAAATAAAATTTACAGTAGCATTAATGGATTATGCTTTGATGGACAAGCATTAAACTCTGTGTGTGTTTGTGTGTGTGTGTTAAAATATTGATGAATTTATAACGTGTAGTTTGGAAGCCTTTTAAACTGCCATCATCGTCGAAAACCCACCAGCTGTATCCATCGGCATTCTGACAGAATCTCAAAACAAAGAGTTACGAGCCATTCTTCTTCATTCTAACTCTCACAACGGATATGAAACGAAATGGAGTATTGGAGAAAGGGTCAACTGCCGATATATCGAGTATTTTACAAAGATTAAAGGGACACAATTGGGTAAAAAATTGGGAATTTTTATCGTTTGACGTGGTGCCAATAAAAAATAGAGGAGACAAGTGATTCGTATTGCCACATTTCCTAGGACAATCATCTGTTTTCCCTTATTTTTCTACCAATTAACTTGATAGCATGTAGCTGACTGAAATATGGATTAACAGAAAGTAGCCTATCAACACAAGTAAATTTACCAATGCGACATTGTTTCGTAATGCGAATGAGTGAGAGCCACTGGACTCTTGAAATTTCCCCATTTTCCATCAAGAATGATAGAGAAAAAATAATAAAAATTCCAATTTGCAATGCATTCCAAAAGCCTCAAGTGCCCTGAGTAGTCTCCAGTGGGGTAAACTCCATCTTTGTTTTACAAGTAGTTTGACCGTAATACGAAGTGAGAGGAATGAGAGAAAGATAGCAAGAATGGGGCACCAAAGTTTCAAGGAGATCCGTCTCTCCACTTCTCCCACTCTCCGTCTCATCCGATTCGTGCCTGCACAACTCTCCACTGTACGAATGAGACAGAAAAAAAAATTACAATCCGTAGTTCGCTCATTTCATTCGCAAGAACATGAAAATTTTTCAACAATCTCGGGAGGGGAAAGAAGAATCTAAGAGTACAAGGATATTCAAATATGCTGAACGCTAAAACCACAAAATCCCGTAACAGAAGCGGGGATATTCGGTTGCCGAGAATAATCAGAGTATTATAATGTCCATTATACAGGATAAACCAAGTGTATTGGGTCAAGTGGAGCTGTGATATAGGTAGAGTGCATTTAGTTATGGTTATCCAATGCCAGCAGAATCATATCCGAGATGGTGATTCAAGCAGAGAAGCTTCCCTAGAAAAAGACGGATCAGCAGCGTCGACGGTAACCGTCCAATGGAATCACATTGGACCTGATGCTTTCTCCAACTGATACCATAAACTTTGAATGTTTACGATTTCGTTGAATTCCATCAACTGCTTCATGGTGTTTTGCACTCATCCCTAAGGGACAATTGGATAAAAAGATGAGCCAAATAGTAAGCTAAACTGCTTAATCTAATCGGCTTCCTAGGAATCAACGGATTACTGTAACTACAGACAGGAGTGAAATTATCCAAGCCCCTATAACTACCAAAACTTGAATACCCAACGGTAGGTGTTGAGGTAAATCGATAATAACGGACATGGATGTAGTTGTCCCTAATCGAGCCGACACAAACAAGCGTTAACGTATTAATTAAGCACTGACGATACTAATCACCGTAGCCCTTTGATTTAGGAGCTAATAATGCAGTAGTATGAGAGTGATGGCGTCTTAAGTAGGCACCAAGCATGTTGTCTCTATGCGAACTTTGGATGGACGGCTTAATGCTTCTTTGAATTGAGCGTAGAGGGAGAAAAAAACGGTCAATCTGTTTCAGTACAATCCTAGCTCTGCTAGGTTCCATCCTACCTCTGCTAAGAGGTCTGCCAGCAGGCCTCCTAGCAGGTTTGCTAAGAGGTCTGTTAGCAGACCTGCTAGCAGGTCTGTTAGGAGGTCTGTTAGCAGACCTGCTAGCAGGTCTCTTAGGAGGTCTGCTAGCAGAACTATGGTATGGGCATGGTAATGAAGATTATCATCCACCTGGACCATAATGACACTTCCAGCAGATTCTTCCTCCAGTCCATTCTTCTTGCAGAACCTCCGGAACCAAACAGCTTCCAGTTAGAACCATTGGAGCAACTCTTCCTTCTGATCATGCAGCTCAACACTGGGGTGCGAATACCCAAGCAATATGTTACGGATATGATACTGACTATTGTCATCGACCCTAATCACCATGCGGTTAAGCGAAATATAAACCTCTTCTTGTCTTCTGATCTCTGAATAACGACAACGATTTGAATAAAACTCCAACCAAATTTGCGAATCAAACGGCACAAGCTCAAAGGATTAGGTTAATGCTTCTTTCTGATCATGTAGCGTGGCGAAGTGAGCCACAATGGGGTGTGAAAAAAAGGAAGAAGCGATATGGTGCGGATAGTGTAACGAAGGCAAAATGCGGGAAGCACAATTCGTGGATGAATTTTGATATTCATTGCAGATTCCCCTTCGCGCATTTATATCGCTATTGCTCTCGCTTTCTCATTCCCCCCCACCCACATCTCTCATCCTCACTTATTTCATCCCTGTGGACGGTAGTTGGCCGTCGAGTAAAGCCGATTACCTTCGGCTTTCATGATCTGCCTACCGTTGAAATGCGATTCTCTATCTCTCTCTCTCTCGGGTTGTTTCGAATTAACGCGTTTAAAACCGGCACTTGGTAGAGGAGCCGAGCTTTTTTCCTCCCGAAACTATTTTCACATTTTTTTTTGTTGTTGTTTTTTTTATCTATCTCCTCTTCACTTCATACACTCGAGCGTTTCACGTGTATGTAATACCCACTCGTACATGTCCCGGGTAAAATGTGATGAAAAGGCTTAAAATGAACGATCGGTGGAGGATTATATTTTATTTTTCTGTTGTCAACATTTGAGCTTGTATTTACATTTTTTGCACAAAGCCTTTGTGAAGTATGTGATTAGAATGGAATATTTGAAATGGGTGATTCGTTCGTTATATTTCTTTTTGTTGAATATTCTATTTCTAGGTGAATATAACTTAACTTTTTAACTTTTTACGATATTTATTGCAAAAAAAGTCTTACAAAAGGCTATTGCCCGAGTATATACATTATATACATGGATAAGAACTATGATGATTATAATGACATAATATACATAGTCAATATAAATCCTATTGGAAAAACAAAAAAAAACAATTTTTTTTTTTTAACTTTTGACGATAAATGAATATATTTACGCTGAATATATTTGTTAGTATGAAGGTAATTTGAGGTTTTCTGACCTGTATAGATGTGGAGATTATGGCAGGTTTATACCTGAAAGTAAGCGCCCGCTTGTCATCGGCTTAGTGTTTTATTGAAGGAAAAGTGTAATAAACTCAGGTACATTAAACTCCCTTGATGCACGTTGTTTGGGTGTTGAATGGGTGATGCGTATGGGCTATGTTGTACCTCAATTGGATCGAGAAGTTTTACTATACTTGTATTACTTACTTTTTACTTTTAACGGTCTTTATTGCAAGAAAACAGAGAATCTTATAGATGGCCATTGCCCGAGGGCATTCAGCCTACTCGTATTATTTTTCTATAATTGATACTTCTTTCTGGACAAATCTGTGGTACCACTCATTTGGTTCAACAGTTTTGTTAATTTTTCTTGTCTTTCCCCTCGTTGGAAACTTCATTCAGTATTGGTAATGGGTAGATAAATGATGTAAAACGCACTTCTATTTTGATTTACTTTTATTCATTCAATGCCACACGAGAAAGATCTGCCTTCACTCTCTGAGATATTCCAGAAGACTAACGACTGGTCACAAAGACCAAAAGCATATTCGTCACATTAAGAAAGGAACCTCAAATTTCCTTCTTCCCAGGAAGTCACTGTTTATGTTTATATTAACTCTCCAAAGTTATCGATGTCGATTGTTTTTTGTAACCGTCATTTCTTTATAGCCTAATTCTTAGTATTATATTGAAGTAATCGAATATTCAGATTTGGAACATTTTTGCTAATGCTGATTCATCTCACGATTTGGCAGTTGGATTGGTCGAATAAGACCAATAAAATAGATTAAAAGCCAGACATGTTTTTATCGCTCTTGCTGCACCGGTCAGGGAAACCGGTTCAATACATTGACCCGTTGGGTAACTCCGTCAAAGATAGAAAAGAAAAAAAATAAAACAGCATATCTCTTGCAGTGGGAAGCCACAGAGGCTTCAGCTTCGAAATGCGGAACGAATAGAAAACGAAAAATGTAAATGACTTTATGCTGAAATCGCCGGTGGAAAATGCATAGCCGCATGTCAGTATACTGCTCTTCACGTGGAATACGTACGTTTTGCTGATATTAACAGACGGCTAGGATTTTGCGGAATGCATGAGAAATGAAATGTAAATAGGCAGCACAACCGGAGGTTGTAGTTAGACGAATGCTAAAATCAAGAATAAATTTTTTCGTGGGTTTTTTTTTATGGTTGCATATCGCTTTTTTTTTCTTTCATTTTCATCATTTTGTTTATTTATCATAAATTTGAGATTTTCTTTTTGCCGCCCAAGAGTAGCGGGAAAAAAATTACTATGGAAATTGGATTTTACCAGGCTGATATTGCTTGACACTTGGAGATGAAAAAGAGACATGAGGGAGTGATGCAGAAAAAAGGAGAAATCAAAATAGGAATATCGAAATAATTTTTTCTTTTTGTTTCTCAATTCATAATGCGGAAAGGATTTGGGAATATTCATGAGGGAATTAAATGAATTTTCATGAAATTTTTTTGGGGCAATTTTTTTACATCCTCAGCGTGTGATGGGAAGGCAATTTTAGGGAATAGTCGACTACAAAAGTGCAATTCAGCAGTGGGCACTGTCATTTTCGATTTAAGCACTTGTGAACTGTCCAGCGTTTGCACTTCAGCCCATTTCCCCTGGTTACACACTATTCGTTAAAGTCAATCGAAGTTCTATAACTTCTGCCATTCGTCATCTGGCAATTGTGGATGGTAGAACCAAAATTATATTAAAAAGAAAATATGAAATGAATCTTTTTTTTTCGTTGGCCAAATGGATTTTATTCACTCATATGGAAAAAAATTTAAGGGCAAAAATTAAAATCGGCAGCAAAAGCGTTTGCTCTTTCCGAGCCCTTTGCCAATCGTCCAAGCGTGGTTCGTTAACCCCACTAGCAGTACAATCCTAACGGATGGGGTGTGCTTTTTCTTCTCTTCTTTTTTTACTCCTCTCTGTATTCACTCTCCCTCGGACCCTTTGATTTTCTCCAGCCATGTATTTGAATTGTAGCTGTCACCCGCATGGAAAATAAAATCTAAATACGAAATTTGAGTGTTACATTTGAAGAGGGGACTCGTGCTGTATAAACAATGATCTCTTTTCATCTTTTTACTCACCCTTGTCACCTTTTTTTTCACCTCCATTCGATGGTATTTATGTGTAGTCCCTACAGAAGGGAAATGCCACTTCTCACGAAGCCCTTGATTTAGGGAAAAGATGGTTGTCCGACCAATTTTAACGCGCCAATAAAAATCGTTCTCGTTCATCTGATACGTTGGGTATATTCAGAAGATCATGCCTCTGCGTTGACGATCAAATCTACCCACAGGTTTAGCTTTAATGGCCAAAAATTGACAGATCCCTAAGCAGCGCGCTGCAGTCAAATCAGCGCTTGGAGCTTATATCGGAGTCAGATTGAATTTTTATTCGATTATTTTTGTTCTTTGATCAATCTGCCTGGAAGATATACATAATAAAGTGAATTGATCAAAATAATTTTTAGGTTTTCTTTTCAGAATTGTCATATTTGCCGTTACCTAGAGAATCAATTGACAAAAGTAGCCGATCAAACTGTCCTTTTCCGCATACTAGATTGTACCACGATTCAACTGATATCATGAAAATCCGTTATTATCAGCTTGTGCACGTAATTCCATCTGAAATTGCTGTTCAAACTCGGACATATCGACAGACATCGAGAAAATGGCCCAATGAAAACAATCGTCAGACGTAAACGGCACTGCACATTTTCAATGTTTATGTTCCTATTAGATTTCATACCATGTGTCATAAAAATAGTCATCGGTATCAATTCGTCTCGTTATATCAGACAATGGATCAGGATTGATGGCTGTTTATTAATCAATTAGTAAAAAATTCTGGAAGTAATTGATGGCTGTTCCAAACTGTCCAAGTCTCCGATGATAATTAATACAACGAGATTGGAGCTTCTTTTTTCTTTTTTATTTGGCAAGCCCTTTGCACAATTATACTACGACAGAAGCCACAATAAAGGGAGTTTCGAATTTGAAATCTCACTTGTGTAGTCCAAAGAAGCTTTTCCACTGTGCAAACAGTCATTTCTTTTATTTTCCTTCCCCCATCTCAGCCATTCGCCCTTTCTTTTTCGTCACTCTCCGCCATTGTTGTAGTTGAAAGGTAGTGGGGAAAGTAATAAAACTGAAAAAGAAATGAGGGATTTTCCTTTTTTTAGCTGTGTACAGCCTTCTTAATTCTGTGAATGGAAAGCGCGGGAAAATATGCAGTAAATACAGATTGAAAGTGCCATCCAGTTTGAGGAAAATGAAGAAAAAAAAGGCGAGTGTCCTTTTCAAGCAGCAACTTAAGGTGGCCCTTTTTTTACAGCACTGCCTTTGCGGGGTGTCAAATCCACTTAAGTGATTGAATACGTATAAAATAGAGTGAATAAAAATAACTCAAAGAAATAAAGAGGAAAGAGGAAGAAAAAAATAGAGGAATTGGTTCGATAGAGATTCTTGAGGGGATGGAAAATAAAAGATGAAATGGTGAACGATTCAATACAGAATATTGATATTCTGAGAGGATTCCTCTTGTGCCCAACAGAATGCTACAAATGCAACTCTTATGTAGTCAGACGGATCTCCTCGAATAAGATAATAATTTGTCAATTCAAAGATGAAAGATTCTTTACTGTGTGTAATTATTTAGGGAATGAATCGGGATGGAAATTTAGGTGAAAATCCTGGAGCGAATTGCCCCCCCCCCCTCCGCCGCTTCGTCGCCCAGCTTTGAACCAATTTTCACGCATTAATATCACAGCACATTTGAAAAACAATATTGCACGAGGTCAAAAGCCACTCGCACAAAATGGATTGTCTCATATCATTTACCATCAGTGAATTGCCATGTGGCTCTCCAATCAGCCCTCTGGAAAATCCCCCCCCCCCCCCCTGGCGGCTCCAATCTCCGATATTCGCTGAACTGATTTCATATTTCATCAACCTTTTTCACATTCTTTTTTTACCATCATCAAATTTTTTTAGAGATTCATAGAATTCATGTATTTTAATACCTTTCCAAAATGGAAGAATAATCCTCTTGAAATGTATGCACTAACACAACGTGTATTTTTTAATATACGGAAGGTTGTAACAACATCCTGCACCACATTTTATGTAGCCCACGTAAAAGGGGATACCTCTCTTCTCACCGCACACCCACAAAGTAATTCTACGTCGTTGCCGTTACCTACGAAAAGCATACTATACGTGTACACAGCGTCATGTATTACGATTTTTCCTACTCGAAAACTACCAGTGCAGGGTATAAGCATGTCGGTGTATATCCTGACATTTTATAGATACTACAGCACCGCCGAAACCATATTAATCGATTGTATACTGAAGAGGAATATCGCTCCTTGAAATTATGAATGGAGCAGCGCCCTGCTGCATGATGCTGGACCTTCTAAGGTGATGCTACGGTGGTTGTAGGTGGATTCTTCTATTTGCTTACATATATCTCCTACTAGCTAATGGTAGAACTGAAATCCGGTGTGAAATTATATGCAACTTCAAGCTATTTAGGAAAACCACCTACTTAACCCAAAGTTCGTAATCTGCTTCAGAATTCGAAAATCCGCTGCATGGCATAATACAGGATTTCCACCGACTGAATGCAACCGAGAAGGAAATTCTTCGATACGTCCACATAGTTCTACTTCTGAATAGCATCAGAATCCAACCTCAAGCTTTAATCACCACTGATGCCTCCAGATTTGGAGTCTTTCACCAAAATAGCTGATAACTCTTTCTCCATGAAAATGAATGTCAGTGTTTTGCCTCAGTTTCATGTATTAGGCAGAAAAATGCCAATACATAGTTTGCATGTATATCTATATTCATGCATTATGTAGCCCCCGCGGTGCCACCCAAACACACACACGGATCGATACTGGGCGATTCCAAGATTTTTAAAGGTTTCCCCAACTCTACTTTTCAAACCCTCGTCTCTACTCACTCCCCTTTCTGCTGCACAAACTTTGGCCGTGTGTTGAGTACCACCAGTGCCCGATCGTCCGCAATAATTCATCTTTCGTATTCATTGATGGTGAATAGAACGTATATCGGCGGCAGTACCCAGTAGGAGGTTGGGTAGAGGCAAGTGCAATTTACATGGGTTGAGAATGGAGCTTCTCCGCAGATTTCATGTGGTTCTTCTTCCCGTTTCGCTTGGGAATATAAAAGGGAAATAAATATCTGAGGAATATTTATTGCTCCAACATTGTAGGAGTTTTTGAAACGATGGAAAACTTTGCATTGGGTGGGTGGAGAGGGGGGGGGGGGCGGGAGGAAATTATTGAAATGTTTTCGATTAAAAATGATCGAAATGTTGAATATTCCCATTGCATGACCAAATATATCACTTTCATATCGCACAGATTTTTCCCATACCCAACATCTTCATCATCTATTTTAGAAACTTTTACGCAAATCAGATGAAATGGAATTGTGGACAAATCCGTAACTGCGCAATCGGTGAATATCACTTGGGTATGCAGTTTCTGATATTAATGGATGCAAGGAGATTGCCATTTGCTAATTGAATTGGATTTAATTGGTCCTTTCTAGTCGACGATTTAGACATGATTGCAAGAAGTGGTTCTGTACGGAGATGGAAAATTCATGGACTATTTCTTTTTATCTCACCGATTCGTAACTAGGGTTTTAAGTATACCAAAATGTTTCCCGTCGAATTCCGAATAAAAGTCTGTGTGTGTGTATGTTTGTATGTGTGGAATCGGAATTTTCCGTTAACGATTTCTGACGAACGCGTCGAACGATCTGGGTCATCGAGGTCTAATTCGGAGTGTCTTCATGGAACTTAGATGGGATTAGTTTTTGGTTTAAATTGACCGAGCAGTTTTTTATTATCAACAATTGAATTGTTTACAACGCTCTATTCCAAAAACGGTAAGAGATACGGCAAAACGTATTAAGCAAAATTTGTTCTGTAAGTAGAAATGCATATTTAAGTTCTTATCACTTTTTCCCATATTTGTCATAATTAAGGAGGTATGACGGGTTTAACCCTCGAGTGTTCGCACCCCTATTGGCGTCTCACTTCCACTCCAGTAACGCGCATCATTCTCGTCTTCTCGCTTACTATGCGGCTAGTCAAATATTCATAATTATCTGCTCGATAAATGGAATTGAAACATTTAATTGACGTATCGGAAAATCTAGGAATGGCAAACGGAAATCACAAATCGGAAAGTTTTGTTTGTGTTCCCAACGGGAACGCACACACATTCATCCCACCAGGTCTATATCCCATAGTCCATATGCGTCAGCGTTAATATGCAGTGAAGCAATTTCTGGAGAAGAAGTTGAATATTTTTTCTCCGATCCTCCTCCTCCCCCTCCCCCCCCCCCCGCCCACCACCCCATTTTTACGGGGGGAAAAAAGCCATGAGGGAAACTTGGAATGAGTGGAGAAACGTGTACTCCGAGATGTTGGCATAGTTGCACGTTGTAAAGGATTCTTAACTGCTTCAGTGTACACGCCCTCGGCTTTTCCCGGGCTTGGCTACAACCCTGGGTGAACATTTAAAATCACCGTAGGATATTTTCAACCCAAGTGGGTAAAAGGGATTCAAAGCGATTGAGCGGCATTCATATACGCACTAGTGAAGCTAATTGAGGAGGCTGACTGTGTTAGAGCCATTTGGCGTTTATATTAACAGCTGGATATGCTGCAATTGGAGAAATTCCTGCACGTTAGAGTCAGGTGTGGTGGGAATGCCGTAGACAGACATGTACGTTGCTTGATGAGATTATTAATCATATTGAATTTGTGCAAGGTTTTGGGATTCGTTTGCAAGGAATATTTGTCCAAAAATTGTGGGCACATACGTACGCGTAAGCACACACACACACATACACACAGACATTTTGTTGAAAATGCTCTAGAACGATTAGAGAGACTTTGAAACGTGGATATGATGGAATTTCCACTTTTGATTTTCGGGGCCATTACAATAACTTCCCTATATCGGTAGGTTAATCAGGAGAATGCATCAACGAGCATTGTCATACAGCGCCAAAATTGGGAGATCCGATGGTAGGATTGATGAAGCCTCGATCTTCCTTGAACCAGTGCCGACTGGCCGGTGCAGCAGTCCTCCAATAATAGCTATACCTCATCAAGATCAACCTCAAAACACACCAGGTACTTCACCAAGAAAAACTAATCCAACTAATGATTGGATCCACCTAGTCATCAAGCTAGCTCTGGTATTGACTGGTGACAGAGCTCAATACAAACTTACAATCAACTCCGTAACTCCGAGATTTCGAGCATGCCTCCAGCAAATCTGCCTGCATCACACGTCCAAATTGTCATCCCGCCTTCTTACCCCAACCAATCTCCCCAACACCACCAATCATCAATTGATTCAGCATTTCCACCTGGTAGCTTTCTCTTATTTTAGACTCCTTGAAATCCTTAGAATCCTGGTGGGGTAAGTCTCCCCGGATTTACCCAATGACGAATAGTTCTTGAGACTGGCTTCTTTCCTACCTCGGCTTTTGGATGCTATACTGGACCACAGGGTGCAGATCCCAGCTTATAACTCTTCTCCCGAGATTCTTAAACTCGCGTAGAGGTCTGGTCGTTCAACACACCTAAAAAAAAAACCAAGCCAAACAGAAGGGTAAAAATAGTCAGGGGGTGGGGGAGGGGGTGGGGGGGGGGGGAGGACAGGAAAAAAAATGAGAGAAGCGAAAGAGATAGGGTAAGTATGTAGAGGTTAAAGGTACTAGCTCCCTTTACGATTTTGTAGGACCCACACACTTCTCCAGTTGCCGACCACATGGGGTCTATATATCCTCCACCACTGGACCAGCTATTTCACATCCTCCTTTTTTTATTCCACCTCATTCTACTTTTTTCACTTCTCTCACTCACTTCAATTTCTACCATATGCACATACCATACATTCACTCCCGATCTCTCTCTCTCTCTCACACTTGCGCGAGCGTTTTAAAAAGATATATGTACTTGGTGCTTCTCCGGTGGCTCTCTCGATACTGGGCGTTCAATCGATTTGAAAATCGACGCTGCTACGTGCCTCGGGAGAAAATTCAGGAAATTGACGACTCGACTTTGCACGTAGTATAAACCCACCTCCCACTTGTGCTCCCAATACCAAACCCCCCCCCCCCCACCCACCCGCCCACCCACCCCCCCGGGGCTCTAGAATTAATCGTTCGATCATCCATCGATGCAAGGCTTTTTTTAAGCGTGAGAAATGAATGGTATTGCGCAATGGGCCAGGGTGGAATTGAAAAACAGACCTGGTGGTTGAGGATGGTTTAGAGAGTAAGCTGGTATAAATGCATTAGGATAGGTCTGATCTGGGGAGTTCATCGTCAAATGGATCCAAATGGCTATACAGATGCAGCAGGCAATATATACGCTGCATTTGGATGGTATTTTATGGGTTTGGGACGCAAGATGGGGAAACGTTGCAAAGTGTTACAGATCGTTGCAAATCGTTGCAATATGTTGGACGACATTAAGAGCACTTGGGGATGGTTGGAAATGAATCGAAATGGCAGTAGAGGACAAATGATTAACAGGTTTATCTAGGGTTCCGTGGAGGACCATGAATCGTTGCAAAATGTTACAGTTCGTTGCATATCGTTACGCTGAGCTTTACTACCACATAGCTCTTGACCTATCATAATTACAAAAAAAGTAATTGAACATGAAATGTGTGTCTTCATGTTTGGAACAACTTTTGTTGGAGACATTTTTTATAATTTTGATTTGTTCTTCCAATAAAGTGCAATAAACAATCGGACGAATGAGAAGAGGGTGAACTATTTTTTAAAAAATTCTGAAAAATGTGGTAAATGTTCAGAAAGTTCGAGGAAATTCTACAGAATTGTAGGGAATCATGGAAAATTCACAAGTGTAAGTGTAAAAAAATTGCAATTTTTCTCTCTCCTAAGCAAAATGGTATTTGCTACGTTCGTTTTATGGGTTTTTTCAGGGTTTTAGTATCTATTCACGCGTTGAAAACTTTTTTATGGGATGTAATCATATTTATCAAACGTTCATACAACTGTTGATACGACGTTGAGATGTATGAGGGGCGTGGGGGGGGGGGGGGGGAGGGCGGTGTTGTTTTTTTTATAACTTTTCCAATCTCGTGTAAAGTTGGTTTTTATCGTCACAATCGGCCATTTGTCCTCTCTTTTACTCCAAAGCACGGCAATCGATTTCTCGACCCAAGCAAGAGCTGAATCGACTATTTGCGGAGAACAAACAACGATATGCGGGATCAATTTAACACCATCTATACCGGGTTACACATTGATTGTGTGTGCGATGCGAGTTTTGAGGGCAACGGGGGTTTCATGGGCAAATGGGACAATCCGGCCTTTGAGGATTTTCTGATAAATCGGAATGAAAAATAAGAGAAGAGGGGGGGGGGGGGTACAGTTGAGCAAACATGGACCTCATGGTCGATTTTGGATTTGATGAAAGTGGGAAAATTTTTTGGAAGATTTTGGCATTTTCCGATTTGCTTTTTCAAATTTTGGAATTTTCGAAATTTTCAAAATTTTCAAAAACTTTCAACAATATTCCAAATTTTCAAAATTGTCAAAATTTTCAAAATTTTCAAAATTTTCAAAATTTTCAGAATTTTCAGAATTTTCAGAATTTTCAAAATTTTCAGAATTTTCAAAATTTTCAAAATTTCAAAAATTTCCAAAATTTTCAAAATTTTCAAAATTTCCAAAATTTTCAAAATTTCCAAAATTTTTAAAATTTTTGAAAAATGTTCACAATTTTCAACACGTTGAAAATTTTTAAAATTATCAAAATTTTCAGAATTTTCAAAAATTTTCAAAATTTTCAAAAAACGTGAAAAGTTGAGAAATTTCATAAATGTCTTTTCTTCATCTTTATCAGAACCCCGAATTTCTCATCTCCACATGTCCCCGAACCGCTTTTTCTGAAATGATGTTATAAAAACTGCTGTTGCGGAGTGCACCTAGCCAATACATCTCGAGATCATATCACGAAACGCAGACGTGAAACTTCAATTTTTAAAATGACGAAGGAGAAAAAAAGTTGGTCCAGGAAAGACGCAGCAATGGAGATGACAAAGATGTTGGATGAAATAAAAATGAGGAGAGTCGAGTTATGTCCGTGTTCTGGTATGAGCCATCTGTGCATTCAATTCTCCTTCTCTCTCTCATTTTCTCTTTTTGACATATATATATATATATATATATATAGATTTTTAATATTGCGCATTCTGTAAAATTTCAAATAAGATCGACATTCAATTCGAGTATTACAGGGTGTTTCAAATTAGCAGATAAAATGAAAAATCAAAAATTTTCCAAAACTGTTTAAAAAATTTTCGAAAAATTTTCCAAAAAATGTCCAAAACTTCTCCAAAAATTCTCCAAAAATTTTCCAAAAATTTTCCCAAAAATGTTCCGAAAATTTTCCACAAATTTCCCAAAAAAATTTCCAAAAATTTCTTTGGGTGCATCCACTGCGGAAAAATGAACTATATATTCTGTTTTCTTGCACAAACAAAAGTATACATATTATCATCTCATGACAAAATTGAGATTTATTTTTTGGCAGTTATAATTTGTAGTTGTACTGAAAATACTTGGTTTATTTAGATTTGAGAAGGAAAATGGAGAACTTCGGTGGAGCTTGAAAAATGGATCAGTGTTACAGATTATTGTGTTACGTAAATCGTTTGCAGGCAATGTCCTACGGTACCAGAAATTTAAATAGATAAATGTTGGTTTTGTGGTCGGTATGTTTGTTCGGTTTTCGCGGCGAAAAAAAACATGGGAAAAATTGGGAAAAAATCTGGGCGTGGAGAGGGATTGTTGAAACTTCAAATCGCGGATATTCATTTAGCCCACATTGTTAACAGTTGTGAATAGTTTCATCATTTGACCTAGATATAACATGACCGCTTTTAGTATTCATTATTTCACCGGACAGTAATGCAATATACATTGTCGGAAAATTTAATCAAACATCTTCGAAACTTCGAGCAACGTGTTCAGAGGAAATCTCCAAAATTTCCAGAAATTTCCAAGATTTTCAAAATTTCTAAAATTTTAAAAATTTTCGAAATTTCCGAAATTTTCCAAAATTTCCGAAATTTTCCAAAATTTCCGAAATTTTCCAAAATTTCCGAAATTTTCCCAAATTTCCGAAATTTTCCCAAATTTCCGAAATTTTCCAAAATTTCCGAAATTTTCCAAAATTTCCGAAATTTTCCAAAATTTCCGAAATTTTCCCAAATTTCCGAAATTTTCCCCAATTTCCGAAATTTTCCAAAATTTCCGAAATTTTCCAAAATTTCCAGAAATTTTCAAAAATTTCCAAAATTACCAAAATATCCAAAATTCTCATAATGCCAATAACCCCGCAAAAACCTGATCCCAAATCCCTTAAAACTTCCCGACACCCTGCCACCCCCTCCCCCACCTCTAATTTCAATATGACCCAGGCATAAACTTCGCGTCCGAGCCTCCCACAATTTACCACCCAATAATGAATAGAAAACACATGGCCGGCCGAAAAAACTGCGCCATTGATTAAAAAAAAGCCTATCATGCTGATCCAATTTGAAGTAATGAAAGGCCCCCATTCAATTCACCACCTGGCTAAACTCCCGATAATAATCACCTCCATTTCATCAAATATTATCATAAGAAATGTTTCACAATTACGTGCAATGGGGGTTGAATGTAAAAATTGAAATTGCCGGAGGTTGTTTCCAATGGGGGTGCGCTATCCTATATATACATATATATATATTACAGCTGGCTAGGGTATTCGTAAATTTCCAGGGGACTATAATACGAGTTTTAGCATTCACGTATTTAATACATGTGAATGGTTGTTAGTACGGTCACGCCTAAAACCGACCTCCTGCCATCGTGATAATTTATCAAAAGATTAGAGCCCCGTAAGGCTCACCTCCTGTAATTACCGCCTCGTTTTGCCCAGCGGGCGCGTAACGATGTATTCAAATTTATGACGAGTCTACCTTTGCCACGCGATATCGCGTTTGCGACTTTACTTGTACATATACCGTACACGGTTTTTTATCAAAAGGCTTATTCATAGCTTATTTTAGTATCATTATGTCAATTTCCAGTTGAATTGTCTGTAAACTTCCCGCCAAAAGTGATACATAAGTCATTACAGTTGTTCTGAGCCAAATGGCGTTTGAATTTCCCGCCAAAAGTTAGCTGGCAATTGCGATGGACGTTTGGAGCCAAATTGTGTTTGAATTTCCCGCGAAAAATGAGACGTTAGCCATTGCGGTTGAGAAAAGCCAAATGGAATTTGAATTTCCCGCCGAAAGTCGCATAGGTGGCAGCACGAATACTTTAAGCGGATTTCTCGGGGAATCCCATAACTCATTGCGCTCGATTTGGGGGTTCCATGGGGTCAATGATTTTCATAGTGTACCAATAATGATGAGAAAACTTATGAGATTGTCATATTTATCTCCGAAATCTGCAAATTCTGTTTGAGTTTCCGGTGAAAATCTTTCAAAAAAGTTCTGACGTATTTAAATTTACCACGCAATCTTGCGTTTATGACTTGAGTTATGTAACATGTCCTCAGCTTTTTATCAAAAGGTTTTTTATAGCTTATGTGGTGACCTTTGGCGCTTTGTAGACAAAATTTGCACCCTGATGGCACTGGCAAAAGACATCCCTTTCAGGAAACTGTAAATGGGCGCTAATGATGATGTGCATTGCTGTTATATGACGGTTCTTAATTAAAAATTTAGTTCTTGCAATTTTTTGGTCCTTAACCATTTTAATTTCTTAATGCCGCTACTCACTCCACCCACACACCCATCCACCCACCCACCCACCGGTCCACTCACCCACCCACCCATCCATCCACCCACTCCACCGCCCACTCACCCACTCCACCGCCCACCCGGCCTCTCACCTGCCCACCCACCCACTCACCCACCCACCCATCGACTCGCCCACCTTTCCGCCTCAACCACCCACCTCGACCAGCCTCCCACCTACCCACCCGCCCACCTCAACTACCCTCCCACCTAAACCACCCACCCTCCCACCGCAACCACCCAACCGCCCACCCACCCACCTTAGCCACCCAACCACCCATCCACACAAATAAACCCACCGATTACCCACATACACACAAACAGACACGCGCACATCTCCCCAAAACCATATGCAGGTTTCCCACTTAACCAGATTCCGAGAATTACGTAATTTTGTGGAAATTTTTGTTTTCATCCACCATAGATCTAACCAGGGTTCACGATTAACCTCGGACACTTGAATTTCACTCAGCCTTGTCAAGCTAGGGCTTCAGCAGTACAAATAATTATTACCTCCGCGTCGTTTAGCAACGTTCAAACAAACCCGAGCGCGGTGACTAAAAGCGAATGAACCCTGCGGGCCACTACACATCCCGCCTGGTCTGCAATGTTTGTCGTGGTACACGAGGGCCAAACAGTTAATCCGTTTGTTGCCAAAAGTCTAGTATTCTGTCTCTCTCTCTCGCTCTCTCTCTCTCTCTCTCTCTCTCCCTCTCTCCCAAAATCATTGTTGATAGTTTTATGTGTTCAACCCTGATAGACGATTGTCCGCCATTCTAGTTTCACTAATCACAACCTGATTGTTATCGCGGTATCTCCATTACGCTGGAGCTTCATGAAATCCTGTTTGCCGAAACTATAAATCAAACAAGTGGACTGCCTGCACTCATGACTGTGACGTTTTGGGGCCATAGGAAAATGGCCATTTATAAGTTCCATCGAAGATTACTTTTCTCGGGGATTTTCCTTAGAAAAACAAATGACTTTTTCCGGGACGTATGGGACAGGTACTGCAATGGGACAGGTACTGTAATGGGACAGGTACTGTAATGGGACAGGTACTTTAATGGGACAGGTACTTTAATGGGACAGGTACTTTAATGGGACAGGTGTTATTATGGGACAGGGGCTATAATGGGACAGGTACTTCAATGGGACAGGTACTTCAATGGGACAGGTACTTCACTGGGACAGGTACTTCAATGGGACAGGTACTTCACTGGGACAGGTACTTCAATGGGACAGGTCCTTCGATGGGACAGGTAACATAATGGGACAGATACTCTAATGGGACAGGCACTCTGATGGGACAGATACTATAATGGGACACATTATTCAATGGGGCAGGTACTATAATGGGACCAGTACTATAATGAGATAGATACTATAATGGGGCAGTTACTCTAATGGGACAGGTGCTATAATGGGACAGGAACTGTAATGGGACAGATGCTATAATGGGACAGGAGCTGTAATGGAACAGACACTATAATGGGACATATGTCATAATGGGACAGGTACCATAATAGAACAGCAACTATGATGGGACACGTACTATAATGCAACATGGGTGAGGAATACGTGGGGAGTGTCCCATTACGTCCCACTTTGACTGTGTGTCCCATTATGGCCCACTTCCCTCTATATCTTGAACCAAATAGCTTACAGTTGTACCTTGTCCTGGGAATCATAAATTTCGGGTGAAACCCAGCCATTTGTTTCCATCCACTTGGATGGATTCCAACCTAGAAAGGTGGCATTCCTCTACCATTGACTTTTCTAGGTTGGAATTTATCCACATAAATGGAATTCAGTGGTCCCACGCAGAACTTATGCTTCCCTTCATGAAATGTAATAATGGAAAGTATTTTTATTAAGCTACAAAATCGATATGGGACAGCTTTAACAAAAAAGAAATGGGACATAAATGGTGTCCTGCTAACAGTTTCATGCTGGGTTCCCAAT
Source organism: Asobara japonica (assembly GCA_026005395.1). Classification (NCBI taxonomy): domain Eukaryota; kingdom Metazoa; phylum Arthropoda; class Insecta; order Hymenoptera; family Braconidae; genus Asobara; species Asobara japonica. The sequence continues at coordinate 1,585,244 of BQMI01000565.1, read as the reverse complement.
GCTGATGACAACCTGGACTAGCCCTGAAGAGTCCTGATGGATCAAACCAGTGGCGATTTATAGGTGGTCCTCCACATACAAAAATGTATCCACTTTGGGGAACTAGCTTTTAATTTCCTCCTTTGCCCTCCCCCCCCCCCCCCCCCCCCCCCCATAGCCAAACCGTTCTCCAAATTTCAACATCATAGTTCTCTATAAAAAATCTGCCAATCTGCCATCTGCAAGAATGTGCCCACAAAACCTAACCTAATTCCGCATTACTGCTCCAATTGTCATCAACAATGTTCGAAGATGTACAAACAATGCGGAGTGGACAGAAAAAGAAGAGAGAGTTCAAGTGCAAAATAGTTGGTGCTCCACCGCCTGATACAGGGTGATATATCCAATAGTTGTCGAAAGTACTGGGGTACCCAGGCCCTTGAGTGCTACCACTCGCGCCATGACCCTCCCGCCACCCCCTTCCCACCCCCCCCCCCCATCCGACCCTATCCTCATCCCCCCGCCCACCCACCCCACACCCGCCCGACCCTATCCTCCTCCCCCCGCCCACCCACCCCACGCCCGCCCGACCCCACCCTCCCCCGCCGCCCACCCACCCCACCTCGTCCTACCCACCCCACTCCGTACTACCCGCCCACCCTCCTCCCGCCTTCCTGAAACTGCGAGAGACATTTCACTGGAGTACAATAAGGTCCGAGGTACTCGAGCTCGTTAATAATGGCACAGGGCAACCCAGCGTTCGCCATCGATCGGAAGCACACGGGATGGGAACAATGAACGAGAATGCATTACACGCTCTTGCGCTCCCCTATCTCTATCGCTCTGCCACTACAATTTTCGTCTTTCATCTGTAGTTGCACATAAATTGTGAAGACATCGAAACCAGGAGGAACTGAATTTTTACAACTCCACCCCTCATTGTCATCCAGAGACATTGGACAATGTCATAGTTATTCTCACGGTAATTTTAGCATCAATGATGATGAAGGACTAGGTTGTCCTTGCTGTCCAGTTTGGCACCGCGATACCTTACTGGTGGTCATCTGGCCTTGATGGGACACCTAGACCAAGATGAGCTCCCGGGAAATTCAATGGCGAAAAAATTGAAGGATCAATGAGACAGACATTCAAGGTTGTCAGCAAAATGTACATAATCCATGAAATTATCATCGCATTTTTTAAACCACCATAAATCGCGTATTAGATATCCTCCAATGTCGTCAAATTATATTACTCTACAAACAGAAAAAAAAAAATCTGTTGAAATAAAGAAACTTACTATGTAGCAGCAGTGTTTCCGCTTCATAAGCCATTTGCGTTTATAGCCCTCGGGGTCGCACATATAAACTCAGTTACAAACCCTGACTCCTGAGCAACGCAGAAGGTATAGGCCATTCTCTCCCAAGCTCTATATAGCAATCATATATGGAGTTGTAAAATGCCTGTAATTTGATGGAAAAAAAATGGTAGATTGCAGATTTTTTTTCAATAAGATGTAATTTTCAGCCAGGGCTCAGGTGTATGTAAATGAGGCGAAAAAACAAGGATGACCAGTTCAGGTTTTTTAATATTGCTCTTGAAGATGCATGATGTCCAGACTCACCTGAATGTTGTTGGGTCCAACCTGATCAGGCCACGTTTTGTTTGATCGGGCCAAGTCCTATTTGGTCAGGTCGAATGCGGCTTGAGAGAATCAAGTCCTACTTGATCAGGTCTGGTCCTACTTGAATTGACCAGGTCTGGTCCTAGTTGAATAGATCAGGTCCTGCGTGATTAGTTCGGATGCTAGATCAGGTCAAGTTCTACTTGATCGAGTCAAGTTTTACTTGATCGGGTTAAGTTATACTTGATCGGGTCAAGTTGTACTTGATAGGCTTAAGTGCGACTTGATCGAGTCAAGTCCTACTTGATCGGATAAAGTTCCACTTGATCGGGTCAAGTTCTACTTGATCGGACCAAGGTCGACTTGATCGGATCAAGGTCGACTTGATCGGATCAAGGTCGACTTGATCGGATCAAGGTCGACTTGATCGGATCAAGGTCGACTTGATCGGATCAAGGTCGACTTGATCGGATCAAGGTCGACTTGATCGGATCAAGGTCGACTTGATCGGATCAAGGTCGACTTGATCGGATCAAGGTCGACTTGATCGAGTCAAGTTCTACTTGATCGGGTTACGTTATACTTGATCGGGTCAAGTTGTACTTGATCGGCTTAAGTTCGACTTGATCGGGTCAAGTTCTACTTGGTCGAGTCAAGTTCTACTTGATTGAGTCAAGTTCTACTTGATCGAGTCAAGTTTTACTTGATCGAGGCAAGTTCTTCTTGATCGAGTCCACTTCTACTTGATCGGGTCGAGTTCCACTTGATCGAGTCAAGTTCTACTTGATGGTGGCAAGTTCTACTTGATCGTGGCAAGTTATGCTTGATCGACTTGAACTACATTTGTTCTTACTTCAATCAAGTATGGATTTTCTTGAATCGAGTATAACTTCGACTTGAATCAAGTTGAATTCTACTTCGATCAGCTTCACGAAACTTGACAAACCTCCCACATTTTTATGGTGAATGCTATTTTAACATGGAGCTTTTTATCGAAGATTGTCTATAGGCGAAAAGACAAAACAAAAGTGCTATTAATAAAATTTCATTTTACCGGTGACACTGCAATTGAGATTTATGCTCGGTACATACCCTATCAAAATGGGAGCTTAAATCCCAGTTGGGAGCTTGAATTACGATCTATGTGTATAACCCAGCACTACGTTATGTATCTGTATATGAGTAGTGGGGTATATACTCACTGTTGGGATTATATATATATATATATGAAAAATGCAGAATATCTCCTGTGCAAAGTTATATTTCGTCAGATTATGGGCCGCTCTACCAGCTCGTATATTCAACCCGAAAATCATATTTACTTCAATCGAAAATCTCTTATTCATACAGCATTTACTTGAATTTTTTACGCGTCTGAACAATAATTCTGAATTAATTTCTGCCTAGTATTTATGTTATTGGCGGATTACATCATTTATTCCGAATTTGGGGAGGGCACAATTATCAAGTTTCCCTATTTTGAGAACGAATTCCTGCTCACCTACGCACCCCCCCCCCCCCCACCTACCCATCCCCCACCCACCCACCCACCTAACCACCCCCACCCACCCACCTAACCACCCCCACCCACCTAACCACCCCCACCCACCTAACCACCCCCCACCCACGTAATCACCCCCCACCCACCCGCCCACCTACCGAGATACCACCCACCTATCCCCCCCCCCACCTACCCACACATACACATACACACATATATATATCATAGGTCTCGTTCCACATTCGTTAGTTCTTACATTGACCAAGGCTGTCGTATCCACGTAATAATAAAAAACTTCATCATATTGTGACGTCTTCACGATTACGTGGCTATAGGTAGTTCTTTACCCCTCAACGAATCACCTAATTTTCCATTCTTTTTCCAGCAATGGAGTTTCTTTTTTATTGAGTCCCCCCCCCCCCCTCCTTTAGCCATTGTCAGCGCTAGAGTGACAGCGGCGCCTCTAGAAATCCCAAGTCTCGGGCCATTAATTTTCTCTTTCTCGTACGCCCGCAGTAAAAGGGAAAAGAAGGCCATCCCTTTTCTCTTGATCCCCCGGGTTAGAGACATCGTTAATCTGCGGGTTTTTATTTACTCCCTGGAAATAAAACTTATGGCTACGGGTGGTGACGATATAATTTTCCTTTTTTGGGGGTGGGGGGGTTTATGGTGAAGTGATTGATGGTCATTTGTAGATTCGTGAATGTCTTCGTATTATTCGTTTGATATATTCGGGAATAGGGCCTTTATATACGAGCGCGGAAAAGGGGTTTGGAAGGTCCTGGGAGGCTTATAGCACGAGCCAAAGGTGCGTAGTATAATCCTTGGATGACGTGTGTATATATGTGTAGGTGGGTGGGTGATGAATGGGTGGTGGGCGGGCGTAGGTGGGTGGGCCGTGAGTGGGCGGCGCGTGGGTGCGTGGGTGGGCGGACCGTGAGTGGGCGGGTCGTAAGTGGGCGGATCGTGAGTGGGCGGGTCGTAAGTGGGCGGACCGTGAGTGGACGGACCGTGAGTGGGTGGACCGTGAGTGGGCGGGTCGTAAGTGGGCGGACCGTGAGTGGGCGGACTGTGAGTGGGCGGACCGTGAGTGGGCGGGTCGTAAGTGGGCGGATCGTGAGTGGGCGGACCGTGAGTGGGTGGACCGTGAGTGGGCGGGTCGTAAGTGGGCGGGTCGTAAGTGGGCGGGTCGTAAGTGGGCGGGTCGTAAGTGGGCGGGTCGTAAGTGGGCGGGTCGTAAGTGGGCGGACCGTGAGTGGGCGGACCGTGAGTGGGCGGACCGTGAGTGGACGGACCGTGAGTGGGCGGGTCGTAAGTGGGCGGACCGTGAGTGGGCGGACCGTGAGTGGGCGGACCGTGAGTGGACGGACCGTGAGTGGGCGGGTCGTAAGTGGGCGGACCGTGAGTGGGCGGACCGTGAGTGGGCGGACCGTGAGTGGGCGGATGGAGAGTAGGTGGGCGGGTGGGGCATCGGTGGGTGGATGGGGCATCGCTGGGCGGGTGAACATCGGTGGGTGGGTGGGGCGTGGGTGAGTGGGCAGGGAAATTTTTTTGTTAGGGCATTTGTTAGGAATTACCGATTACTCTTCTGTCCATGTAATAAAAAAAACTTTGTTCAATTCAAGTCAACTACACTCGATTTCCCAATCTTACTACTTTTAGTCCACAATTTTTGTTCCTCCCCCTTATTTATGTACCATACGACATATTTATGTTCCATTTTATTTATTTTGTTTCCCTTATTCCTTCGCATTTCGTTTTATTTTTCTTTCCTTATGTTATGGGGTGGGAAGGGAAAAAACGACTGGCATATAAATGAACTTCATAAGGAATGTAAGAGATTCTTGGACACACAAAAAAATTGAGGTTGTCCCAGACAATTTAGGTTGGGGAGAGAAAAATATAGGGGTAGGTTATAAATTAATACCACGGATTACCGCGAGACGGAGAAGTTGGTAAATATGAATGGAATAACAAATAGTGTGATAGAATGCGATAGACAATGAACTTGTCTTTCTTGGGAATTGTTCGGGGTCTCATGTGGCAATTGATGCTTTTATCGAAACGTGGGAGTGTTATGATACTGCGGTAAGTTACTGCTCGGATATAAAGGTCAGTTATGACCTCGTTTAGTAAAGGGGGGAAAAAGTTTGTTCGGTCATGTCAATACTTAGGGACACGTAATACCGCGGTAAAGCTGGCGATAGACGATGACTTTTTTTTATAAGGCATTACATCAGAAAAGAGTAATCGTTGACATATGGAAATTAATAGAGGATGGTATGGTGATAGGGCTCTCGACCGCTGTTGAGTTCCATAGTGGACTGAATGATTGCACATGTTAATTTCAAAATCTGTGTGGGTGGGGAGGATGGTTGGTTGGTTGAGTGGGTAAGTAGGTGAGTGGATGGGTGGTTGATTAGGTGGGTGGGCAGTCGGTTGCGTGGTTGGTTGATTGAGTGGGTGGGTAGGTGAGTGAGTGGGTAGGTGAGTGGGTGGTAGGTGAGTGGGTGGGTAGGTGAGTGGGTGGGTAGGTGAGTGGATGGGTAGGTGAGTGGGTGGTAGGTGAGTGGGTGGTAGGTGAGTGGGTGGGTAGGTGAGTGGGTGGTAGGTGAGTGGGTGGGTAGGTGAGTGGGTGGTAGGTGAGTGGGTGGGTAGGTGAGTGGATGGGTAGGTGAGTGGGTGGGTAGGTGAGTGGGTGGGTAGGTGAGTGGGTGGGTAGGTGAGTGGGTGGGTAGGTGAGTGGGTGGGTAGGTGAGTAGGTGGTTGAATGGGTGATTAGTTGAGTGGATGGGTGGTTGGGTAGGAGGGTGGTTGGTCCGATGGGTGGGCGGTCGGTTGGGTGGGTGGTTAGTTGAGTGGATGGGTGATTGAGTGGGTGGGTGGTTGGTTGGATGGATGGGTGGGCCGTTGCGTGGTTGGTTGGTTGAGTGGGTAGTTGAGTCTAGGTGAGTGGGTGGTTAGTTGAGTGGATGGGTGGTTGGTTGGATGGGTGGACGGTCGGTTGGGTGGGTAGGCAGTCGGTTGAGTGGGTAGGTGGGTGGGTGGTTAGTTGAATGGGTGGTTAGTTGAGTGAATGGGTGGGTGGGTGGTTAGGTGTGTGGTTGTGTGGGTGGGTGGACAAGTGAGTGGGTCGGTGGTGGTTGAATGAATGGTTGGGTGGGTGGGGGGCTGGTTGTGTATATCGATGGGTGGGAGAATAGAAGACTTTTGTTCCAAAAAAAAATAATTGAAACCATCCAAAAATCGGAAAAAATTAAAAATTTTTGGAATTATCGGAATTTATGGTACGAATGAAAATGATTCCATGAATATAGCATACCTTTTTTTTCCTCGACTCTTTAGAACCGATCGACCGTTGAGATCTTATCTCCGCCATAACATTTTATCGATCGGCATATTTCTTCTTAGAAGTCTCTCCTTCACAGTCTTTCATTATTTATAATGCCTTTGGCCCCTGCGTGTTTATAAACCTCACACGAGAGAGATATTTCACGGCTAGGGCGTCTGCAGTTGCTCAATGCACACCAGCAGATGGTATTTCGTAATGTTTCTTGTGTGTATAGTGTAAAAGTTTGAGAAAGTGCGGGAATTAGGGAACTCTTCAACAACAATTCGCTACATATGGGTTGTGTTTTTGTAGCTTGAGAACAACATTTTTTTTCATTCTCACATTCTTAACAATTTTCGGGAGTGTGGAAAAATAATGAAAAAGTTGAGTCAAATTTGGAAAAAAATTTGAAAACCCCAAAAAATTGAAAAACTTTCAAAAATAATTTTTTTTGGAAAATATTGAAAATGCGCACAATTTGGGAAATTTTTTTCAAAATTTGGTAAATTCAATTTTTTTTTTGAAATATTCAAAATTCAAACGATGCAAAAATTTGGAGATTACCCAAAGCATTGATCATCATTAAAAACCCATCGCTCTGTATTTTCACGCGATAAACGCGGCCGAATTTACTTGCAATTTTTTTTCACATCCGAACACAGCTTGACAATCAATTCGCCGATCTCCATCACTGAGATAACGAATGTTCATTCCCTATAAATTGTTTTTCACTATAATCCAATAGCCAAACGAGATTTTGTTTAAATGAAAAAGCTCGGCGCCAAGACAAATGGAAAATGTGTGTGTGTGTTTTTCCGCTCCAATTTTTGCGGATTTTTAATCAATTTATCCACCGATAAAACGAACTGGGTCGTCGAAATTTCGCGCTAAAAATTCGAAGCCCATCTCGAATCGTGCATTCAGGATTTACGTATTATTTTGAAATGTCGCGCCAGAATTGGCGCGATAACAACTTCAGGTGATAAAAAACAGATCATCTATTGCGCAATCGAAGTTGGACACCAAAAGAGTGCTGCGCAACCAAAAATACATGGGCGGCGCATCGCTCGCCATGCGAGCAGATGCGTCCGGAGAGGTGCAAAAAACTTTTAATCTTCAATATATGGAATTCTGATGAAGGCTCTCCATAATAATTGGAATGATAGATCGATGCTTCTATGCTTCGATGTGCCTAATTACCAGATAGTAAAAAAAAAGTAAAAGTGGAGGACTCCTTAGGGCAGTTTATCACCTCTGGCTAGGGGCACGTCTACCACGCCCCATTTTGCCCTCGGGAGTGACGGGTGACCATGGGGCAAGGGCATACAGAAGTGAAATAGGGATCGCGGGGGGAGGGTGGGGGGGCGGGGGAAGGGGGGGGACGACAGAATGCGAGCGCCGTAATTTATGCATTCTAGGATCTCGGACGTGCCCAACAATGGGCCGGGCGAGGATGCGGTTGGGATTGCCTTTTTTTTTGTTTCCATTCCCTCCCCCCCCCCCCCCCCCCTGTTTTTTCCAACATCGGCTCTCGTTTTGTTCTCCCAAATGCCCCGCGGACCTGTCTCGATACTCGCATTGCATTTCAGGCGTGACGAGGCGAATGCGAGGGTGGGGTAACAAACAAATAAAATAGTGGGTTAAATGAGTGGGACCCATTGAAGCTAAAAATTTCTGTGTCATTTTTATCTAGGATCATTCTTCTAATTTCGCCGCCGAAAATACAAAATCGGATTTCGAGGGGGTCGTATTATGAGGTGCTTGGAATACTGGTGGAGCATTTTTACAGCTCCTGTGTGTGTGTGTGAGTGCGTGAGAGGATGGGTGTGGGCAGGTGGATGGGTGAATGGGCGGGTGGGTGGGTGGGCGGTGGGTCGTTGAGTGGGCGGGAGGGTGGGTGGGCGGGTGAGTGAGTGGTAGGTGGGTGGGTGAGTGGGTGGTAGGTGGGGGGGGTGCGGGTGAGTGGGTGGTGGGTGGGTGGGTGGTGGTGGGTGGGTGGGTAGGTGTGTCTATATGTATATGCAAAATTCTCAATATTTATTCAGGACTAATAACCGACTTTTCTCATTGTTACAGATTTTTCGTTTGTGAACCAAGATTCAAGGCGCTCTGTTGCTGAACTCAAGGTATTTTTCCCAACAATCATGACCTCATTTTCGAAATTTAGAAAATCAACTAATCAAAAAACGAAACAATCAACTTCAACAATTTCGAAATTTGTTTTCACGTAATTTATACATTATATGCACGAGAAAATGTTTTCATTATCAGGTAAATGAGCGGGTCTTATCTCATCCGACGTCGCAAATTACGTCACAACGTCATCAAGCTCTCCCCCCTCCCCCTCTCGCACCATCCGTCAAGGAACGGCTTATATTATTAGATATATACATATGTGCTATATACACATCGTATATCTCTATGCATAGCCATATAGACGGTTCTAAGTATATATATATATATATATATACACGTATAGACATATATATATACATATATATAGATACACTTTTTCACCTATTTTCAAAATTTTCAAATCTGTTTTCTTCTGACATATATGAAAATTTCGCAGACGTCAATGTGTGTGTGTGTGTGTGTGTGTGTGAGTGCCCTCTTCATAGAAGTACATATGCCTATATATATAGTATGCTCTACTTCCGCATCCGTTAACGTCATCCTATCTTCCCGTCATGCGAGATCAATGCGGAATAATGGAGACGAGAGGAACTACTTGCGGGTATTACTTCTCTGTCGTATTATTTCACACTGAGATAGGTAATTGCATTATCTTGGGGGGCGGGGGGGGGGGGGGGGGGGGGGGGTGGGTAATTGTCGTTGTCACGGCGGGGGATTTTCCATAGGTGTAAAGCATTTTCGTGTTTGGGTTTTCAGCGTTGCACGCAATTTCGCGTTTCGTTTCTCAAATTCGCGGTTGTTGCAAATAAAATGTAAACTGGAGATTAAGAGTCGCATTAAGATTGCTTCTCGCGTGTATGTGTGTGTGTATGTACATATATATATATGTATGTGTGTGGATGTGTGTGTGTGTGTGTGTGTGTGTGTGTGTGTGTGTGTGTGTGTGTGTGTGTGTCTGTGTGTTTGAAAACAAAATCCAAAATGTCAAAAATTTTCCAAAATTTTCGCAATTTCCAAAAAAATAAAAAAAAATAAAAAACATTTTCTCCCATAAATCTCTGGCCATTGAGGTCAGTATTTTTTTGCGAACCCGTACTCTTTTCTGGGTATTAAATTTTTTTTTCTCAGACTAAATTCTCGGATTTCATTCACGGCGCTTTTTTTTCTTTATTTTTATTTCATTCGTTTCAATTCCTGTCATTGCCATTGTTCGTATGCGTCACAATGCGGTGGTCAGAGACAAAAAAGTAATGGAACCCGCAAAACTAAATGAGCGGGTGGTCGGGGGGAGGTGGTGGGGGGGGGGGGGTGGAGGGGGAGGGGTATACACTTTATTCCCAAATCGCTCGAACGTAATTTTTTCAGCTCTGATTTATCGTTCTCCACTTTTTACTCCTCATTGCGTCTTTGTAGTGTCGGCCTTTAGAAATTTAGAAATCGTGAATCGAGGGCTGAAAATGCCGAGTACAAAAGCGAACTGGGAAGTGTGGATTTCCGGTGCGTGCTTAAGGTTCTTTTTTTATATTCAATGGCTTTCGTGTTTCGGATCACTTTAGTAAACCGGATGTACCAGATTTTTGTGGCCACTTCACCTTTCGCTTTTCAATGTATCGACAATTTTTCCAATTTTCTTGGAATTTTCTCAATGTAGGGAAACAGGATTTTTTTTTTAATTTTAGAAAATTTCCCAGGATTTTTGGAAAATTTTTTGATATTTTTTTCTCTGAATTTTGAACATCTTTCTCTCAATTTTTCGAATTTTTCTCTGGATTTTGAGAATTGTTTTTCTGAATTTTCAGAAATTTTTTCTGAATTGTGGGAAATTTTCAGAATTTTGGGAAATTTTTCTGAATTTTGGAAAATTTTCCTGAATTTTGGGAAATTTTTTCTGAATTTTGAAAAAACATTTCCGACCATACGGAAAATTTTTCTCAAATATTTTCGAAATTTGTCCATCATCGATTTTTCCATGCATTTTCGGAAAATCGTTGAAGCCAGTTGAAAGAATTTTCCGATTTGTACAATTTTTTTTCTTCAATTTTCCTAGTAAATTTCATAAATCTGTGAAACAGGGCACTTCCGCCGCGTGCCGAAGGATCTTCGCGTCTTCTTTCTCATCTATTGAATGCATTTCGTGTTGTGAGGATGTTCAAAGCCTCAATGCCTCCGATCATTCTATAAAAGCGGATGTAGCAGATTGTTGTGGGCGTTTCATGGTTCACTTTTCGAATATCTCGAGGATGGTTGGCATTCCTTTTGAAAATTTAATCGGTCTCGAATGTCACCGTTTGTTCCGCGATTTGTCTAGAATTTGCCACATTTTTCTTGGACAAAATCACTTACATTTACACCCACCCATCCACAGCCAACCACCCGCCCACCCACAGCCACTCCCACCTTCACCCACCCCCAGCCATTCCCACCCGCCCACTCCCAGCCATTCCCACCTTCAGCCACCCGCCCACCCCCAGCCACTCCCACAGTCATCCATCCGCCCACCCCCAGCCACTCCCACCTTCACCTATCCGCCCACCCCCAGCCACTCCCACTCTCACCCACCCGCCCACCCCCAACCACTCCAACTGCCACCCATTCCCACCTACCCCCACCCATCCCCATCCGCCCACCCCCAGCCACTCCCACTGTCAACCACCCGCCCACCCCCAGCCACTCCCACTGTCAACCACCCGCCCACCCTCAGCCACTCCCACTGTCAACCACCCGTCCACCCCCAGCCATTCCCACCTTCAGCCACCCACCCACCTCCAGCCACTCACCCCTACCCCCACCCGCCCACCTCCAGCCACTCCCACCTACACCCACCCACCTACCCATAACCACTCTGACCTGCGCGCGCGCACGTGCACACAATGTCTCGACGAAAAATAAGAAATTTACCAGTTTTATTAATTTCGAAAATATTAACAATTCCATGAATTTCGAAGATCTAAAAAAAAACCTTGCATCATCAATGACCTAATTGCCTATAAATTTATTCAATAAGACACTTAAAATGACGGTAAATTTCCATCTTTATTGATGAAATATCTATTACAATTTTTATTAACCCGATAATTATTCCGAAGATGAGAAAATAATGTGGGAAGGAAACAAGCTACATGTTTTTTTTTACCTTCTTTTTTATTGACAGAAACATTTTGGTTTTTTTGAGGTAGTCGATGGAAAAAGCGTGACTTTTTCTCATAAATAATTGAAATATTCAAACACCCATGCTCTCGTAGGTGTTTTATGGCCCTTAATCCGGGACGATGGAGTTTATCGCCGCAGGGGCAAATGAAACAAGAAAAATTGAGGCGAGAGTTCACGCCTGGGGTTCGACAAAAAATTAACTGGCGCTGATTAACATTTTCTAGGGCCACAAAAAGGGAATTATGAGAGTTTCATACTTATTTTCGTTTCATACTCATATTTATTTCATACGGGTTTGGGAAGTTATTGTATTGACTGCGATTTCACAAACTGGTTTTTTAGGGTCCAAAAATATTCCTCGACAAATTTTGAGATGATACGTTCATGTGTATGTGCATGTGCGTGTAAGCGTGAGGGGGTGGGCGGGTGGGTGGGTCGCTTTGAGTGGGGGGTGGCGTTGAGTGGGCGGGCGGCTGGCTTTGAGTGGGCGGGTCGGTGGGTGGGTGGCTTTGCGTGGGCGGGTCGGTGGGCGGGTGGGTGGGTGGTTGCCTTCGAGTGGACGGGCGGCTGACTTTGAGTGGGCGGGTCGGTGGGTGGGTGGCTTTGAGTGGGCGGGTCGGTGGGTGGGTGGCTTCAAGTGGGCGGGGGACTTCAAGTGGGTGGCTGACTTTGACTGAGTGGGTGGGTGGGTGGTGACAGGTAGACCTGAAATGATCAAACTTAATAATATCAACAATTAAATTTTTTTGAAAATTTTGGAAATTTTCAACAATTTTTTTTTCTCCAAATTTCAGAGAAGTTTGAGCAACCTCAATTATTTTCCGTACGTGGTGCCCCATTAATTAACCATCTATCTCTCGTTTTTCCTCTACCCCGGAAGTCTAGTTTATGGACAGAATTTTCTGTACAATTTAACCTAGCAATTTCTTGGTCTCGGCGAGACTCTCGGGTCCTTTGATCGTGCTCACCTGTGCGGGGACCTGGAAATTCTCGGCGGGGGGGGGGGGGGGGGGGGGGGGGGGGGGCGCTCTGCGGTGCCACTGAGATGTTCCCCATGGGGACTAAGTGATTTGTCAAGTATTTTTATTTTTTATTTCTACGAATAATCGAAGAGCAATTTATCCTGAAATTCCAAGGGATTTCTTGAGGTGATTTTTTTCTCGAGAGACGGATTATTATTTTTTTGAGTTTTTGAATTTTTGGAAAATTTTGATTTTCAGATTTTTTTATTATTTCAAATTTTCTTTTATGAGAAAAATATTTTTTCATGATATGCTATCATTTATTGTGAAACATGAGAAAATTGGAAGAAGGCGGCGCACCGCTCACCATGCGAGTGGAGAGGGCTTAATTCATATTTTACATTTTTCCAATTTCTCAAAATCTCTATGGAAATTCAACGGTTCACTTTGGTTACGCACGACTGATGCTCACATGTACATATGTACATGTATATATGTATATATGTATATATCGCGGTTTTGGAGGAGCAATATTCTTTAGAAGTCTTATCTGCAGTCCGCCATTCGCGTCATTTCCACAATCATACCTCACCCATGTTTATACTCGGTTAGGTACATTCAGAAATTCCTCCCCCCACCCACCCACATTCTCCCCCTCGCTTCTATAACGCTCAAGTCGCAGTTACGGAGATAAGTGAATGAGGGAAAAAGAAGTGAGAAAAATGAATAACAAAATGTAGGAAACTTGACAACGTCAAACGTTGAAATTCTAAAAAAAATTTTAAAATTGTAAAATTTTGCAAATTTGCCCTATTTTTGATTTTTTTTTAAGTTTCCCATTTTCTCAATTTTCCATTTTTTTCACTTTTTGAAAATTTCCCCACAATTTTCCAAATTTTTCAAATGTTTCAAATGTTTCAAATTTTCCGAATTTTTCAAATTGTCCCAAATTTTCCGAATTTTCCAAATTTTTCAAATTTCCCAAATTTCCCAAATTTTCCGAATGTTCCAAATTTTCCGAATTTTCCAAATTTTCCCAAATTTTCCCAAATTTTCCCAAATTTTCCCAAATATTTCAAATCCTTCAAAATTTGAAATTTTTGATTTTGCGATTTGGTGCGCCTCCAATTTTTTTTTTTCTCTAAAGCGAGATTTTTCAGAAACTCAAAATCAACTTTTACTTTCCGCATTTTCACTCCAGCCCTAACTTTCCCCCCTTCCAAACTCATGTTAACGTTAAAATGTAAATTCGGGTAATTACTAAATTACTCGCACTCTATCTCTCACAACGAATAAAAAAAAATTCCACAACTTACTAAAGAGTAATGACTTCCACCTGTACCGTGTTTTGCATTAAAAAACCAAATTCAGGATGCAAGTGGAATGGAGAGAATAAACTCAGTAGAAGTGGATAAAAAGCCGTAGAGAATGATAAACTTAATTTATCGAGACAAAGAGCGCAACGAATTAACCCGCGAGTTTCGTAGAATTGGATCTTGTAAAAGGGGGCGGGGGGAGGGGTAATTCCACGCATTCCGCACGCAATGTACAATACTTACAACCACCCACTTTCCCTCGACAAATTTTTTAAACCAAAAAATTCCACTCAAAACCTCATTAACCCTTCGGAGGTCGGGCTTTGCTCTCCGCGCCGCCTTCCTCCGAATTCCGGAATGCTTGGTCCAACTGAAGACACAAAAAAAATTTAAAAACTTGCACACCTCCTCTGAACTACACACGAGCAATACATCACTCAATTTTTTGAAGAAAATAAAAAAATGCATTGGGCGGCACCGTGCTCACCATGCGAGTGATGACGTTCCAATGAGTGATACAACTGCTAAAGAATGAATTTTCTGATACGGAAGATTATTATCACGACCTCGAAAATGAAAAGTGGAATTTTTTCAACGTCGGTATTTGTTGAGACCTCGTCAAGTCGATTTGACAGGTGTCAATTTTTTCGGTTCAGAATATCGATACATTGTTCAATATAGAGCACTTCCGAACATCCCCTACGAGCTTCTTGACCGTCCGCGACTTGAATGGAGTTACCGCGCAGCCCGCTGCGCACGAAATCATAAAAGAGATAGATAATCGAGCTGGGGTGGGGGAACGGCCTTGACAGATAGAAGGCCGTGAGGGGAAATCCGACAAATTAGAGAGAACACTCAAGAAAAAACTCCCTGTAATGGTATTTAACGTCGCAATTTGATTTTTCTCCCTTTCCCTATGCCTTCTGTACATTATTTTCAGCATTCCGACTTGATTCAATCTCATTTTCATCAGAAAACGGAAATATTGGAAGTGTGTACAGATGCACCCGTGTGTTAATGTGATATGCGCTCACGATCATATCCTCAAATACCGTTTGTATGGATCTACAGTTTTAAGAGCAATCCAAATCCACTGTGTTCTGATAATACACGCAACACCACCCTCCCCCCCCCCCCCCCCCCCCCCCCCCCCCCCCCCCCCCCCTCTCCAGGAAATCACAGTAAATCCCCGCGTATTATCGCATATTGAAAATCCCCTTCATGAAATCTGTCGAAGCGTTTCGAGACGATTATCGCATCGGTCTAGGGACTTTCATGTTTATCGTTGGAGGGGAATTGGGGGGAACGGGAGGGGGGAGTTATAACTGCGTGAAGGCAGCCAGTCCCCGCGGGAACACCACATTGTCCCAAAAGCAGTGTTTCGTACAATATCCGCTCCCTTTACCGAACCGTCAGGTGATCACTAGTACCAAATTTATTGTTTACCTCGCGCGCGTTTCACACGTACCAGTGGGCGGTGGGGCAGCGGTGGAGGGGGTGGGGCAGTCTACTGAGTGGGAGAGGTGCTATCGGAACCCCGCGATTAGTTCAGGGATGAAGGGACTGATTATCCGTGGTACAGCGTGCATTAGGGATTGGGGGTGGCGCCGGGTGGGGGGGGGGGGGGGGGGGGGGAGGGGGGGGTCTATAGAACATCCACTTTGTGTCAAAATTTGTCGAGTGGCCGGGGGACATTGAACATTAATGGATTTCGGGGGATCAGAGAGAATGGACTATGCGGAATTTTTCGGGCGGAAACGTGGGGATAGATGTGGCTTTTTGGACGCTATATAGTATTGGCAGTTTTTACTTTTTAAATTTCATTAAAGTTTCAAAATTCGGAAAAATTTTGAGCTTTTTCAATTTTGTTCAAATTTTTGAGTTTTTTTGAATTTTTTTGAAATTTTTGAAAGTCTGAGGTTTTTGAAATTTTTGGAATTTTTGGAATTTTTGAAATTTTTGAAATTTTGAAAAATTATTGATTATTTGATTTTTTTGGAAATTTGAAATTTCTTGTTCACTCGAGTTCAATCAAGCAATGAAAATTGACACAACTCAATTCAACTATTTCGCCAATGTCTTCATATAATAAATAGAATACTGTGCAAATTAATTTTCCACTCGACTTCTCTAATTTCCCGGTCTTGAAAAAAAAGGAGTGACTAGAGTACTTCCTTTGTGATGAAACGAAAGGGTAGATTCAACTGACAAGAGATTGAGATACAAAATTGAAGTGAAATCTCCAGTGCAGAAAATCTCGAATGGTTTAAACTCCTCTTATCGATTTTTACGGAGGGGGTGGGAAGAGGGGGGTAGGGGGGGGGGAGGGTAGAGTACGCCTCTCTCTACTTCGCAGAGCTACAATCAGTTGAAGTAGAAAGCATATATGCCATTTGCCTTTACCTCGAATTGTTATACGAAACAAATTGTCATGGCTTCAGAGAAAATAGGGGTGTTAACATACACACAAATCATCAATGAAATTAATGTTTTTTTAATATTGAAAAAAAAAATTCAATATTTGAGAAGTTTTCGGAATTTCAGGAAATTGGGAAAATTTGATGAAATTGGAAAATTTTCTGAAATTGAAAAAATTCATGGAATTAGGAAAATTTCATGGAATAGGGAAAATTTCATGAAATTGGGGCAATTTCATGAAATTTACAAATTGTCATGAAATTGGAAAGTTCCATGAAATTGGAAAATTTTATGAAATTGGGAACATTCCATGAAATTGAGAAAATTTCATGAAATTGGGAAAATTTCATGAAATTGGGAAAATTCCATGAAATTGGGAAAATTCCTTGACATTGGGAAAATTCCATGAAATTGAGAAAATTTCATGAAATTGGGAAAATTTCATGAAATTGGGGAAATTTCATGAAATTGGGAAAATTCCATGAAATTGGAAAATTTTATGAAATTGGGAAAGTTTCATGAAATTGGGAAAATTTCATGAAATTGGAAAATTTCATAAAATTGGGAAAATTTCATGAAATTGGGAAAATTGTCATGAAATTGGAAAATTTCCGGAAATTGGGAAAATTCCATGAAATTGCGAAAATTTCATGAAATTGCGAAAATTTCATGAAATTGAGAAGCTTCCATGAAATTGGTAAAATTTCCTGAAATGGAGAGAATTTCATGAGCCCGTAAAACCCATAACCAAAGAAGTTCCCAAAATTCGCCAAAAACCCCAATACCGTATCAAATGTGCCCCACTTTTTCCATGCGTTTCCATTCCACCCCTTCGATAATTCATTGATATTCCCCGATGCCTTTTGATCGCCTATTCCGTGAAAAAAATTGGCCACTCGGTGAGAAAAAAACCTGTAATTTGTTAATTCCCCAGCGAAAAAACAGCGACTGCGCAACTCCCACTGCATTATTTAAAATTTTCCTTATTCTTATCGCGTGTTGAGATAGTTATACCCACTTATAAAATGTTTTATCACGGATGATTAAAGCTTTAGGACAATGAAAGCGTAATAAAGGGCACCCGGTGGATTTTTAATACCCCATTCATCAGGCAACTATGGCCCCTAGTATAACCAGAGTTGAGTTCCTGATGAGCGCTGAGATATTCACTTTATAACTGAGAATTGAAGTGCCATTTTGTTAATTCCCTCCATTGTTGAAGAATTTTTTTCTCCTCAACAATTAAACCCGGTTTTACTCTACCCAACAACTCCGCCATTCCCTAAAATTTTTTGCAGATATTCTTCTTTGCAGATATAGTTTGCAAAAAAAAGTGCGTCAGGCCCAACACTCTCTTCACATGTCGCGGACAATTCGGATGGCAATCTGAAAAATTTACAACCGGAAAAAGTCGGCGCGTTGTAACGCAAGATAAGAGAAAGCCCCACATCGCAATTCATTTCGTCTGCATCTGCCCACATACAAATGTCCTACCCCCCCCCCCCCCCCTTGTGGGCAGCACACTTCACCTCAGCACTCGCATAGAGACAGTAAGACCCAGACTTCAACACCTTAAGGGGGTTTTATAGCTACAGCTGAAGTCTGTCCAGGTATCAAGAATGGCATTTATTGGGAGGAAATTTTAGAGTTTTTGGACATTTTGGGAATTTCGGGAATTTGGGTAGTTTTGGTACTTTTGGTACTTTTGGTACTTTTAGAAATTTGGAAAATTTTGGAAACTTTGAAAATTTGGAAATCTTGAAAATTTTGGAAATTTTGGAAATTTTGGAATTTTGGAAATTTTTGGAAACTTGTGGTAATTCTGATAATTTTGGAAATTGTCGAAAGTTTTGTAGATGTTGAAATTGTTGAAGAGAAACCCCACATCGGAATTAATTTCCTTTGCATCTGCCTCCATGCAGTTGTCACCCCTCCCCTCCACCCTGCGTTGAGCTTTTTTTCCAACCATATATTATACATTTTATATAGGGGCCGATACTCGGTCACGTTAAAATGTATTTGTGCCAAACAGGTGGAGTCTCCAAAGAGGCTAAAAAAATTGTTCAAAATGTTTCTGCATTTGTCAAAAATTTGGAATTCACATTTTCTCTCAATTTTCAAAATCCTGCCTCTTTCAATATTTTTGGAAACTAAATTAATAAATTAAATTCATCTCACAAAATTTTGGATTTTCGACAAATTACGAAAAAATTCAAAATTTGGGAGAATTTCGAAATTTTTATAATTTCAACAATCTTAGACTTTTAAATTTTCCTCAATCTTCAAAACCATAAAAACATGTTATTTTCTTTTTATAAAAAAAAAAAAATCAAAAATTGTAAAATACTTGGACTGACCTTTTCCAAAAAATTCCGAAGTCAATACTTAGATTTTTAAGGGAGTGTCTGAAGGGCGGGGGTGGGGGTAAATGCACCGTAAAGTACCCCGGCGACGCCCGACGACAGCTGGTGGAGACAGTTGCCGAGGCAAAAGGGCGGCGCCCTTTTCCCTGATCCCATCGTCATTTCGGGAAAAAATTTTCTCATTTATTTACCAGTCAAATCTAAAAAGGAACGTTGAAAAGTTTGTAGAGGGCTTGGACCCTAATTATTTTTTTCGTTTCAAAAAAAAAAAAAAAAATTATTTTCTAAAAAAAAAACTTTTTAGAAAATTTTCTTTTATTTTCTTTAAAAAAAAAACTTTTTAGAATTTTTTTTTGTATTTTCTGCAAAAACACTTTTTAGAATTTTTTTTTTATTTTCTAAACTTTTTAGAAATTTTTTTTTTATTTTCTAAAAAAAACCTTCAAACCACCAAAACTCCAAACCTGCCAATATCTATAAAAACACTAATTTTTCAAACGACCAAAATTAATAAAAAAAAAAAAAAAATGTAAGTACTCGAAATGTCGAGATTAATCTGAGAGCTAGGTGCCAGGTGTTGGTTACACCCCTAAGAATAATAGAAAAGGGGGGGGGGGGAAATCGAACCAACTATTCCCGGTATCATTATCCCGAATAATTGATGGAGAGGAGACATACACGACTAAACAGGGGCTGTATTCCATTGAAAGAAATAATACGTATGAAAAATGGTGTTGCCCAACAGTGGGGTGACAAAATCGGGGAATAATCCCTATCAATTTTCCCCGATAGGTAGTAAATCCCGTGTAATTTATCGTATATTGCCTCGAAACTGACCCCATCATATAGTACGGAAAATTTCCGCTAGAAAACACTACCTATACGTCCCTTTTGGTCCAGTACTTGCCGAGATATTCGCAAAATAGTTTTCAAGGTCAAACTGTGTTTACGTTTGAAAATCGTGCCAATCTGACCTTGAAAACTGTTTCTGTTTATATCTCAGGAACTACTGTACCGAATTGGACACATCGCTAGTGTTTTCCAACGGAAATTTCGCGAGCTACACACCGAAACCATCAGCGACCGCGAAGTCCGCGAATGGTTCCTTCAGCATTGCGTAATATGTAAAAAAAAAAAATGTAATATGGACCAATTTTATGGATTCGAAAAAAAATATCACAACATATCGTATATATGCATTCTATATGGGGAATCCAGGAATGATATAATTACCCTCCATCATCCACTTGATTCGCTGTATAATAATCCTCTTCGCTACCCACATTCCCCCTTGACGAATCCATATTAATAAGCCTCTATCCATTAAAACCAGCCATTCCACACTGGCTCGCACCCCAAAAATGCAATATTCAAAAGTGTAAATAAACTTGGCAACATTATCGACACCAGAGAGTTCTCCACCGCGTTTTAACCCCCCCCCCCTCCCCTCCCCATCTCACACGCATCCCAACGGAATATTCATTGGCATAGAGCACCACATATCCGTAAATTTTGACTTACAGAAGAAAAATTCATTACAAATTCATTGAAATTTTTTTTACATTGAAAAAATTTGCATTTTCCATTACGATTAAAGTTACATTCCACCAGAACTGATTGAATGTTGGTGAAAAAAAAAATTGAAAAAACTTTATTTTTTTTTTATCTTTTGACTGAAATATTGATGGCCGTGTTGTAAAATAAAATAGTAAAAAAAAGCATTGATATTTACATCCTGAATTTTTTTCCCTGCTGTATGTTAATATTTATCTGGAGAGGATGGAGTGACACGAGCGTGCAAGTGACGTCTACCACAATTACTCGTGTACATAAGGGGGGAGGGGGGGGGGTGAACCGCCCACTCTTGCATATTTGCATTACAGAATTTAGTGGATTACCGTGAAGAATTCACGAACGTATAATGGTACCCATCTTTGAAGCACTGAGGTTTCTCCAACTTTTTTTCACCCCCTCCCGCCGCCCCTCCTCTTTCACGAAAATAAAGTGCCACTAACTATGGTAATATCAAGGCACTTTATTTAATTTTCAGCTACCACACTCATCTTAGCCCCTTTTCACACGTGTAATGCGATTGGTTGGGCTTTGCATTACACCCGGGGAATATCATTATGCTCCTCCCGAGGGGTTGGAATGATGGGGAAGCAATGCTGGAGTGATGCCCAATAGTAATTACATGAGTCACAATTTTTTTTCAATTTTTTTCTGGTGCATGGATAAATTAACTGAACGATAGAGGAAAACTGATTGCGGCGTTGAATTGCTGGGGAAATTTCAGCTGGAAAACACTGCCATATGACCTACTTCGGACCATTTTTGGAGAAAATGAAATTTGAGGTTAGGATTTTGGGTTGTCAACCTAATGCTCCAAAGTGTACGATCATTGTATTCATTTCCAGCTGAAATTTCCCTGGCTTTTCAATGAAACTGTTCGCATTCCCCTTTGGCGCATAGTTCTCCAGGTATTTCTGTTTTTCTTGAAAAATCGTTCGCCGAGAACCTTGAAATTCTATCATCTTTGATGGAAGGTAGATGAAGCGAGTTCTCGGCCCAGCCGGCATTTCCGTTTGCCGCAGGGTGCGCTTGTTGGCCCTCCCTTTTAAACTCGAAAGTAACAAGGGAGAGATGAGGGTGGTGGGTTATATCCCCTGTGTAAATACACCATCCGCTTGTAACTATGCTACAACGTACAAGAGAATGTTACACGCTGTCCGCAGGAGCCCATTCTCGTTGCATCATTGATCAGACGGAATGAGGAATTAGCCTTTTGGCCAAACAATCGACGTCAGCACTGAGTTTACTCATAAATTTATCATCAGCTGAAAACAAAGAGAATGTTTATGCAGCAATAAATGAGGAGAATCCTGTTGGGCAAACTGAAATTAGGTTACATAGTGCATAACTTTGGAGAATGTAGTGATATTGTATGGAAACATTTTCAGGGAAGAAACAATTTCCAGGTTAGGATCTACAGTGTTGCTCAGCGCTAGAATCTGATGCCTCTGTTGCAATTCTCGAAAAATATCACCGAGAATACATCCGACAATCTGTCCCATTCCGTTTATACGGAAACCCCAAAATTTGAGGTTAGAATTCAGTTTTTGAAATAATGCTCCGAAGTGGGTCATCATTATACTCAATTCCAGCTCAAATTTCCCGAGCTTTCCGGTGAACCTATTTTTATCTCACTCCGAGTAACCCATCCCCAGATATGTCTTGGTCACCAGAAAACGTGATTTGTACAACGATTTTTTTGTCAGGAGTTCAGGCCATTCAAATTCACGCATACTTCAGTATTATACAAATGCAATTTTGAAAATGAGGTTTTTGAGTTTTGGACCAAGTGAACGGAAGTGGTCGATCATTATACTCATTTCCAGCTAAAATTTCCCTGGCTATCGATTGGAGCTACTCCCACCTCCCTCCGACCCACCCATCTCCACATACTTCTATTCCACCCCTGAAAAATTACGTCATACATTGTTTCTTTTTGTTATAACTTTGTCTCGTCCGTCGGAATCCAGTCATCTCGACCTTTTTCAAGCACATACATGTTTCAATATTTTACAGGAGGAATTGTGAAGGCATGATGTGCGTGTTCTGAGACTCGTGCCCCGGTGTATCTTGTAAAATCTCCCTGGGGTCATATATACTGTACACAGTGAGTTGTTGGGAGGCAATGGGAGAGTCAGTCATGCCAGCCGGTGTATACGGTACTCGTTTTACCATCTCTCTCTAACGCCCAGGCAATCAAGCACCGGCTGGTAGACGCCCTAAGGCCATTCTGATTAGTCGCAAATAATACTGAGCACACAATACAGCCACTGAGCGTGTGCCCGCACACGTGTTCTTTTCATTCGCTGTTACTCAAAATATTATATCATCATTAATTATTTTATTCTTTTGCAAATTAATCGGAGCTGGTAGTCTGGATATTTAGTGAGCCATCCGATCGTTCGCCGATTTTTACTGTGGTATCGAAAAATTTTTAAAAAATTCTACGTGATTCCTGCACTCAATAAGTGGCTTCCTGATTTTTTTCGGATTTTTCTAGTGATTAAACACCGATATATAAATATTTGAAAAGGGCACATCGATTGGACAGGGAAGAGTAGGGTATAGTGGGACACCGGGTATTATGGGACAACAGTGCAAAATAGGCCTGAGGTGTAGTAGACTCCACCTTTCGTTTTGCACACTGTCCCATTCTGCCCCACCCACCCCCATACGCATCTCTTTGCTTGTTTGCACAAATTGAATCCTATATTATCGATTTTCTGAACGTTGTAATGGTGTATCAAGGCATCTGGGATATTCCATTAATCTTAATTGAACGTCTTACGGTTCATTCAATTCAATATTATCGATGAACTTTACGTTGCCTGAGAAATTAATTGAGTTTTTAATGGAAGGAGGATAATTGGATTGTTCTTAATTCATGCATTATTTTTTTTTTGTTACAGAGGACACAATGGAGGGATGCTGCAAGGATAACAGCTCTGTGAGGGTGTGTAAATTTTTTTCTGATGTACCATTTTTTTTCCAAACTTAATTGTCATCCATTTTGCCCCACGGAAGGCTAAAAAATTTTTTTTCCAAATGGGATTTTTTTTTTCTTTATGTACCATTGAGAGCAATAAATATAGGAATAAAAACATGTTACGTAATCGCAAACAGTCACATTGACGCCAATGACATTTTAAAGGGGTAGAGCTGCGAGTTTGACTTTACGATCGCGTGCCAATAAATTCGTCTCAGTAATTTTTTTTTTTGCGAATCGAACGCACATGACAGCGCGTCTCAGTGACACGGTGGGGCTCGATATATCAGATTTGGCTTTAGATAGGTCGCGTGGCGTGAATCCGACTCTACAATCACGTTGGAACGCGATTTAGGGGGGGGGGGCGGTGGGAGGGCGAGAGAAAAGGGGGACGACGGATAAGGGATCATTTCAGGTTGAGATGAATTTAATTCGTGTCACTTTACCCGAGATTTCCTTGAGAAGCGTGACCGAGAGCTCAACGGGTGCGGTCCCATGTCAAAGGGAACAAAAAATCGCGCCGAAAAGTCCCCTCACAAACCCTTGTATCTCGATTAGTTCCGGAGATATTCACTACTGAGCGATCTAATCTCCGAATTCTCTCACAATCGTAACGAAAACGGCAACGCGCTCAATGCGCGTTATCTCGGATACAACCAGGCCAATTGTAATCTAATTTTTTTCATGTCAAAGGGGATGGAAAGTCTGAGGGAAAGACTTACATACAACCCCTGATTTGGTGATTTGTTCAGCTGATATTGGCTGGAGATATTTAACCTTGAGCTGTAACGAAAATCGCAACGATTTCAAAGTCGATTATTTCTCAAACTAGTGCACCGATTGCAATCTAATTCTGTGTATGTCGAAGGCTCAGAACAACCTGACTGAGTACTTCTCATCTTCAATGGCAAAGTCTCATAAGTGTAACGAAAACGAAACGCAGGCTCAGGAACGATTATCTCGGAAACTTCTGAACCGATTTCAATGCAATTTTGGTGAATCGAGAGGACCGAAACAATCTTTCAGCACACCAAATCACAGTTACAGATTGACCGATCAATCTCATCAACATTGATCGGTAAAAAATTGACCTTGGAATATGCAACGAAAAAACGAAACGAAATTTCTGGTCAAGTAATCCGAATTCCCACAAACTAATATCGATATACCGAAGCAGCGATTTGTCTCGAATCGACCTCCTCCATTGATATTGTCCCTCCCATCGAACCTGAAAAAGCCAAGTACAAGGTAACCAGCCTGCGACTACCACTAACGTCTTCACATTCTCAGGGTTATCCAAGATTAAACGAAACTCGTCGTGAAAAAAAAAAGTCAAGATCGACTGCAGAAACCGGTGGTGCCACGTTCGTGGCCGCTGACGTCACATCCGCTGGTGTATACCCTTTTCAAGATCCACCGCAGATTGTGTATCGTGTGCAGAGCATGGGGAAAGGAACGCGAATGAGAAGCGAAAGAACGAAAAAAAAACAGAAGAGAGGAGAAAAAAAAATAAACATGAGAGCAGAGGAAAACAGAAAGAGCAAAACAAGGAGGAGAAGAAAAATAAAAACACCGCGGGCGCAGTATACACAGCGCCCCCCTCTCTCCCCCCCTCCTGTGATTTGTCTCTGTTCTTGACACTGGATTCAACCGAAACTTGACATTCTCTCTCTGCATATTAATTCCTCCACGTATCATACGCTGCAGTGCGTTTAGATTGCGTGAGTTCGTTTCTATTCCGCATTATAAATGCATACACACGAATAATTAGTCGTTGCGATAAATACCACGCGGTGGAGTATAAAGAATGGCGGGCGGTCGGTGGGGGGGGGGGGGGAGGGGGAGGCGGGGTGTTTTTAATGTACGACTAGTGATGACCCTGCTAATTGCTATGACCTCCCACTTCCCAATCTAAATTATACGGTAGGGGAGCATAAACGAGTGATGGGATTTATAATTTTCCCATTTTTCTGCTGTCCGGGAATCGACAATCAGAACAATTTTGCATATGTCATCAAGTTTCTTCTATCAGACAAAAATGGATGGTAGGGTTGCATTGCCAGGGAAAGTTCAGCTGAAAAACACCCCAGGGCGATCCCTTTTGCTCCACTTTAGCGTAAATCCAAATTTGAGGTTAGGATCTGGAAGTTTGGACCTAGTGGTCCAAAGTGGGTGTTCATGGTACTCATTTCCAGCTAAAATTTCCCTGGCTTTCTAATGAGCCTATTTTCCTTCACCTAGGACTAGTAGTTCTCCAGATACTTCAGGTCACCCCACGCTATGGCCGTCCTCTTCAGCAAAAAAAAATTCAGAAAAAATGGAGAGCACATTTTCCCACCGGACTAATGCAATCCCATTGATAATCCCATAAATAACATTCTTTGAACTTTTTGAAAAGGCAACTTTAAACGGAAGGAAGTAATAATAATCCCCCCGGTTGGGTATACACTAATAAATCATTTCTCGTGATAACGGCAGAAGCCAATTATTTCTCCCGTAGTTGCCGCCCCCCTCCCCCCCCCTTTCTCGACCACTTCTCTCTACACAGTGCATCCATAATTGCGTGTACCCGTAGTGTTACCCGTAGAGAGGTAATTTATTGGGTCCAGAACGAGGAGTCTGTCTTATCATTACTTCCAGCAAGAGCCAATTCGTGATTATATTAAAATTCCGGATAACAAGGTCATCGATTATCCCTTCTAACCCCTCTCCCCCCCCCTTCTCCATCAGATCATCCCAAAATTTCAGTAAAAATTTTAGGGGTGAGATGGAAAAACACCCCCCCCCCCCCCCCCCCCCGCCACCCACTCGTTAAATATGGAACAGATCGTATGACGAGAGAAGAAGGTATATACCGAGAAAAAAGTGACTAATAAAATAAAAATGATTTACATATTTAATTGGGAGGGCGTTTCCAATTAGGATCCTTCATATATTCTACACCTCGATTTTTTTTTTTTTTTTTTTTAATGACAGAACATTTTATTGACATTTTTAATTGGATGGCAGCTGATATCATTCATTTATTTTATATCTTTATTTTAGTTTTGTAATCCGACATATTTACTCTTTTTTTTTTAATTCCTCCTGATTTGAATCAGCGTTGCGTTAATTAACGTAAGATCGGTTATCTTTTGGGGGGGGGGGGGGAAAGGGAAGGGAAATGCATATAGTTAACTAGCATGAGGCGGTATGCTTTTACATCCCTATTTACATTTCACGTTTACCATTTGTCGTTATATTTGGTTAGTAATTACCAGAGATGAAAGCAAACGCCGATTTTTAGTCGTTATGAATTAATTAGTAGTCGGGCTAATTAGCCAATGAATGCAGCTAGTGAGTAATTTTTATGGGGGGTGATAAATTGCGGTGGGGGATGGCAAATTAACCCCTAGGATGTGTGGGTGACCTAGGTAACCTTTCCAGCCCTGTTATCCAGCCATTTAGCAAAGTAGAAAAATTTTCGCAACTCAATCAATTAATTACATCAATCTCGAAAAATTGATTGGAAGATAGAGAAAAACCAATGGCGGAATTGAATTCCTGGGGAAATTTCAGCTGGAAAACACCCCCTGATGTCTTGCTTTAGCCAACTGTCATGACAGATGTCAATTTGAGGTTAGAATTGATAGATTTGAAAATAACGACCGGAAGTGGCCGGTCATTATACTCGTTTCCAGCTCAAATTTCCCTGGCTTTCGAATGAAACAACTTTCGTTGCTGTTGGATGATTGGTTCTCCAAATATTTCTATTTTTGTAGAATTATCAGATTGATCAGGGGAACAACGAATGACGTGGTTGGATTGGTAAAGAACTTTCAGCTGAAAAATACCGTACGTCAGCCAACTTCTTTTCTAGCCCACTTTTGCGGGAGATATCGGGTTGAGGTTAGGATTTGCCAGTTCCGAAATAATGGAGGAAAGTGGGCGGTCATTATACTCATTTCCAGCTAAAATTTCCCTGGCTTTTCAATGGCACTGTTGTAGTTTCCCGGGAACCAAAGGATAAGAAAATAAAACTTTGACCGCAGAATTCATTTTTATCAATATCTCTTGAGCCAACGTCGTGACAGGGGTTTTCAATCGGAAATTTCTCTGACTATTCAGTCGAGTCGCCATCACCCTTTCGGCGCGAAAATGGGAAAAATTCAAAATTGAAACATCGTTTTTTTTTCTATTCAATGAAATCTGGCGGAACATTTCGATCACGCGCGATATGGAATATGGGTAGACAAAAGGGTCCGGATATTGGGCTAGAGTGGACGGTTTTTGGTCATTTATATACTTGGTGCGTCGTCTGGCTCCATCTCCCGCACCACTTCACTCCATTCTCCTCTTTATTTGATCCCCCCCCCCCCTTCCAACCCCCTCTTCCTCTTGCACCCTTTTGAGCCCTTTGGACTCATCGCACTGTCACACACAATCCGGAAATTACCCCGCTATATTATCATGCATGGAGATGGCGCCCTTTGACCCTACTTGTCCAACCAAAAAAGGACCCAAAAAATGAGAGAATTTTTCTTGGGCGAAAAAGTTGGGACTCGAGGGGGCAAATTTCACAATTTTTTTTTTTTTGCAAAACTAAATTTTTTTTTTAACACAATTTAATTTTTTTTTTACCAAAATTTAATTTTTTTTCAACAAAACTTTTTTTTTTCTTGAGAAAATTACATTTTTTGCTAATTGAAAAAACTTAATAATGTGCGTTGTAAAATTAAAATTTTATAGTTTTTAACTTGAAGTGGGAAGAGAAATTTTTCTCAGCTAAAAGAGTCGGGCCATATGGCGCCCCCAGTACGTGGCGTCGTAAAACTCCTCAAGTGAAAATAGGAAACACTATTTTCTATATTGTTTTTTTTTCTTTTTTGTTTGATTACACAGTCACGCAACTTTTTTTGTTGAATGGCTGTCGATATTGACTCATCGTCCCCGGTGGTTGTAGGAGAGGAAAAAAAATGTGGGGAGAAATACAAATAAAATATCTAACGATTTCTCATATCAAACATTTCGCCAGGGAATATATTTCTTCGGATGAAAAGGAGGGAAATCGCACGTGTCGGGGATATGGGTGAATCCGTGGAGTATCCTCCCGTTGTTTTGGAATAATATTGGTGAAAATAGTTGCTGGGGAGCGCTAGAAAAAATTGGAACCTACAATTTTCGAGCCCTTATATTTTTTTAAATAAATTGATACACTGAAGCAGTGGCAGGGATAATGAGCCAATTTTTTTTTTCTAATTTGCATTAAAATAACCACTAACCGGAAGTATCTGGAGAACCAGCAGCCGAGGGCCAATGAAAATAGTTTCACTGGAAAGCCAGGGAAATTTCATATGGAAATGAGTATAAGGAACACCCACTTTGGTGCGAATCTCAAAACTCAAAATCCTAACCTCAAATTTTGATTTCCTCAAAAATTACGTGATCAAGGTCATCCTATAGTGTTTTCCAGCTGAAATTTCCCCAGGAATCGAACTACGTTATCAGTTTACGTCTACCGTTTAGTTTTTTTTTATTTTATTTTTAATTAAAAAAATTGTTTTTTTAATTGGATTAAAATTGTTTTTTTTTAATTTGAATTTTTAATTTTAATTTTTTTGTGCTTTTCATTTATAAAATTGCCTAAAATAATGATACGTGAGATAATTGGAGTGCAGCGACATTTTCCGGTTGGTTTATTTTGCGGTCACTTTTAACCCCAAAATTCGAAATGAAAAAAAAAACGCAAAGTTTACCATTCTTGTGTGAATAAACCACGGTAAAAAAAATCCCTTCATTTTCAACCTCACCCGCATATATTTCTCTCACTCTCAACTAATTGGCCCCGTTCCACATTGAGAGAGTGTTGACCTAAACGTCCGAGTGGCGTTTTCCACAGTTGCCACATTGTTGTCGTTTTCTTTTACGCGGGTGTAAAAAAAAAAACGGAATCTGAGTGAAAAAGAAATTGCTTTTTGTTAATTACTATTTCGCCAGAGATGCACGAGTGATTCCGTAATATATTCCACCACTTAGGTTGTTCATTTCCAAGATTTCCAAAAGCCAAGCTCTTAGAAATTAAAAAAAAAATGTCCCAATTTTTTTTTGAAAAAATTTCAAGTGGCCCAATTTTTTTTGAAATTTTTTCAAGCGTCCCAATTTTTAGAAAATTTTTCAAATGTCCCAATTTTTTTTGAAAAAAAAAAAATCAGGTGGCCCAATTTTTTTTTGAAATTTTTTCAAGCGTCCCATTTAAAAAAAAAATTCAAGTGTCCCATTTTTTTGGAATTTTTAAGGGTGTCCCATTTTCAAAAAAAATCAAGTGTCCCATTCTTTGGAAAAAATAAGTGTCCCAATTTTTTGAAAATTTTTTCGTGTGTCCCAATTTTTTTTGAAGATTTTTGAAACCTCTAAAATTTTTCAAACTTCCATTTTCCGAAGCCACGCACACACACACACACACACACATCTCTCATTTAATCATCCATATTTTTGTTTCCCAACAAATTAACACATTTTCAATAATTCATAGGGACATCCTGGGTTAATCCGGATCCAATTACCTCGCCTGTCTCTCACTGAAACAATTAAAATCGTGTGATTTTAGTTTGAAACGTACGTCAAAACTATTTCACGGAGTTTAAGGGATATTACGCGATTATTCTCCTGCATTTTAGATGGACGGGGTGGCGGCAGGGGGGGGGGTGGCGCGGCGGCAAGGAGTAGTGGGTATTTTCAACCCTTGGGGCGGATGCTTTCGCACGTTGAAAATAAATTGACGGTTCGCAGAGCCGTGACGAAATTCCCAACGTCGGGGAATTCCTTTGAATTAAAGGGGCTGCACTGCCAGAGCGTTTGCTAAACGGAGAGAGATAGAAGATGCCGGCGCTCTCCTCCCTATACCTGTCCCAGGCCAACTTAATTGCGGATCCACGAGAACATAACGTAGACGACCACTTCCGCTTTTGCAAATGGTGTGCAGATAATTTTCATTGAGTCAAACAGTAGTGATGGATGTGGATTTTTATGATTGTACAGTGGCGCGCACATTTCAAATTTTCCCGCGCAAAATTTGGCGCGAGAATGCCAAAGTCATTTTACAATTTCAAATTTCACGGTTTTCCCGCCAAAAGTGGAAATCCCGCCATTTTGTAATCGTTTACTT
Source organism: Asobara japonica (assembly GCA_026005395.1). NCBI lineage: Eukaryota > Metazoa > Arthropoda > Insecta > Hymenoptera > Braconidae > Asobara > Asobara japonica. The sequence goes on along the minus strand of BQMI01000565.1, from coordinate 1,554,762 downwards.
CTATTTTTGCGAAAATATCATTTTTACTGAGTCGAATTGCAACGATGTATATTTTGAATGATTTGAAAGTTGCGCGCGCATTCAAACTTTCGCGCGCTTTCCAGGTTTGCGCGCGCATCTCACGCTTGCCTGCCACATTTAGCAATGGCCGTTTTTCGCAGACAACCACCTCAGCCTTTTGGGTACTAATTTCACAGAATAATTTTCATTGCACGAAGCAGTAATTGCATATACGTGTTCGCATAATTTGAAATTTTCGCGGGCATTCAAATTAGCCCGCGCAAATTTCAAAATATGAATTCCACTCTCATATTGATAAAACAGCGGAGCGGTTTTCCGTGATTGCTCATACCCGCGAATGGTTGAAAAAAGTTATTGAGAAAGTTATGTACATATATATATATACATTATATGCATATATGCATATATATTATGTAGGGGCGAGAAATTTTCCAAACTTTTCCGTGAAATTATGTTCATCTGATCCAACTGGGTCAAACCAAGATTTTATCGAGTTTTTTTCAAAATCCGAATTGAATGAAAATTTCATGTGGAAGATAAACTCATCCAAAAGTTGGCTCGATCCGCGCCGAAACTTTGATTTTACGTTGTTGAATGTAGAGGTGAATTTTATTCATCAAGCTTGGTGGGATAATTTTATACAAAGAGCGACTTTACGGACTAACTAACCCTTGGTGTTGACGCGTCAAATTTCGTTAGCCTTTTTCTCCACTTGTACGAGAGGGGGATGTTTTAATCAATCTCAAGTGAATTTACATCGCGAATGAATGAGATGAACACAATTTAATTGTCGGTGAGCCATAAAAAAAAAAAAAATAGAAACTACATTTTTTCTTTTTCCATTAAAATTAACTGAGGAATTTCAAAATTTCCCATTTTTTCAAATTATTTTTTTTCACTTTCCTCTCTTAAATTTTAGGAAAACGTCAATTTTTTTTAAGGGGTTTTTTCGAGCATTTGAAATTAGGCGAAAATTGAAGAAATTTAGGAAGCCGAAAATAGGCGGCTAGAAAAAGCTTCTGAAAATAATTCCACTTTCTCAAGTTAATTGGACGATAAATTGTCGGCGCCATTGTAAGTGAACTAAAGTGGAAGAGGCGCTTAATCAAGTCCTCTCCTTTTTTTCCTCCATTTTTTTACGCTTATTCTACCAAGTAGATAGGAGTTGTTTAGTCGTTACCATCATTGAACATAACTAGCGAGACATCTGTTCCCGCATGCCATTACTATCTGAGTGATTTTATTTCCTCCGTCCGTCTCTCGTATGCCCGCCACGGTCGCTGCAATTCAGCATTTCTTTGGTAGGGCGTACGGGACACCCATCCATGCGGCCGGGGCCGACTTTCGCCATTTGGGCCATCGTATTTCTAAACACAGGGTAAACCACCAGAAACCCCTGTGCTACGATGGCCGGCAGCTATGATGGAACCCACCCCCTCCCCCTACGTCGGGTTAGGTTCCCGCCCAGCGTTGCGGTTTCATTTGATGGATACCGCCAATAGCGCACACGGAATGTTCCTGCTATCGGTCAATATCCATAAGAAGATATTTCATGTGAAACATTCTCCGGATCAACATTCTGGGTGGGTCGGTGAGTGGGCGGGTCAATGGGTGGGTCGGGTAGATGGGTGGGTGGGTGGGTGGGCGGGTGTTTGGGTAGGTGGGTGGGCGGGTGCTTAGGTAGGTGGGTGTTTGAGTGGGTGGGTGGCTGTTAGGTTGGGTGGGTGAATATACTAGGGTGGTTGGGGGGGCGGGTGTTTTGGGGTGGGTGGGTGTGTGCATGGGGGGCGGGTGTTAGGGCGGATAGGTGGGCGGGGGCGATTGTTAGGCTGGGTGGGTGGATATGATAGGGTGGTTGGGGGGCGGGTGGTTTGGGGTGGGTGAGTGGGTGGGGGGTGGGTATTAGGGTGGGTGGGTAGATATGCTAGGGTGCTTGGGGGGCGGGTGTTTTGGGGTGAGTGAGTGGGTGGGTGAGGGCGGGTCTTAGGGTAGGTGGTTGGGGGGTGGGTGTTTTGGGGTGGATGAGTGGGTGGGGGGTGGGTAGATATGTTAGGGTGCTTGGGGGGCGGGTGTTTTGGGGTGAGTGAGTGGGTGGGTGGGTGGGCGGGGACGGGTGTTAGGGTAGGTGGGTGGGGGGTGGCTGTTAGGGTGGGTGGGTGTTACAGTAAGTCGGGAGATGTGCGTGTGTGTGTGTATTTCTGCAGTGTCATACAATTTTATGCACACATCGAACTGACATTCATCTTCCATAACGGCATTATTCCTGAATTTCCAATTTTGTTAATTAGCGTCCCAATTGAAAGTTCCATTAATAGTTTCAATACAATTATTTATTGTCCCTATTTTTTGTTTCAGAGGCCACATTGTGGGAACAAAAAGAGGGAAGTGATGAAAAAGCTATCGAAGACTCCCAGAACGATACGGGTAAGTGCCTAAGCCGTTAATTAATCTCCTAATTAAGTAACGAAAAAATTTATGATATGGGCAACGGAATAGAAACTTTCTTTCTCCGACAATCGACGTCTCCCATTTTTTTTTTTTTTTAATCAAATCATCCAAAGGAATGTTCACTCCGAACGTCGAAGGTCCTCCAATTATTATTGGTAATGTCAATCGTTTATAACGCTCTATCATGGAAACCGTTAGAGGTACAAGCAAAAGTGTGTAATGAAACTTGTAGCCTACATCCGAATACATACTTTATGTTTTATCTCTCTTTCGCGTAACTCTGTAAACTTAGGAGATATCACGAGTTGAAGTTGGGTGAGTGCGCCCCATCGGCAAATTAATTTAAGGAATTATTCTCCCTCCCTCCCTCCCCCAATGACCCCCCCCCCCCCTCCACGTATATCGCGATGCATAATTGAATCAACCCCATTATTCGAGTCATCCGGGGTCGAATTTTTGTTTTTTTTTATTTTTTTTCACTACCTACTACAACGACTTTGACCCCTCCATCGCGAGTTGTTCTTGAGATTATCCCGGTTTAGGTCTTGACGAAGCTTTCTCGGGATCAACTGGGGTTAACTGCGCCAAAATAATCTTGGCAAATTCTTCAGAATTTTCTGGAATATTTTAGGAATATCAAAAATTTATTTACAATTTTTTTAAACATTTTTTTTTTAATTTTTAGACTAAATAAATTTTTTTTTTTTTTATAATATTTGGGAGGCAAACAAAATTTGGAAATTTCTGGGGATTTTTTTTGGATTGTGGAAAATCGTGCGTGCCATCGCCCACGGCCACATACCATAGATATTTCAATGATATTAAAAAAATATACGAAAAAAATCTATCTAGAGAGCGAGTAGAAGCCCAGCGCATGTTCAAGAGCAGCTGGGCGTTACACACAATCTCCCCAGTAGCAACAGCTGACATTCCACGGGCGAAAATTCCTACTTTGTCGGCCATCTGTCACCTGAACTTGTGCGCGCGCGTGCGAGAGAAAACACGGAGGGTAATACCAATTTTGAGACCCCCCCCCCCCCCCCCCCCCCCCCCCCCCCCCCCCCAGTGCTTTCTTGTTCGACCCAGCAGACTGGAAAAAGTTAAATAAAAAAAATTGTATTAAATTCAAATTCTTGAGCTGGAATAATTAGAGATTCTTGCTGAAACGAAAACGTTACAAGTGCACAGATTGGACGCAGAATGTCCATTCTTGGTTGAAGAGAACTTGATTCGAGTTGAGAGTAAAGTTTGACCATAAAAAAAAAGTTTTATGAAAATGAGAGGTGGACTTGAATTTAGTGTAGGTCGTCTTGAGTGTAGGTTGGGTTGAGTCAAGTGGAGATGACTTGAGTCAAGTGAAGATGACTTGAGTCAAGTGAAGATGACTTGAGTCAAGTGAAGGTGGCTTGAGTCAAGTGAAGATGACTTGAGTCAAGTGAAGATTGACTTGAGTCAAGTGAAGATTGACTTGAGTCAAGTGAAGATTGACTTGAGTCAAGTGAAGATGACTTGAGTCAAGTGTAAGTTGGCTTGAGTCAAGTGAAGATGACTTGAGTCAATTGAAGGTGACTTGAGTCAAGTCAAGGTGACTTGAGTCAAGTGAAGATGGACTTGAGTCAAGTGAAGGTGACTTGAGTCAAGTGAAGATGACTTGAGTCAAGTGAAGATTGATTTTAGTCAAGTGAAGATGACTTGAGTCAAGTGAAGATCGAGTTGCATCAAGTGCAAATTGACTTGAGTCAAGTAAAGATCGAGTTGACTCAAGTGCAGATTAGCCTGAATCAAGGGCATATCGACTTGTGTCAAGTGCAGGTTGACTTGACTTGAGTGTTGGTAAATTTGAGTCAAGTGGAGATTGACTTGCGTCAAATGCTAATTGACTTGACTCAAGCGCGCATGGACTTGAGTCAAGTGTTGGTAGATTTCAATCAAGTTCTACTTGACTTGAGCCAACTGAAGATTGACTTGAGTCAAGTAGAGCTTGATTTGAACCAAGTCTTGGGAGTAAAAAAAAATCTGCGTAATTAGAGATGGAAATGTATTTCTATATTTTTAGCGGGAACGTAGGAAGAATTGAATTCCGCAGATTGGCTGATGACGTAATTTCGTACGTTCGGTCTTCGTGGTCATGAAAAAAAAAAGTTATAAAATTATTTTCGCATAACTGAGCGTCAAATGTGATGGTGACTTCACCGAGGAATATTAGTAGTCACGTATCATACCGTCTGACGCACTGATAAACGAGAATGAGCCGTCCAGACTCGATTTATATACAACCCCTTATCTCATCACTCTCTCTTACTCGAGAAGTTTAGTTAAAGATATCCTTGAGACACTCTACCGCTACATCAGCAAAAAAATAATGTGTGGCCTACTGCTATAGTTGTCAAAAAAAAATCCACTCCATCTAATTCTTCAGAAAAAAATTAACTTATATAATTTATTGGGTTTTCAAAGCTTTGAAATTGGGAAAATTCGGGAAAATTTTGGAAAATTTGGGAAGATTTGGAAAAATTTGGGAAAATTTGGGAAAATTTGGGAAAATTTCGAAAGTTTGAAAAATTTGGAAAATTTGCAAAATTTGGAAAGTTTGGAAAATTCGCAAAATTTGGAAAATTTTGGGAACTTTGGAAAAGTATGGAAATTTGGAAAATTTGGAAAATTTGAAAATTTGAAAATTTTGAAAATTTTGAAAATTTTGAAAATTTTGAAAAATCTGAAAAATTTGAAAATTTGGGAAATTTTGAACCAAGAATTTGGAAACTTTCCAGAATTTCCCGATTTTTTCCAATTTTTTTGGAATCTCTTCACATCTAACTCTCCCTAATTCCAAAGATGTAGTGACTAGAAAAAAAAATTGTGTGCATGAGCTAAATAGGTCATTAGCATTCTTCGTGGGACCCACACACCCTAGCAGACGAGTATTTTACGAGCTGGGGTCATTTGGGACTCGTTAAGCATTGGTTACGATTTGCCAACCCTTTTTTTTCCACCCCATTTTTTTCCCACCACCATCTCCACTTTTTCACTCTGCAAAACACACGAAATTACGTCACACCCTGACGACGTAAAAAAAAAATGAATGGGTTTGTTCTACATTTCGGAGTTAAGTACAGGTTATTAAGGATGGAACAAAAAATGTTTTAATTATTTTCCTAGCATAGTCTGTACTGAGCGGAGAGATCAATTGCACACTTCGATTTTATTTTTCATCAAAAATTTTATTCAAATTTTTTTTATTTTCGGATTTTCAAATTTTTTTTTCCCAATCAGAAAAAAACGTTTTTTTTTCATTGACAACATTTTTACAAAAAAACCTTTTTTTAATGAAAAAACAATTTTCAATAAAAAAAAATTTCAATAAAAAAAAATTTCAATAAAAAAAAATTTCAATAAAAAAAAACATTTTTTTTTAATGAAAAAGACATTTTTTTTTTCATTAAAAAAAAGTTTTTTTTTCATTAAGAAAAAAAAATTCATTCCCTAACCAAATAATTTCTAACATTCGCCGCGGCCACCTGCCGCCAAAAATTCGAACCATAACTTCCGCAAATATCCGCATTCGGTGTGAGACGCTCTCCACTCAACCGCGGGGGATTCCCCCGGCTTTTTCCGTCCGCCCTCAAGCGTCCACTAATCCCCAATAATAACCAGTGAGCAAGACTTCTCAATGACCCCTCAACAATCTCTTTGACCTCCAAATAAAGCCCTATTACCGTCGTTCGATAAATAAATAAAAAAGAAGAAAAATGTAACCGGACAGCTGATCAACAGGTGTGAACTTCGTAATAAGAGCCCGTACATCGTGCACATCAATTATCGAGTGCCTCAGACCCTTTTTTTTTAACACCTAGTCATCCTCATCGACGCGCTAAACAAACAAAAATAAACCGCCATACCTCAGTTTAAATTCGTCAAACGTGATAAAATCGATGGCTCGTGACAAAACCAAAATGTGACTCTCTCCGTGTTTACTTAACCGATGTTATGAGCATAAACCAGCGTTGACCTATTTTTAACGTTCACATTGCTACGTGTGTAGCCGAGCGTTAAGTCAGGCACATATGTACACAAAAAGACCACCACATCGGTCAGACTTGAGATTTTTTTTTTTACAATTTTTTCTTTGCGTCTGCCGTCGAAAATAAAGAAGAATTATTTTCTCCTTTTTCTTCGATATTCGCAGGCTGTGTTCGGGGTGGGTGGTGATGGGGGGAGAGGGGGGTCATCAGAAAGGTAATTGAATTTAGTGAAAAATGGCGTTGAGTTTGACCAAATCGGTCCATTAGATCTCGAGATAATGGAGAAAGAAGATTTGTTGTGGCTTTGAGGTTAGGTTATTTCAAGGCCATTTCATGGGAATTTGAGCGGGTGGAGAGAGGTCCGTGAGGGCTTATATGAAAGGTCTTCAGAAGCCCTTTAAAATGAGGGCTGTTTGACGGAAATCGCTCGAAAACTTGTCGAGATATTCCCCGGTAAACTCCACGAGCCGAACCTAACCTAAAACTTCTATTTTGTGATTAGAGCAGAAATATCGGAAAATTTGGAGGGTGAATGGGGTCGATAAGTGGGTCTCTGGGAACTCCATGAAGAGCCCTATAAAACGACTGCAATGGGACGAGACTATATATATGTATATATATATATCAAAATTTATTTCTCTCTGAAATGAGAAAGGGAAGGAAGTCATCGGCAGAAGACTAAAATTTGCTAAAAAATCTCGCAAAGTTAGTCCGAATCGGTCCATTCAATTTCGAGATAATGGAGAAACAAGATTTGTTGCGTCTAAGAGGTTATGTTTTTTCAACAAGATATTCCTACGGTTCTAGCGAGGATAGAGAGGCCCATGAGGGCTCATATGAAAGGTATTTCGAAGCCCTTCAACATAACGGCAGTTCAACGGAAATCGCTCGAAAACTTGTCGACATATTCTCCGGTAAACTCCACAAGGCGAACCTAACCTAAAACTTCAAGTTTGTGATTAAGGCAGAAATATCGGAAAATTTGGAGGGTAAATGGAGACGACAAGTGGGTCTTTGGAAACTTCATGGAGAGCCCTTTAAAATGACTACCAGTAGATGAGAAACCCGGCGAAAATTCCTTGGATACATCACTCTGTAGACTTAACCTAAAAACTTCTTTTTTTTTTCAAAAAACGAAGAGGATTGTTTCTTTGATCTTTGCTCCAGTTTCTATTTGAAACAATACACCGTTAAAAATTGTGAGAAGCGTGTAAGAGTCTTTAAAACTGCCGAAACGTGGGAAGTTTCGACCTCGGGCATCTTTAATTAAGTCATTAAAACCCAACGAGTCGTTTCCGAGAGTAGTGAAACGATTGGAGGGAGATTTTCTCACGGGAGCACCAAGAAAATCCAATGTTGGGTCCCGCGGGTACTACGAGCAACTGGGGGTAGCTAGTGGTTTTGAATATAAACGTTACGGCTCGCCTTTATAACCTAAAAATCTGGGAAAAATGAAAATTTATGAAAATTAGCGTTTGAATTTTTCCCGCCAATTTTTTTCTATGAAATTTTGCAATTAATTTTTTTTTTCATTTATTACTAATAAAATAATTATAAATATTCTTTAACAGATAATGAAAACCAATACAAAATATTAATTCAATTTTTATTTCCCATTTTTTTTCAAAATTTTTTGCTCCTTAGTTCCTGACGCTACCGCTTGGTGCAATGGCGGGAAAACGCGAGATTTGAATATTTCTCCGAATTGAAATGTTTGTTGTTGATTTCACTTCGGAGAGAGTCGGCTGGGGCTCACCGAGCCAGCGGTATAATGGAGTTAGGAGAGAATACCGCACATGTGGCGACCCCTAGGCGGTAGCGTCACTGAATTACGGATTTAGAGACGATAATCCTAGCGTACGGCGGTGGCTCAGAATTCGGTGCCCTCGGAATCGGTTACACGCGAGTGATTTTAAACCTTGCGCATACGATCACGTAGAGGTTAAACCGAGGGGCTAATTAGCTTGCGGTGAGCCAGGATACTCCAACCATTTGGCTGTCTCCCTTCAACTTTCACGATGGGCTTTTCACTCCGAGGAATACACACGATCGGTATCATTACAAAGGTTCTATCGACTAATGAACGGTGAATGTTAGGACTAATCAGTTGGTTTTTTTTCCCCTAATTAGTTACATACTCGGGATTGTTTTAATTTTTTTTCTGCATTTCCCTACATCTTCAATTTTCTCATTTAATTTTTTTTTAATTTCTCAGATCTCCAAAAAACAAAAAAAAATTGTACAGCCATCCGAAAAAATTCTCTCCAATTTTACCTCTATTTTTCTCCACCCCACAAAAAAATCTCCATTAAACTCGCTTCAGCCTGATAAAAGCACCCCCCTCCCCCTCAGCCCCCCTCGCCCCCCCCCCCAAAAAAAGCCTTCCTTCCACGCCATTTCGCTTCTAGACGCTCTCACGGACCCCTCAGCTTCTTGCTATCTCCTCGTTATTATCATCATTATTGTTGTTGAATCTCGTTGAGAAAAAACAAATCCGGGGCGGGGGGGCTGAGGGGGGCGGGGGGGGGGGCGCAAGAGAAGTAGAATTTATATACGTATGTCGAGACTATTGCGCAGAGATACAACAATTGTCCTTCGCCTTTCGAGCGTCCAGTCCCCCCCCCCACCCCCTTCCTATTGTGTGCCCCCGGTCCGCGGCCGGATTCACCCCCTGTCGGCCCCCCTCCCACACTATCGCTGTTTTCTTCGCTTCCTCATCCCGAGTCGTGCACGGATGCCGAGACAAGAAACTAAAAACCAACGACTCTTTCTTCTGCGCAGAATGTCGCCGCGGGTGAGGAGAAGGCGGGGGCGGGGGGGCTTTGCTACTTCCGGTTTGTCTCGTACTTCACATCCAGCGGAGGATTCCACTGGAATGTCCCTTATTTTATTTATGCTTCTTTTTGGGTTGTTATAGTTATGAAAAGAAAATGAGGAAATGTGGGTGGCGGGAGGGGGGGGGCGAGGGGGGCATTTGGTACCAGGAGATTTTTTTGTTGGTTCAGGTGTGTTCTAATTGGCTCATGCAGAGCATGTATTGACTCGTCACTGTGATATTTAAACAATCTGAAATTTTCAAAATTTTGAAATTTTGAAATTTTCAAAATTTGAATATTTTCAGAATTTTTGAAATTTGAAAATCTACAAAAAGTGACAAAATTTCAGAAAGTTTCTAGATCATCAGAATTTACAATTTTAATTTTTCAGTGTCAATATTGCATTTTCAAAATTTTCCAAAATTTTGAAAATTTCCAAAATTTTGAAAATTTCCAAAATTTTGAAAATTTCCAAAATTTTGAAAATTTCCAAAATTGGGAAAATTTCCAAAATTTTGAAAATTTCCAGATTTTTGAGATTCTAAAATTTTGGAAATAACTTTAGAAGGGCTCAACCAGAGATTATAGCAAACTAAAGTATCCCACCCCCACCCCCCGCGAGCTGCTATGAGAGATACAGCCTGGGCTTGAACTTGGTTAAAATGTCGATAAAATTGACGGTCGTAAACCTCTCGTTTCTCCCACTCCCTCTCAGCGCGTATTTTCCTTGTACTTTTACAATTCTTTTTCCTTGTACATGTGAGTGTCTGTCGAGGATGGTACACTATCCACTAAAAATGGCGGATACCAAAGACCAGAAACAGAAGGGGTGTGAGAACTAGAGGAGAAAAGGAAAAACAGTTTTACCTCGGGACGGAAAGTTTCATTACCGGGAAATGAGCGGAGATAAAGTTGAGTTTTGGCTCGTGAAACGAAAATGGACCGGGGGGTGGGGGAGGGAAAAATGGTAAGGGATTGAATTGATGCTTTTGTATTAGGAAACTTCGCTATACGGGTTGAAGCAATGTTACCTTTAATAGAAATCAAGAATTTTTTTTTTGAAAATTTAAAAAAATTTGAAAATTTCACAAATTTTGAAATTCAAATTTTTTTTCCGATTTGTTTTTTTCGATTTTCCTTTCGATTTTTTATGTCGTTTTTTTTCGATTTTTGTTACGTTTTTTTTTTCGTTTTTTTTCAATTTTTTTTCGACTTTCTTTTGGTTTTTTTTTCCTTTTTTTTTAACTTCTGCAAAAAAAATGTGGATCAAATATTTCAAATCTGTCGCCGCAAATTTAAATGGATTTTTTTTTTGGGGGTAAAAAAAATCATTGTAAATCTATCTGCAGCCCTGGAGGAATGCAATCACCCTCAGGTGGAATACAAAACACTCTGGTATCCCCTTTACCGACTATTTTTCGACTCAAGAGCAACTTATTGAGGTGCATGCACGTTTCAAACCCCATGCGGATGCGGTTCTTCTACCACCTTTCTCAGAAACGAAATTATTGATTTCCCAGTTGGCTGGTACCGAGTACAGTGAAAGAAGTCGAGCTCGAGTAGAGGGGGTGCGTGTGTGCTTGGAAACTAAACTTGCAATATTTTATTTGGAAAATTCAATTTTCCTCAATTAAGCTAACGGAGACGACGAGGAATTTGGCTCTGCGGTTGAATTACAGCAATTGAATTTTTTTCTTTGATGTTTTCATTGGAAGCAAAATTTTGGAAATTTCAACAGATTTGAAATTTTCGATTTTTTTTCAAATTTTTCATTTTTTTTTTTGCAAATTTACTTTTTTTTAAACATTTGTGATTTTATTTTAGAATTCTTCCTAATTTTCGAAATTTGTTGGAACTTTTTCAATTTTTTTGAAATTTTTGAAATTTTTGAAATTTTGGAAATTTTTGAAGTTTTGGAAATTTTGGAAATTTTGGGGATTTTAAGAATTTTGGAAATTTGGAAAATTTTCGAAATTTCGGAGATTTTGGAAATTTTTGAAGTTTTGGAAATTTTCGAAATTTTTGAATTTTTTTGAAATTTTTTTTCAAATTTTTTTTGAATTTTTTTGAAATTTTTTTGAAATTTTCTTTTGAATTTTTTCTACGTCAATTTTCCTAGCTGTTCGATGCATCCATTTTCAACATCCATTTCGCAATTATTTGTTTATTCGTTTTTTTCCCCAAGTCACAATTGAATTCGACGAAACTAACGAACTCGTTCGCATAATTGATTGACGCGCGCGTTCGACGTGGAGCAATTGGAAAAAAAAGTAATAACAATAACAATTGGGCGTAGGTGCCATCGGAAAATTTGGGGTTGATGAAATACCGGAAGTGTAGGATTCAAAAACATACAATGCAATTTCCGCATTGCAGTTTCATTTAAAAATTTCCAAAAAATTTTACACACACACACAAATTTTGTGAAAAATAGTCCAAAATGGTCAAACATTTCCGAAATTTACCATCCAAAATTGTCGAACCATTCCTCTCTCCATCTGCGCAATTATTCTCTTGTTCAACCGAATGAAAAGAATCGAAAATTAAATGAAAAAGAGAGTCCGAAGCGTTCGATCATGAAATTCATTGGACATTAATCCATCCGTCACAAATGACATAACAATGGTAAATTATTTAAAGAGGTAGCTCATATTAATTTGAACGAACACGAACGAATCCAACTGATCCATTAACACCCTGGACATGAACCCCATAATTACTCCTCCCACTAGCGCTAACAATATCACAAAATTTTTTTTTAATTCAAAAAATTTCGAAAAACACAAAAATTTTGAAAATTTTTGAACCTCTCAAATGTTTCCACATTTTGGAAAAATTACAAAAATTTTCACTGAAATTTCTAAGAATTTGAAAAAAAAAATTGTAAAACCGAGCAAATTTTTTTTAAATATTTTAAAAATTTTGAAAAATGTTACAAATGTGGAAAAGTTTTCAAAAGTCTTGAAAAATTTCAAAAATCAACGAGATAGAGTGCTGTTTCCACAAGTTTTCAATTTGGGGCTGTCGTTTCGGCATACGATGAGTTACAGGTTCCCCCTCCACGCTCGCAATGGGCGTGGCGACAGAGAGGAGGGGATCACCTGCTGGCTCGAGTGAGGTCCCTGCCTGTGTTTTAGGGGCCTGACGTCGTCAATACGTATATATTAGATCGGGGGGAGAGCCCGCGCACGCTAGCGTGCAACGAAACGGCTGTACCCCTCACGCGCTGTAGCTAACGTTACGCGTAGTGGGGGCCGCACTCCCCTCCGCTCGCTGGCCCCGTTGAGCTATAGAGTGGCGCGTCACGGGAGCTCCTGTGTAATCCCAAGAAAATGTTACGCATCAATTTTTTTAAGTTTTATCCGGAAGTTTTTGGCGCAATCCATAAAAGCTCACTCACATTCCGTTAATCCAAAATTTCTTTCTCATGAATAATATCGCGCGATACTAAACTATTTATAGACCTGGTGAATATCATTTCGAACATCAATGAATGAATTTACCTGATCCATTAACACTTTTGACGAGATGAACACGTTAATTACTTATTGAAATAGCTTTCCATAACATTTGGGGCCAACATTGCAACTCTATTCTTTATGAATTGAGCTCGCCAACAATGAATACGAAATAACTCTATATTTGTCTTTCATTTTGATATGAGGTCAAGTGGAAAATTATTAATGGGCTCGGGCAAATCATTCGGGAAATTGAACAATTAACAATTGGTGTGCAATGTTTTTAGGGGGCATTTTTTTTTTTTTTTAATTTCTGCATTTTTTGGGAACAGTTTTTAAAAGCGAATTTTAACAAAATTTCCGAAATTGCGATTTGGAAAATTTTACAAAAATTGGATAGAATCGTTTTTAAAAATTAAAAAAACAAAAAAAATCGAAAAAAAATTTAAGAGAAATTTCAAAAATTTCGGAATTTGTTAAAATTGTGAAAGGTGTAAAAAGATATCAAGAAATTCCACAAATTCGTTAGGCACTATCCTCCCCACTCCCACCCCCCCCCCCCCTCCCGCCCAGCCCTTGAGCGGACCACGAAGATGTTTTTTAAATTCAGATCTAGCTCAGCTTCTCTAGTCACGAATCCTTGTCCCGCAGGATGTCATGGGGGTGGGAGTAAAGCGGTGGGGGTTGACTTCCGTATCGATTCGACACCTCGCGGGCGCTGGGTAACCCCATGTCTATGTCGCGGTAATGTCCCATGGGACGAGTTTACTCCGATCTTCTTCCCAATGCAAAAGAGATCGGAAAAAACGGAAAGGGGCGGAAATTGAGGTGACCCCAAACATTTTTGAATTTTCAAAAAAAGTCAAATTTTGAAATTTTTTCCAGGATTTTCAAATGTTTTAGAACATTATAAATTTCGGAGATTTTGGAAATTTTGGAAATTTTGGAATTTTTGGAAATTTCGGAAATTTTGGAAATTTTGGAAATTTTGGAAATTTTGGAAATTTTGATAAATTTTGGAAATTTTGATAAATTTTGGAAATTTTGAAAAATTTTGAACAATTTCGAAAAATTTTCAAATTTGATAGTTAACTGAAATTGGAAACATTTTTACACCCGAAAATCAGTTAACAAACCTAAAAAAGACGTTTACATCTATACATTTACATATAATCCCACAGGACAAGTGTGAACTTTTTCTCACAATACGAAGGAAAAAAAGGAAGAAAAAAGAGATACAGGGGCGCTAGATCGAAACACATGTGTATACTTTTATTGTTACGTTTATTAGCATTTAGGGGTGGAAATGGGGCTGACGTAATCCGGTTATCGTATCTGGATATACTTCCCATCTTTTATCTTTTGCTACCAAATGGAATTCTCGCAATCGTTCAGTTTTCACATTTTCTAATTTTACAGAAAAATAAAACTTTCACGGTTCAGAGATTTCAATTCAAAAAATTTCAAAAATTTTCAAAATTTCAAAAATTTTCCAAATTTCATAAATTTTCCAAAATTTCCAAAATTTCCAAAATTTCCAAAATTTCCAAAATTTCCAAAATTTCCAAAATTTCCAAAATTTCCAAAAATTTAAAAATTCCCAAAATTTTCAAAAAATTTCTAAAATTTCCAAAATTTCCAAAATTTCCAAAATTTTCACAATTTCAAAAATTTTCAAAATTTCCAAAAACTTAAAAATTCATCTGATTCCCGATTTGAGAACCCTCGACTAAATTTAGTATGCACTTGTTTTCCGTTAATTGTTGCTGAATGCATTGATAGAGAGAAATGATGAAGATGCTGCGCAGGAGGGGGGGGGGGCATTTATTTTGAGCCTGGCTAGAGGCCGCTCGTACTCGGGCGCATTTAACCGGACACCAAATTAATCCGGTATGACTAATCGACGGAAACATGGAACAAAGCTCGTTCACGCTCCGCACGGCTTATCGCTTTAACTATGTTAACTGTTTCATGTGGTATTGAAGCATCTGGCCTAGCACTAATGAAGTCATTTTCGTATCATACGTTATTGTTTTGATCAATCATGTTTTTGGGGTTATTGGAGCTCGTACATTGATCGATCAATTTTTCCGAATTTTTTTGGGGGGGGGGGGCGGAGGGGGGAGGGGGGTGGGTGGGTGTCAGGATTTTGAAGGGTTAAGATATCGAAAAAAATTTTTTTTGCAACCCCGAAGGGAAATGAGGTCAATATTTTCCCGATCGCTATAATTTTCCACCATTTTCCGGAAAATTCTGTTTCCCCCAATTTATAGCAATGCTCTCAAGTCGGTGATATCCGTCAAGGGCAGACCGGTCATAAAGGCTACGGAAGCCATATATATCTATAGAAATATGGGAAAATCCTCCCCCCATTGAGCTTTTTTCAAAGCGCACGAAAATCCCTTTTTCATTTCGTTTCCTCGTATGTATTTTCGCGGACGATTCTTTATGTGTGACGCGATATAAAGGCGTCGTAGATATATAGCTGCACGTATGACGGTTCAAATGGGAGTCTGGGATTCTGAAAAAAATTGCGGGAAAATTATTGATCGTGTGTGTTGGTGTGTGTTAGTGTGTGGGCACTGGATCTGAACCGCGAATCAAACTCGCGGTTTTCTCTGGTTTTTTTTTGCCATCTTTGACGCGCCGTAGCTTGTGAACTACGCGAGCTACAGAAAACTTCATATAACAAAAAATGCGTAGTTTTATATGAGGAACAACTTTTATTTAGGAGGTTTTATTGTAACTCTGAGAGTTCTCTCGCTAGAGCTCTAAGAACGAAAATTCTGAAAATTGAAAATTGAATTTGAAAAATATTGAATTTCGCGGTATTCCCGGAAGTGACAAATTATACCGGAAGTGATTGAGAATTCCACATCACCTGGTGGAGAAACCGCGTGGAAAAACTCGCGGGTTCAGCGGCCCTTCCTTTTTTTTTCTTGGAAAAGAACATAATAGGCGTCAAACTCAAGTGTAGCTGTCATATTCACCCCCGCAATATACCCCAAGACACATTCACCACCATATCGTATGTGTTATTCCCATATCGCTGTCAATCTCATGAACCCCCCCCCCCCTCTCCTCCCCTTACGCCCCCTGGATTAAAACGAGACGCATAAAAATAGCCCGCAACGAATCGCAGGGGTGAAACACCTAACGTGAGGAGCGAGATGAGAGGGGAAAATTGCACGCCTATTTTTCTCGGCATTTCTTTGGCCTCTGATATTGCGGAAATTATGAACAATTTGAGAATGCTGAATGTTGAGAAAATTGAAAAATTTGGAAAATTGGAAAAATTGAAAAATTAGGAAATTGGAAAAATTGGAAAAATTGGAAAAATTGGAAAAATTGGAAAAATTGGAAAAATTGGAAAAATTGGAAAAATTGGAAAAATTGGAAAAATTTGAAAAATTTAGAAAATTTGAAAAATTTTGAAAACTTGAAAAATTTTGAAAATTTGAAAAATTTTGAAAATTTTCAAAATTTCGAAAATTTGAGAAATTTCGAAAATTTGAAAAATTTCGAAAATTTGAAAAGTTCTGAAAATTTGAATAATTTCAAGAATTTGAAAAAAATCGAAAATTTGAAAAATTTCGAAAATTTGAAAAATTTGAAAAATTTGAAAAATTTCGAAAATTTGAAAAAAATTGAGAATTTGCAAAATATGAAAAAGTTCGAAAATTTAAAAATTCGAAAATTTGAAAAATTCAAAAATTCAAAAATTTGAAAGATTTGAAAAATTTGAAAAATTCGAAAAATTCGAAAAATTTGAAAAATTTGAAAAATTTGAAAAATTTGAAAAATTTGAAAAATTTTACAAATTTTACAAATTTGACAATTTTGAAGATTTGAAGAATTATTGAAGATTTCCAAAAAATATGAAAATTTCAAAAAATCCAAAGTTTCGAAAAATCTGCATTGCAGAAAGTTGGCAAATTGTCAAGAATATCCGCAATTTCCCGGCTTAATGAAGATACGCATAAAAAATAGCCCGCAACGAATCATCCGGCGCCGGAACGAGGGGTTAAAAATTGCACGCTTATTTTCCCCATCATTTCCATTTATGACACGCAATTTATGAGCTGGTTCTTAAGTACGAGGGACGAACTGACATGGCATATTAAAAAAAATCAAAACAGATAAAACTACCGAAAACGTTATACGAATGAAAAAAAAAACTTTAAACAAAAATTATCAGAGAAAAAATTGTCCAAAATTAGAAAAATTCCGAAGTCCCTAAAGACCTAAAAAAAAAATCTACCATTATCCACAATTGGGGGTTTCAAATTTACCATATATTTTCCCCATGACTTCATCCAAGAATTTCTATTCATTACTCGCAATTTATAGGGTAGTTTCGCATACAAATTACAGGGGCGGTTCTACACCCCTTAAAACATCGCCAATCAGACCTGCCTCCCCACAAATCAAGTAAAATGAAAATTGAAAATTAAAAAAAAAACTCAAAAGAAATTCACCAATCTCGAAAAATTAATTAAAAAAACTCGAAATGTTCAAAAAAAAAAAAGATCCGTGCGCAAACATTGATCTCTAGAAGCCCGTAAAATACTCAAAATCTCAATTTCCACTCCACCCACATTTTCGCCCCCCCCCCCCCCCCCCCCCCCCCCCCCCCCCCCCCCCATGTTACAGCACACCTATAAATCCCCGAAAAACATACCGTCCAGCAGAACAAGAGCCCGTGCAAGAGGAACACGAGAAACGTTCAAATCCACGCGGATATGTCGCGATGGATTGTCCAATGGGAGCAGCGGGTGGGGGGGGGGGGCGCAAGGGGGCGTGCGGCAAAATCGTTAACCACATTGACGAATAGTCCAGTGCCCCCGCGGCTTCACCTACATCGTGACAGGTGGACCATCCGAGTTCCATAGACCCATCGATTTTCCATAGCTCGTGATAATAACGTATTTCATGTACGTGCGCCGCCCCCCTCTCCCCCCCCCCCCAGCCCCCTGGTCAGCAGATAGATCCGACATATATATGATTGTACTTTGACGTGATGTATCTACATTTAATTCGAGAATTCGTGCGGACACTTTGCAAATCCTACCTCTCCTCCTTTCCACCCCCTGCAGGGGGAGGGGGGTACGGGGGGCAGGAGGGATGGCATTTCGTTCAGATGCCCCACTATTGCTACTGATTTTTCTCTCGCTGGCATATCGGATGCAATTTTCCAATATCATGTGCCATTCCCCTGAAAAGTCGGTGAATGTGGAAAGAGAAAATTGGGGGTTTTGAGGGGGGAGGGGGGAGGCAGGGGCTATAGGAATGAACGTCAAATAATATAATTTATCCATAATTAATTTTCAACGTCATGTGAACACTGAAAATATCAGCTCCTTCCCCCACATCAGCCCCCCCCCCCCGCCCCCCTGTATTAGGAGGGGGGAGGGGGTGGAACGTACCCCACCAAAATGATTGAGACAGAGCCCCTATTAAGGGCATATCAATATGCAGATTTATCATGCTTGTTCTGGAAGAAAATGCCTAACATCAGAATGTATTTTATAGGGGGGCGGAGGGGGAAGGAGGGCACGTGGCAGAGAAATGGGGGCCACGTTCGTGTATGATTATATCTTTCGATGTATCTCCATTTAGTCTGAAGATTCGGTGTGAAATTTTGTATTTTTCTGATATCATTTGAATGAACAACGTTTTTGAGAAAAGGGGGCCCCCCCTTAGGGGCGGCAAACATACTATATGTATCCAGATCTAAATACTCTTTGATATGAGGTATTAAAGTTAAAATCATCAATGCATCGGGTCTAACGCGCGATTAGGATATTGTGCACCGCCCCTCCCCCGCCCCCCCCCCCCCTCATAACCCCCTTCTGATTTCCGGATATCAGTTTCACGAAGGGGAATCAGAGGAACAAAAAAAGATTTTTAAAGGGATATCGGGAGGCGTAGGTAAACCGACAACAACGGCGAAAAAAAATTGGGGGGGGGGGGAGGAGACTTGCCCCCCCGTCCCCCTCATACCGTGCGGGGAAAAAGGATCGTTGGCGGGGAAGGGAATCCAATGCATTCCTATATGTCACTATTCATACTAAATGCGATTTTTCCGGTACATGTTGTGGAACCTGCAACTAAATGTAAAAAAAATAGCTCCGAGGGGGGCTGCAAGGGGGGAGGGTACATAGTCATATGACATAAATCATTGTACTTCGACACGATAAATCTACATTAAATTTGGAAATGCGTGCGTATACTTCGTAAATCGTACCCTTCATCACGTGTGGGCGGGGGGGGGGGGGGGGGGGGGGTGAGTGGGTTTACTATACATCCATATGTCCAACTATTGGTACTGATTTTCCTCTCACTGGCGTATCAAATACAATTTTCCAATGCCACGTACCAGTTTCCCGAAAAGTGAGTGGATGTGAACGAAAAAAAAAAAAAAGTTTTGGGTTTCAACGAGGAAGAGTGACATAGACGTACCAACGGCATTTTCATGTTATACCCTCTGAACGGTTTCATATTTTTTTTTTTTTTTTTCATATTTTCATGTACTGACGCATATTTTTATTTAGTGAGGATTCCGATGGGTATTTTCGTCGTGTAACTAGATTTTCAAAGGACGATACAGTACTACAGTGGACTTCCATTTTCGGTTGTATGGCATGTCAAACACAATAATAGAAATAGTTCGAGAATGAGACGATTTGGCAAAAAAAAGGGTAAAAAGTTTGTACATTGGAAATAAAATGTGCTGCAAAAATTTCGGGAATCCATTTCCCTTCCCATATATGAAACAAAATTCCCAAACAAGGTCGCCCTTGTATGTTTGTTGACAAACAAAAAATTTCCTCCCTCTATTTTGAGGAAAACAGAAGTGGGCAATTTCTCGGAATAATTTCCCAACGACCTTGATGTTTCCCTGGCCAATTCCTGGGATCCATTTCACTTCAAGAACTCAAAATAAAAGTCCCAAACAAGATTGGCCTTGGACCTTTGTTGACAAACAAAGAATTCCTGCCCAATTTCCTGTCAGCTCCATTCCCCCCCCCCCCCCCCCAGCAAATAAGTAATGCCACTAGAGTCTTTCATTCCTCGAACAAACTTTTCAATGGCTTTTTTTCTTCTCATGATTTATGTAAGATGGCGGAAACGACTGACGACATACAGCGTTAAAAAAAAAAGGGAGAAAAATTGAAGAATTGAGACTAAGAAATTGAGCTTTGACGAATTTACCAGAAAGTGAGTGGGGATTTGAGAAGTTCGATTAATTTCAACTTGCCATGGATGTTCAAAAGGAGTTGGGAATGGGAAAACTAGTGAGACTGAGGACAAGAGGAAAGTTACTGGCCAATAAAGTTGATGGAAACGTTCTTTTACATTTTTTTCCCCCTTCTCAAAAACTAGTTTTCTCTTTTTTCGCACTTGGAAACTCACGAAATTCTTGCATCTGGCGGAGGATATCAATTAAGTCACGTATTTGAATAGATCGGCACTGGGGAATTAACAAATTAATGAGTTTCCGCCATTTTGAATTGTAGGCAATTTCGGGGAGTCGATTTCAGGAATTTTAAGACTCGAGTTATTGCCTGGGAAATGGAGGGGGGAGAACATTGGACTGGAATTCGTTGTTTGTCAACAGAGCTACAAGGACAATCTTGTTTGGGAATTTTGGTTGGAATTTACGGAACGAAATCGAGTGCAGGAATTGGAGAACGAAAGATCGGTATCTTATCGAAGTCGACCGTGGGCGATTATCTGTTCCAGGATCGATATCGCTAGAGTCGATATTTTCCATTCGATATTTGATGATCGATTTCTCTTCGGGCAACATCTCTCATCTATGACCAAATCCAATTTCGAGATCGATTTCGATACCCCGATATTGACAATCATCCCGATAATCGCATTCAAGATCGATTCCGCGATCGAGTTCGAGATCGAGATCGAGTTCGAGATCGAGTTCGAGATCGAGTTCGAGATCGAGTTCGAGATCGAGTTCGAGATCGAGTTCGAGATCGAGTTCGAGATCGAGTTCGAGATCGAGATCGAGATCGAGATCGAGATCGAGTTCGAGATCGAGTTCGAGATCGAGATCGAGTTCGAGATCGAGATCGAGATCGAGTTCGAGATCGAGATCGAGATTGAGTTCGAGATCGAGATCGAGATTGAGTTCGACATCGATTTTAATAATCGAGCATTGCAATCAATTTTAAAAATCGAATTGAGACCTCGCTTTCGATAATCGAACTGTTCGATAATCGATTCTTTTTCGCCACGCCGCCATCGATTACATTTCTTACCTCAAATGCAACTATGCAATCTATTTCGATAATCGATCTTCTTCAAACCGTTTCGAGATATCGGGCATTTCGATCGTGAAAAAATTCATTTAATTAGTGGGCTCAAACTCGGCATAAGGTGAGCGTTTGTTGAGAAAAGAAATTAAAAATTGTGAAATTAATTCTTGCGTGATTCCGTGTGGATTGTGATTACGACCAATGTCCCGTAGACGCCGTCAGAAAAAAAAATGTGAAAGGAATTATAAGGAGGGGTCCTAGTGCACACGCACATTACAAGCACCACCTGCCCCCAGGAATTTATCCAGAGGATCACGCAATGTGTTTCCATGGAAACATCAAAATCCATGTCCATTTTGGATGTCATTCGAGTGGAAAAAAGAATAGGAGAGAATAAATTACGGCAATTATTGAAATTGGTAAATTAGAAAATTCTGAGTATTAGGTCCCAATTTTTTTTTTACATTCTCAATTTTCTATCCTCTGATTCTGTCATTACTTTTCTTTCTTTGATTAAATTGTTTGCACCTCTGGAAATTATATATAACAGCAAGTTTTGGAAAATTTTCACGCCAGACTTGACTTAAGAGGTTATCACGCCGTATCTCGAGAACGGTTACAGATAGGGCAAAATGTGTTAAGAGAAAAATATTCCTTACTTAAAAATACACATTTTATGTCTGATAATGTTTTTTCATAAGTTGCATAATTAAGGAGTAATGGCAGACAGAATCTGCGGATGTCACCGGAGCGTTTGAGAGTGGCGCGCGCACTGCGCCGCGTCACTCCCCACTCCGCCGCGTCACCCCCCACTCCGCCGCGTCACAGCCCACTCCGCCGCGCGTCACGCCCCACTCCTTGAGTTTCCCCGGAGTTTTAGGGGGAAAACATGCGATTTTTGTTGTGCCGCATGTAGCTTGAAGACACTCCGAGCCCCGTTCGCTCATCGAATTTATACCGGAGAATTGATTTGCTTATACCCTACGGCGAGTCTCGCATTCCGCAATCTTCGGACGCTAAACTTTAATTAACCTAACTTGGCCCCAAGAATTCAATGCTTGACAAGGTTCGAACTCGACCCCCCCCCCCCTCCCCAAACAATTCGTGCGTGGCAAAGGTTTAGATTGCCTCTACAAACTTCCGTTGCCCTTAGAATATTTGCCCAAGTTTGATAACTCACGAAGTATTTAACAGACAATCAATAAACACACCTTATTTATTTTTTTGTTTTATTTTATTTCAGACTAACGACAGGATACAGGGTTCCAGCCCTTGCAGAATAAACATGAGGGTGAGTTGTAATTGTTTTTTCAATTTTTAAAGAATTTTGGATTTTTTTGGAAATGTATAAAAAAAATCTTTTTTTACTTGTACTATATTTGAAAATATCTTGAAATTTTTTTTGAAATTAAAAATTTTTTTTTTGATATTTTCAAATAAATTTCTTATTTTTGTAAATGTCAAAATTTCTTGAAATTTCTAAAATTTTTGGAATTTTTCAAATTTTTAAAATCTTGATTTTTTGTGAAATTCCTGACATTTTCAAAAAAAAAATTATTTTGTAAATGTCACCAATTTTTGGAATTTCCAAAAAATTTCAATTTTTCTCATTTTTTACATTTTTCAAATTTTTCAAATTTTTCAAATTTTTCAAATTTTTCAAATTTTTCAAATTTTTCAAATTTTTCAAATTTTTCAAATTTTTCAAATTTTTTAAATTTTTCAAATTTTTCAAATTTTTCAAATTTTTCAAATTTTTCAAATTTTTCAAATTTTTCAAATTTTTCAAATTTTTCAAATTTTTCAAAAAATTATCTTTTTGAAATTTTGAAAAAAAATTATATTTTTGAAATTTAAAAAAAAAATTCCAATTTTCGGAATTGTGAAGTGGGTTATAGTTACATACCCTTTATCAGATGGGATCATTACCGACCCCAATTTCTCAATCTCTGCTCACCCTAAGACATTGAAAAATCACGTTAATTCCCTAACCACCCCTTAATCGTCGAATTGTTATGTAAAGTAGAGTTGTTTGATAATGAATAATGTTTCGTGGCTTATCAGTGAGACCAATCGGATTGATGCTGATAGTTCCCCCTTCTAGAATGACGGAGTAGCTAGCTACTAAAGTCCTTCCGTTATCGTCTTATTTTACGGAAGCTCAACTTTAGGTTGAGCGAAAATATATATACAACCCCTCACTCACTTCTCAATCTTGGAGTAACGTTTCCGGATTTCCTTATCACTTGTCTAAGATATTGCGAAGCCGATAGTTTCCGCAATTTAAGCCTCCCGTAAAAAAAAACGGGGAAATCAGGGAAAAGAGGGGAGTATAAATTCAAGAAATCTATGGCAATTACAAGCACTGTGGAAATATTAGGAAATTTAGACGAATTGGGAAAATTTCGGAAAATTGGGAAAATTTCAGAAAATGGGAGAAATTATAAAAATTCGGAAAATTTTGGAAAATTCGGAAAGTTGAGAAAATTCCGGAAAATCGGGAAAATTTCGGAAAATTGGGAAAATTTCGGAAAATCGGGAAAATTTCGGAAAATCGGGAAAATTTTGGAAAATTGGGAAAATTTGGAAAAATTTAGGAAAATTGGAAAACTGAAAAAAACTGAAAATGAAAAATCCAGGAAGTGCAAAAAAGTATCTCTCATCTCTAAAGAAAAATTAAAACATCCAGAATTTTATCTACAACTTTCATTACAGATACCAGTCATTATTTCATTTTGTTTAATAATTTAATCGCATGAAGTAAAGAAAATCCTCACGTGAGTTGATGACTCCCAAGGGTAACTGAGGTTAGCACGCGAGTGTAGGTGCGGTAAAATCGTGATAATAACCCCGCGACGTTATCGGTTAATCCGATTGATCGAGTGTACCCTCCCACCCCCTCACTTTGACTTTCACATCGCGTTATCGCCTTATGTCGACACTCCCTGTAGGTTTTGCTTGCCCATCACGCATATGACCTGCGACACGAGTACCATGTATAATAAACCCATTTTTTTGGTCATTACACCACGATATTTTGGTCGTTGTTGATAGTCGACCATGATGAGTCATTCGGAGGTAGTAAATTTTAGGGAAACGAAATAGCCACAGAAAAATGCTCTGGAAAGAGCCGTAACTCGATGAACTTACCACGAATACTTCGTGAGATATGAGCTAAAAAAGATTCTAGCCGAAAATTTGCCGGTTGTAACGTTGCCAAAATTTGGCAGACAATTAGGCCCGGCAATTCAATTTTTTACCATACCCAAAAAAATATCCTTCGACTGAATATGTGCCACTAATAGTTCTAGCCGAAATATAGCCGAAAAATTTTCGTAGCCCAAATCATTTTTGTGAGTCCGATAATGCCACAAATGATCTATTTCAATGAATCAATTCAATTTTCAGCTGATATGGTTTCTAGCCGAAAACTTTACATGCAATCATCTCGCAAACTGTGGGCGTGAAATATATCATCATGGTACTCTTTCCACCGGAAATTCGCTCAGCTATCTGATTCCGAACTCAAAAATCTCAATTTCCTCAATTGGAATTTTAGAATGTTCGAGAAAAACATTATTCCAAGGAAATGATTAAAATTCTTGCGACTTGTTTATTTTTCTTTTATTTCTACCTCGAGGCATTCTTTTCTTTATAAATAAAGGTGGAAGGAAGTGGGGTTGGGGAAGGTTTGGAGCTTCTCTGGAGAAATAGATAATGATGCGACCCCTGGGCAAGACAGAAACTCTTCGAGACCTTTCTATATCCATTTCTCTTTCCTTTGAAGGCTCTACAGGGGCGGGAAAATTTTTCGTGTAAAATAAATGAGTCTGTCGGCATGTTTTTTTAGCCGAACAATTGAATATATATCACCGTGAATGATTTTCAGTAATGGGTTCCTTTTTTTTTCAAATGGAGATATATTGTAGAAGGGGATGTAGCTGTGGGGGACATAGATTTTTTTTTCTTTTGAGAAAGATTTTTGAAAAAAAAAAATTGTGGACTATTCGAAATTGCAATTGAAAAAAAATGGAAATTTCGAGCTTCGAAAAAAAAAATTCAAAAAATTTAAATGGTTTGGAAATTTGCACAATTTTCAAAATAGCGAACCAGATAAGTTGAAAAATGATGATAAAAACTTGTGGAAAATTCCTGTGATTCACCTTGAGATAAATGAAGCCCCGCAAGCTCTCTGAGGCCCCGGGCATTTACTGTCTATCCCCAGTTTTTACGAGATCACAAAGTTGGCTCGCTATCACACAGTTATTCCCAATGGATGAAAAAGGAATACACCTCCTTTCCGTGCCATCTCGGCTCGATTTCCTTGGAGACTCTGTCACATCGATTTGATAAATAAAATGTGAAAACATCGTCACACTATCCTAAATTAAATTACATGGAAGCATCGCAAGCTCATTGCAACCCATACACACCCTTCGATGATACGGAATTATGTGAGAAGATAAGAAACAAAATATGTAACGGTAAAAAAGTCCATATTACGACCCAGTTTCTCAAGCTCTATTTTTTTAACTGATAAGAGAGAATACAACACTCATTTGGTATTCAAAAGCTGATAGAATTTTAGCCGAAAAAAATGACGGCCATTTTCGCTACACCAATTTTTTCAACTCAATAGTTGCTGAGGTACGGGCCAAAATTACTTGTTGAAATATGCTATACCATGAATTACGGCTCACGATCGAGAAATAGCCGAAAAATGAGTCAATCAAAATTTTCTGCTAAAATTTATTTTCGGCTAATTTCCAAAACTACATGCCTAAAGTGCATCGTGTTGGTATTCATTCCAGCCGAAAAGTCGCAGGCTATAACCTCACACTGCCCCCAGAACTCTCAAGCCCCCCCTGAAAGGCAAATTTCGGCTAAAATCGATTTTCATGCATATCTCCGAAGTTACAGACGCAAAGTGCATCGTGTTGGTACTCATTCCACAGGAAATTTTCTAGGCCACCCCCTCCCACGCCCTCGGACCCCCCCCCCCCCCCACCCTTCAAGAATTCAATTATTCATCCTGAGAAAAAACGCCTGCCAGATCCATTCAAACCGAATCAGCAATGTCCAGACACAAAGCGGAAAAGAAAGAATAAACATTTGCCCTCTATCCAGGGATGGGGGTGAAATAAATGCTGGTCCGAATCCCCGTATACATAATGAGAAATTCCAGGGACCCGATACATCGAAAGTAGAAGAAAAGCATCCGAGTGGCCTTTCCCTTCCCACTTTTTTTTTCATTTCTTTTTGTTTTATCGACGGCACAGATAAGATCCGATCGTAAATAAAGATCCCTTTCGTAATTCGACTGAGGGTGGCGGGCGGAGCGGGTGGGGGGTTGGGGGGAGGGGGATCGAAATTGCACCGACGTTCCGATCAAGCGTGTACTTTCATTTCTTTCTTTAACGTTTCCGCCCTCTTTCATCTTCTATCTATCTCTGTCCGGCCTCAAACGTCCGCTTGAAACTACCCCCCCCCCCCCCAGGCACCACCCCCTCCCCCCCTTCTTGTGCTCACTTTTAGCCCGATTCATTCGTGTACTTATTTTATTTTTTTGACCCAGTTAGCGCGTTAATGCTCGATATGATGCGTGATTCAATTTGAAATGGATACTTTTTTTTCCATTTTTCAGCTAATTTTTTTAGCCGAAATTATGGATTTGGGCGAATTTAGAAGGGTAATAGGCATTCGTTGCATTGTATTGGAGACGTTCTATGCATTGAGCCTCTACACTCCGAAATATCGGCTAAAAATAATTTTAGCCCATATTTTGGGGTGGAAAATTACTTAATGTCTTTCGGCGAAAATGTTGAGATTTAATTATAACGATTTTTTAGCCCAATTTTGGTGAGTCATTGGGCGAATTTGGATGGATATAGGCTGAAAATATTTCCAGCCGATAATATTTTTTCGGCTAATTGACAAGTATACCGTGCAAAAATTCACATCAAGATTATGGACGCCAAAATATGGGCTAAAAATGACTGTTGCTAATGGTTTTTCGGCAAAAAAATTTCAGCTAAAAGTTTTCGGCTAGAAACGAGGTTTCAGAAAAAAATTCAAAATGTAAAAATTTCAGAAAATTCGGATATTTTTTTTTTTTTTTCAATGAAAAATCGTTGAACAATTGAGAATTTATAAGGCTGCTCTCGACGCGATTCATTCGTGTACTCGTTTCATTTTTAACGCTATAGTGCATAATGCAATTTTTTTTTTGTCGGACAGAGGATGATAAAAATGGACGACCGATGAGTTTGACAGGGAATATTTAATAGAAATAAAAGTCGCCTCTGCATTGTTGGGAGCTCTTTTGTTAAGTATATCCGAGATGAAAAATATAGTGTAATGAATTGATGGGAAAAAATAGCAATGACTGGCTATTTTTGACATGGGCTAATTTTTTTTAGCCGAAATTTCGAAGTTATAAACTTAAGAATTTCGACTTTGGCTGCATGAATATTTACGTCAAAAATTCATCAAATTTATGTTGTCCGCTTGAGTTGGCTAACTTTCGGCTAGAAAATGTCTAGCGCTACCGTTCATTTATCATATATCCAAAATATGAGACAATTAAAAAAATCACAATGTATCATGGAAGAATTAGGGATAAAAAATCGTTTCTGTTCACACTTTTCAGCCGAAAAATTGCCGAAATTTCAGCCGATTTTTTTTTCTTTTTGTTACAATATCATTTGGGCCTTATCATTTTTAAACTTATCATTTCTAAATGCGAGGATGAGCCGGAATATATAGGGCTCCAGTAACTAGCGATTTCGGCAAATTTTCGGCTAATACATACCTAATGTATAACTATGTATACCAAATTTTGGCAAAATATTTATGAGGATCTAAGCGACAAGGTTATGTTCGGCTAATGTTCATTCTATATATATATATATATATATATATGTATATATATTTTATTTTTATTTCCAAAACCGTATTTTTCAGCTGAAATTTTCACCTCCACCACATTCGCTATTTATGGTGGTTAGAACACATTTGAGGTTTCAATTATATGTCGCCAATTCGTTGACGCGCTTTATAATTATCTATTTTTCATTCAACCATCCAAATGAGTGAGCCTGATTGTCAATGAGAATCGAAGAGAAATGTGAAATTCGCGAAATTTAAATCTCCTTTTATTTTAATTCTCCCTTTTTTTATTGACATTGATTTAATTAGCGTTTAATTTTCCCTGGCCACTGCTGTTATTTTCAGTCCGATATTTTCTCATTTAACTTGATGAATATTTCCCAACAGCAGGCGAGCGGGGAGGATGGACAGGTGATAATTTTATTATCATTTGAAAGTTTGCTCATTACATGATTAATGCACCATGCACGAGAAGTGCATTGAATATTCAATGGTGATGTACGAATGACAGGTTGATTTTTTAGTAATACCACTCTCGTCACAATGGTTTTTTTTATTCTAAAATTAGAGTCAGAAAACTCATACTATTTGCTGGAAAAAAAATTAGCCGAAATCGCAGTATTTATAGGGTTTTTAGCCGAAGTGTTCATCGGCCAAATTCATATTCGAGTTTTTCGCCGAAATATTTTCGGCTGCCAATCGATGCAGTTCCAAACAATTTTAGCCGAAATTGAAATGAGCTGAAAAAGATTGTTAGCAGACACTGGCACCAGACTCCCACCTTTTTCTAGCCGAAAATTCTTGATATCTCAGCCCAATTTTTTTAGCTGGACGTCCTGGAGCCATCTCAAGCACTGAGATAATAGACCCCCATTTTTAGCCGAAACTGGTTGTTCTTAGCCGAATTATTTCTCCTGCACTTCTTGGTGGGTCTTTTCGGCTAATTTCCCTAGCGGAAATTAATTTCGTTCCGTTTTTTTTGCCAAAATTTTTTGAATCGCCATGCACAACGTGCTTCTCGGCTAAAAAAAATTTCGGCTATTTTTCCTTGGCCACGCGCTGGTCTGCAATCTCTCTCGAAAAATTTCTAATATTTATTTATTTATTTTCCCGGAAATCATACCAGGAAAATATCGCTGAGGCTTTTGTGAGTGACATAGCCGTCCACCTCGTATTTATCATACTGACATTTTCTGCTTTAAAAACGAGAAACTGGAAATAAAAACCCCGAAAAGTCCTCGGTGTATATTCCTAGTGTTTCAAGTGTCACATATGTCCCATGTGGCTAAGTGAGGATGATAAAAAATTGCCACTACTTTGTTTCCGCTTTATCTGCAAAGTTACGTGTCATTTTCATAAGTTTTAATTGTTAAAACAATTATGGACTTTGCCATATGAACTGTTTAAAAAAATCGATATCTGGCCCAGTAATGAGGGAGCAAAAATTTGAGGTGCAAAATCATCGAAATATAATTTTCACAAGCGCGAAATTCGATAATTAAAACTCCAATGTGTTTGCGACACTTGAATTAAATGGAAAAACGAATTAAAAGTGCAAAAAAAAACGAATTAAAAAAAAAATATCTCGCAGACCTCAATAGCCTCCCAGTGGTTCTTGAATTAATTAGGACGCCCTGGGGTGGGTGATTTGCCGATAACTGTGGCCTCCAAATGCCCGGGGAAACGAATCGGGGATGCGATTGGATCAGAGCCCAGAGACAAGTCTCTCCTCATTCCCTTCTCACTTGTCTGAGAATTCCGAGGATTGGCTTGAGAGAAGTCTCAGACGTGGGGAAAACTAATCTTGTAATCGAGATAGAAAAAGAGATGGCATTAGGCACTTAGCCGTAGATCAAAGCCTCCGAAAGCCGAAATATTTTTGGCCCGTAAATTAGCCGAAAAAAAACAGTTGACCTATATATCAGCCGAAAAATATTTCGACTATATGTTGCACAAAAAGTATTTGGCTCACATATTAGCCGAAAAATGTTTGGCCTATATTGAATCGGAAACACATTTTCATCCATTAAAAAATGATTTGTAAATAATTTCGGTTGAAAACTATTATTTTTTTCGGCTAGAGATTTTAGCCCAAATTTTTTGTGAAATTTTGGTGACCAGTGGTGAACTAGACCACAAAATAATATTGGGGCAATATATAGCTCCATAATTTATCTCAAACCGGTTATCACCCACTTTTAGCCGAAAAATGTGGACGACCGTTTTTCGGCTAATTTCATGGATATACAATGTCTGAGATGTGTTTGGTTGAGAGGCATAAGTGGGCAATTATAAAACTGAAATTTGGGCTAAATTTCGGCAATTATGGACCAAAATGGGTCATCGTATTGTGTTTCTCAGCGCAATTCTCCTCCACAATTCAATAAAAAAAAAGTCACAAATGGCGGAGGTGATTTTCTTTCTCCAGAAACGAGTTGAGCAATTCAAATAGATTCAGACGGGGTCACGATATTATGTTTCTACTTCTCATTCTTCAACCAAGAAAAAGTGAATCTAATCGGGACAAAAGCTTCTACCAACCCCGCACTTCTCCATTTTCCCCGTAAATAAGATTTATTCATTTCCCCTCGTTTTATCAATTGCGAAAAGAATCCGAGAAATACGCGAAAATAAACAGAGTGATAAAATATTGTACTTAAATCCAAGGAATTTCATCATGTCGAATGTAATAAAATCATTTGTTTCAACAATTTACGAAATTACATTTTCCTCAAAGGAAAAATTGTGGAGAAAAATTTTTCCTGTATTTTCAACAGCAAATCAAATTACTCAGCAAATGGTGGGTTAAATGTGGCTCATGTTTTCCTGTTTTGCTAAATTTTTATCACAAATATTGCCGGTAGAACACAAAATATGGCCGACTTTCATTTTCGGCTAATTTCAGCCAAAAAAGTGACGTTTTGCAACTTGTCCCGATTCCAATATCTCCTAAATTTTTCCTCGGAAATCTGAGGATTATTAGCCGAAAATTTGCCCAGAGCAATTATGGGAGACCTTTTTCGGCTAGAAATATACTTGTGTAGGAGAGACACAGTATTCCGTTCGCAACTGTGCAGAAATAATTTTTAGAAATCATTACAGCCGAAAAATAGCCGAAAATAAAATTTTCAAATGACCTTGGAGCTAAAACTGCGAGTCAAATATGGCTCATAAAATTGTCCAACAATATTAGCTGAAAGTTAGCTGAAAGATCTTGTAGAAAATACTGTTTCAGCTTTTGAAAAATATTTTGGGCTAATTAGGCTTCGAAAAATTTGGGCTAAAAAATTTTTTTTTCAACTCGTTCCAATTTTTAGGAACTAAATTTTTTGTTCTTTTTATTTTCTGTAAAAGAAAAAGAATATTTTTTTCAGTAGTGCGATTATATCGGAGGCAAACGAAGCCGATAAAATTAATTAAAACTGAAAAATTCGTCACCCAGAATCTCCAATTAATCTTCATGAATCGTGCTCATTAAAACAAATGCTTTCCTTTCGTAACAAAATCATATATAAACTTCTAACGCAATTTTCCTTGTGAGCGTGCAGTGCAGAATTTTCCCCTATTTTCCTTTTAATTTTCCTGGAGTTGAAAAAAAAAGGGAAAAGAGTAAAAATATAAACGTAAACGAGATTCTCTTCAGCGTACCTTTAATTATCCTCCAGTACCTCTGAAAAACGTCGGTAACAAACCGGATCTTTTCAGCTTCTTTATTTTTTTCCCCCATTCCCGCCTTTTTTTCAAACCTCTTTAGCTGGGCACGGAGCCCGTGCATTGAAGTCAGTTCATGAACCAATCTTTTTCCCAATCCTCTGAATCTTATCAATGATTTCACAAATTTTTGCATTTTCAGAAATTCTAATTTTTACCGAATTTTAAAAATTTTTCAACCCCAAATTTTTCAATAAAATCGAAAATTTTTAAAAATGTAAAAAGTGTCCAAAATGTCAAAACTGTCAAAACTGTCAAAACTGTCAAAGCTGTCAAAGCTGTCAAAGCTGTCAAAGCTGTGAAAATTGTGAAAAAATATCGAAACTGTCAAAAATGTCGAAACTGTCAAAACTGTCAAAAATGTCGAAACTGTCAAAACTATCAAAGCTGTCAAAACTGTCAAAAATGTCGAAACTGTCAAAACTGTCAAAAATATCGAAAATATCGGAAATGTCGAAACTGTCAAACCTGTCAAAACTGTCAAAACTGTCAAAACTGCCAAAACTGTCAAAACTGTCAAAACTGCCAAAACTGTCGAAACTGTCAGAACTGTCAAAACTGTCAAAATTATCAAAACTGTCAAAACTGCCAAAACTGTCGAAACTGTCAAAACTGTCAAAACTGTCAAAACTGTCAAACATGTCAAAAATGTCAAATTGCTATTCAAATGAAGATTTTTTTTCGTTCAAAAATTCTACAAACTGAAAAATTGTTGGGACACCTAATTATCTGTCGTTCCATTGATAAGAAATATTCCTGGAAAAATCAGTGATAACAAACAAAATGCATTTTTCCTCACTCCTCTTTTCTTCTCCAAACTCGGTTATCCACGCGATAATTCGCGAGGATTAAAAATCTTTCTTACGACTACATTGAGCGGCGCCGAAAAGTTGGCAAAAATATATAAGAAAGTGCTGGAGATGATGCTGTATCTCATCCGTTGTAATTTCCCACAAGACTCCATCCAAATAAGGTTCCGAAGAAGTTAACGGCCAAACTCCTGTCTCATACTTCCTTAGTTTGAATTCAATTTACCGCGAAAAATTGCGGATTTCATGGGCATTCTCATTTGTTGATGAAAAATTATGAGGGCATATATCAAAAGTATGAGCTCAAAATTTCACACTTAAACTAGTCGTCGATAGCAATAAATTTGTTTGCTTCTTCCAGATTGCCGAAATATCCTGCATTTCCTGAATTTCCCAATTTTCCAAAATTTCTAAAATTTCCAAAAAATTTCCAAAATTGTTGAAATTTCCAAAAAATGCCAAATTTCCAAAATTTCTAAAAATTTCCAAAAATTCCCAAAATTTTCTGAGATTTCCAAAATTTCCAGAATTCTCAAAATTTCCAAAAGTTCCAAAATTTTCCAAAATTTCCAAAATTTTCCAAAATTTTCCAAAATTTTCCAAAATTTTCCAAAATTTTCCAAAATTTTCCAAAATTTTCCAAAATTTTCCAAAATTTTCCAAAATTTTCCAAAATTTTCCAAAATTTTCCAAAATTTTCCAAAATTTTCCAAAATTTCCAAAATTTTCCAAAATTTCCCAAAATTTTCCGAAATTTCCAAAATTTCCAGAATTTCCATAAATTTCGAAAATTTCCAAAATCCTCAAAATGTCCAAAAATTCCAAAATTTCCAAAATATCCCTCGTCCCACGACTTCTTCACAAAGCTCTCCCCAAAATTCTCAAAATTTTCCCAGTGCAATTTACTCGCAATTTATTCCCGTATTTGACTTTCAAACCAAAGCTAGAAGCGCCGCATTTATCCAGTGACGATACACGATAATCCGTGCCCCTATATTTACCAAAACCCGCTCAAGCGAGACACGGAAATGAGAGAAGAGACAGTACCCACTTGCCTTAAACTTTCCCCAAACATTCGGATTTTCTCAATTTCGCGAGGGAACAAAGCCAACTTGGGGTGCAAGAACACTCGAAAAATTTCAAGATTCTCATCTCGAAAACTCAAATGAAAGTGTATCTACCTACCACTACCTACCGCTTACCACTTGATTCTCCGCCCGCATCATGTCCCTCAATATCAACTTGAAGAAAAAAATCTCATTAAAAGTTCCTTCTCAATTTTCAAAAATTCCCCCAATTTCCAAAAGTGTTTTAATTTTTCTAATTGTCTCGAAAAAAATTCGGAACTTAATTTTTTTCTCATTTTTTTTGGCCACATTCGCGCCAAGAAAAAATTGTACTCAGTCCCCCCCCCCCCTCTCCTAGCCCGCCCCCCCAATTTTGAAAAAATTTAA
Source organism: Asobara japonica (assembly GCA_026005395.1). Taxonomy (NCBI): domain Eukaryota; kingdom Metazoa; phylum Arthropoda; class Insecta; order Hymenoptera; family Braconidae; genus Asobara; species Asobara japonica. The sequence continues at coordinate 1,520,856 of BQMI01000565.1, read as the reverse complement.
TATTTCCGCAAAACGCAAATCTCACTAGAAAATATATTGTACCCCTCGCCTCCCTGTACCCCCATATAGGCAACCTGAGCCCCCTGCCCCCTTTATATAAAAAAATGCCCCCCCCCCCAAAATTTCCCCCCCCCCCTCTCCCCGTTCGCAAAAAAATCTCGGTTGCACAAAAATAACGAACATGAATCCTATTGAAAAATATATTGATTAATTAATTAGATGAAGCAGCGTTGAGCCCCCCTTCATCAGCATGCAACCCCCCAAAAATACTCGCCCCCCCCCCCATTCGGAAGTAACCGGACACCACCGCGGACCGCGAATGTGTCCTCACCTGCACAGTGCACCAGGTCTCCGAGAATTTTTCGTAAACTTTGTACCCTGTGCCCCCCGGGGGGCCCCCATGTAGTAAAATAATTGACAATATCGCAAAAGTCAAAGTTTGGAAATTCTCTAAACGTAAAAAGTCTCCATAAAAAATACATCGACACCTGAAGAATGTTCTACTCAATTCTGACGCCCGCCCCCCTGTGCCCCCCTTATTTCAAATATGCAAAATGAAAAAAAAAATTAATGCCCCAAAAATAGTTAAACATTTAGCAAATATGGATTTGCTTAAAAATTCCATTGGCGTCTCCAATATTTTCGTCTCAATGTACCCCCCCCCCCCACTGTCCCCTCCCCCTTGCGGAATTTTCACAGTTTCTGAATAATCCGACAATAGATCCTGTTCAAAAATAAATTGATCAATATTTACTTTGCATCTGACAGTGCCCATTAAATTAATCGCCAGTTCATAAACAGGCGGTCTCCCCCAAAAAACACTCACCCCCCGCGGCCCCCCACCCCCCATTCTGATAGAACCCGACAGCACTTCGTGGCGCTAACGTGCACTCAACTACTTAATAATGCACCAGTCAGCCAACCACTATGCGCCCATTACGCTTCCATGCACGTTGCACAAACCCCCTCTAAAATTCCACCCCCTCCCCCTTGTTCACCCCTTCGGATGCCTCTTCTGTATCTCATTTGGGGTGCGTGGAGGGGAATTGGAGGGTACATCTATGGTATAATACACGACGATACTCGGATAGGGAGAAGTGACGTTGACTTGAGTGAACCTTTAACCGCGGGACCGTAACATCCCCCTCTATATGCGACCACCCTCCCCCCCCCCCCCCCCGCCGCCCCCTTTTTAAAACCATCGAGACTATCTCAATGAGCGGGGAGTGATATAAAGGAGATGGATCTGAATCATTGAATGTAAAGATTGTAAAATAAAATAGAATTGGTGAAATTTGGAAAATTTGGAAAATTTGGAAAAATTTGGAAAAATTTGGAAAATTTGGGAAATTTGAGGAATTCTGAAATTTTTTTAAACAAATTTTCAAATTTGAGTGATGAATTCCACAGTGCAGAATAGACTGAAAACCACCCACACCCCACCCACCCCCTCCTCTTCCGATAGTTCAATATTGCCCCGAAACCCATCAAAAATTCAAATAGCTGAGAAGAATAACACGGTCCAAGTTTCAACAGGTAAACTTGTTGGTTGCTCGACCCAGAAGGAAAAGCGCCATATATAAAACGGCACTGCGTTAAAAGAGTAGGCATTAGTTTCTCGGCTTAGCATGAAAAAGTGATGAGATTGTCATTCAAGAGACGAAAAAAAATTGAGAAAGTCCAAAACTGAGCGAATGAATTAGATTTTTTCCCCTGAATTTGAAGAATCTCAAAAATTCCCGAAATTTCCCAAAATTTCCAAAATTTCCAAAATTTCCAAAATTTCCAAAATTTCCAAAATTTCCAAAATTTCCAAAATTTCCAAAATTTCCAGAATTTCCAAAATTTCCAGTTTCCAAAAATTCCAAAATTTCCAAAGTTTCAAAAATTCCCAAAATTTCCAGAATTTCCAAAATTTCCAAAATTTCCAGAATTTCCAAAATTTCCAGTTTCCAAAAATTCCAAAATTTCCAAAGTTTCAAAAATTCCCAAAATTTCCAGAATTTCCAAAATTTCCAAAATTCCCAAAATTTCCAAAATTCCAAAATGTCCCTCATGAGCGATAAACCTCGGAGTATAAAAAAGAGATAAAAGGGTAGAAACAAACCCGATGAGGTACACAACTGCGTTAGAGGACAAGACAAGGGTGCGATATGGTATGGGTACTGGCCCCGGGCCAAAAACCCATCTCCATCTAGGAGAAAACCTTAGCCCAAGTCCAAATGAATATTTAATTCCGGCATATCTCACCCGGAGTGAACTTGAGTACTGCTCCGCCTTTTCTCTGCTGTCGCGTGCGCAAGAAAATCCCACCATTTTCCCATGTGGCCTTTAAATCGTTTTGGCTCAACGATTCTACTCCATGTTTTACTATTTCCCCAAGTACATTACTTGCCGCTTTTACCCGAAACATTATGTTGGTAAATTCGTCCTGGAAAGCCCAAAAAAAAAGAAAAAAAAAATCCATAAAAAATTTGGAAAAAATTTTTTTGCAAAAAATTTCAAACTTCCAAAAATTTTGAAAATTTGGATAATTCTAACAATTTTGGAAAATTTCAAAAAGTTTGGAAATGTAAAAAAAAAATTTTTTAATTTCCAAAAAGTCCAAAATTTGAAGTGGGAGGGGGTGCCCCCCCCCCCCTCCCTCCCACAAATCATTTTGGCTCAACGATCTCATCTCATCTTGTACAATTCCCATCTACATTACTTGGATCTTTTGCCCGAAACATTATATTCATCCCTCGGGCATATATCAGCGCTCCACTCACCCTGAAGTCGCAAGGAGATAGCATTGAACAGTGGAAGAGTAAATGATGTCATTGGTGCTGATGTCATGGGCATCAGTCATGGTGTCATTATTTACTTGTCAGTATGTCGCGATTGCTGAAGTTTATGATCCTATAAATGCTGATGTCACCATTATCCATGGAACCACATGGGAAAGTGTACGTGCATGCAAAATAATTCCTGGGGTTCTAAAATATTTTTCGATGCAATGTGTGTATGTATGTGTGTGTGTGTGGACGTGCATGTATGTGTGTGTATGGGTGGGTGGGTGGATGTGTGAGGGTGAGTGGGTGGGTGGATGTGTATGGGTGGGTGGATGTGTATGGGTGGGTGGGTGGGTGGGCGGAGGTGGATGGGTGGGTGGGTGGATGTGTATGGGTGGGTGGATGTGTATGGGTGGGTGGGTGGGTGGGCGGAGGTGGATGGGTGGGTGGGCGGAGGTGGATGGGTGGGTGGGTGTGTATGGGTGGGTGGGTGTGTATGGGTGGGTGTGTGTGTGTGTAATTTTCTCTCAGGAAATTGCGTCATTTACCCCCTCCCCGACCCCCCCCCCCGCCCAGTTTCACTTAATCCCCAAGAAAAAACCTTGAGTAAAAGTAATTTTCAATAATTCCTCAGCAATCAGTGGTACAGCTGTAACTGTTCAACACTACCTCGATCGTCATAATTCCAAGGGGTCCGTTTTTCTCACCCTCTCATAATGTCTTATAGTCGCGCCACTCTTCTTACAGAGGTAGGGAGGAAAAAAAAACATTATCCCGTGATGATGAGAATTCCCCAGAACTTTTTTCATCTCTCTCTTACTCGGCCGGAACTTCTCTGCGTAGGAGGGCTGGATTTACAAGTTGAGATAGGGTGGCTATCGATCAGCGGGGGGAAAAAAATGTTAGGGAGCTTTGTACTTTTTATTTAATCGACGAATGACTGTGGGATTTTCTTAATTCCTCGCTTGTCGACTTTTTCCGTTCTTTGCGGACCGATCTGGGTGTGTGTGTGTGTGTGTATGTGTGCCTGCGTGCGCGTGTGTGTGTGTGTGTGTGTGTGTGTGTAGGTAGGTGGGTGGGTGGGTAGGTGGTTGAGTGGGTGGGTGGGTGTTTGAGTGGTGGGTGGGTGGGTGGGTGTTTGAGTAGTGGGTGGGTGAGTGGGTGTTTGAGTGATGGGTGGGTGAGTGGGTGAGTGGGTGAGTAGGTGGGTAGGTGGGTAGGTGGGTAGGTGGGTAGGTGGGTAGGTGGGTAGGTGGGTAGGTGGGTGAGTAGGTAGGTAATGATCCACATGTATGTGTGTGTGTGTGTGTATTCCTGTATGTACCCAATTCAGACCTCGTTTTCAACCCTACATACCATTCAATACCCATCAATCCGAAAAGCATTCACTGACATCTGAATGAAGACATCCAATCATCCAAAATAGCCCCTAAAATTTCCAATAAATCACTCCAAATTTCTACTGGGTATAGATGCTGTACAATCCGGATAATCATTCCCATTCGTACTTGGCCTAAAAAAAACGAAATTTCTGGTCATCTATTCGATCAATTCCAATCACTTTATCGTTAAATTCAACGTTAAATTCTCAAAGCATCCATGTTTATCGTACTACCTCGGGGAGAAACTGATGCTCATCTCTAAAGCCCAGCATCCACATCGTAAAATTCAATGGAACGCAAGAGTCGCGCATAGCTAGCGAGTGAAAGAGAGATAGATAGATAGAGAGAGATAGATAGATAGTGAAACAACCCCTTTTCGTGCAGGAGAATGAGCCAGAAGGTGGGGATAGAGATAGGTAAGGGGGTGAAAGTGACTATATACAGTACCAGAGTGCTTACGCTGGAGCACCTTCAACAGAGACTCGGAAGACTGGAATTCTTTGGACGATCGTTGGTCCAACGACAATAAAGAAGATTGGGATCGATTTAAGATTCCAATTTCCGGAACCTAGACGCCCCCCAACCCCACCCCCACCCACCCCTAGATACGATACAGAAGCTAAGTAGAGAGGTTGAAATGAGAACATTTGAGAAATGCGTTCGATTGTCGACTCGCACCTTCATTTTTGGATTATCTACTGCTCGAAGGGCACAGAAGCTATCGCTGATAACCATTGACAATCCTTTTAGGAAAATAAGGAGTAGGAGAATAGGGGGAGTAGCCCTCAATATCATTCGCCTTTGGCATAGTTCGCGAACACCGGAAATTGGACACTGGAGGTCGGTTCTCAACTGATCCATTACAGCTGGCGTTAGCATGCTGCTTTCCGGAAGATGAGCAGGAGGCCAGTTCGATGTTTCCTTTAGGTCTTTATCATGAGGACAATTCATTATGGAGTAGTTGGCGTTGTTTTACGAACTACTTGATATCAACAACGTGATTGGTCCATTCCACACCTTAGCAGAGACAACTGTTGGCATGGTCAAAAGAAGCATGTTCGAACGTATTTGGGTATTTAGATCATCCTGATGGCATCTATGCTTGGATCGATGGTAATAAGCCTTCTTGGCGCCAATTTCGATGGCATCCTTCACTGAAACTTTCTTTACCATAGAAAATAGCTCAATACAACTACAATACCACCGGAAATTGGTCATCTGAAAGGTTCTCAGCGGATCCATTACAGCTGGCGTTAGTATGCTGCTTTCCGGAAGATGAGCAGGAGGCCAGTTCGATGGTTTCTTTAGGTCCTTATCATGAGGACAATTCATTATGGAGTAGTCGGCGTTGTTTAACGAACTATTTGATATCAACAACGTGATTGGTCCATTCCACACCTTAGCAGAGGTAACTGTTTGCATGGTCAAAAGCAGCATGCTCGAACGTATTTGGGTATTTAGATCATACTGATGGCATCTGCACTTGGACTGATGGTAATAAACATTCTTGGCGCCAATTTCAAGGGCGTCTTTCATAGAATCTTCCTTTTCTATTGAAAATATCTCAATAAAACCATCAATACCAACCTTCATTCAGGACTCGGATGATATGCTTGTTTTCGGAAGATCAGCATGCTGCAAGATCGATGGTTCCTTCAGATCCGCATGTCATGAGAATGAGTTAGGAAGTTCAGTAGGTTCTTCTTATGGTTATTCATCATTATCAAAGTGATTGGTTAAGCCTGCAGCTTAATACAGACGATTGTCTTGAAGTTCTGAAGAAGCGTAATCGAAGATACTCCAGTATTCAAAACAGAATGAGTCATCAACAAATTTTCAGCGACTGCGGATGGGAAATATAGGCCACAGAATTGATAGCAGATCACCTCAATAATTAATGCTGATTCTGTAGGAAAATTAAGCAATTAAGAGGGGGGGATGAGACGTGATAATCTCGGAGTGAGTGGAAAAAAAATCAGGTGACTTTTCTGAGGTGTCTAAAGTAGCGACCTGAGTTGCGAAGGGGGTGGAAAACTATACGAGGACACCCCCCCGTGATTACGTAGACCTTGGTGGTACGTGCTGGCGCATAAAACATTACCCGGTGCGCATAAATTAAACCAAATTTCCCCGGCGGATTTCCGTCGTATAATAACGTAAACGAAGAGCCGTGGAGAATACGTGTTTCACCTTAAATAGTGCGTCTTTTGGATCATGTTCAACTGATAAAAGAGTCTAATGAAATATTCTTTATGAAATTTATGGGTGGCATTTGTTGGACTACAACAGACCCATTGTTTATGGGTGAATTATGGTGATGAGAGGTTAATTAGGAATTATGGAGCTGTTGGTAGTGCTTACAGGTGATTGTTGCTCATTTTAGAGGGCTTTAGAACGATTAACCAGAGGTTCTTTCCCTGCAAGAGGTTCGTGGCTGTCCATCAGAAGGTTCATTGACTATATAATTGCCACCATCCAACAATTTGACCTGCAGGATCTAATGGTTTTCGGCAAATGACGATAACTCTGCTACTCCGAGTCTTCGGACGACGCTAAAAGGGTAGGAACCATTCTGCTAGTCTGAGCTCCAATCTTTCCCAATTCATTCGTCAATGCAACAGAGCTCCCAGAACCACCCCAACTACTCACCAACTCATTCTTACGTGATTTATTATGCAACAACCCATCGATCAAGCCTCCTGCCCTTGTCCGGAACAGCAGCATGCTGTCGGAGTCTTGAGCGGATGCCTCAGTGAGGGGCTTTCATGCTGGAGATCTTTCAGCTGCATGATCTATTTCAGGTCAATCTGGTCAATCTGCATTGACTCAATCATCTGGAAACAATAATATTATTCACAATTTATAGCATCCTGCTCATGCTGATCCAAGAAGAACCTTAGCTACCGAATTAATCCGCTACTCCGAAGGCCCAACTTCTCCAAATTCACTCCAATACTTTACCCACCCTTTTTAATCTATTTCTTTCAATATATTTCGGTGGAAATTGGCGGGAAGATTGATTTCGATTAGGTCAACCTGTGCGCCAACAACGGGAGGGGGTGGGGGGAGGCAGCGTCTGAGCTTAAACTTGGTCGCGACACACGAGAGTGGTTATTATCCGATATAAGAGAAACGCTTGGGGCAGTGTCGTGTAGAGACCGGAAGGAACGTAATTTCCAGTTTCGCCTATTCCCACCCCACCCACCACCCCCTTCCTCCGCCACCCCAATTTTTCCCTGAAAAATCCAATCCACGAGATATTTCGTGTTTCCGTAAAATTGAAAAGTCCAACGATAACTTGAAACTTGGAGAACTACTCCCTCTAATTTATCGTGGCAAATTCTGCTACATTTTTTGTTGTAAATTTTTTTTCGACCCAAGCTAACATATTTCGAGTTATGAGCAAATGGCAAATTATGCCCGAGATAATCCAATTTCCAGATAAAATGGATATGGACACAAATGCAATTTCAGGGAAAGCCACGAACGATTTCTCTTGTTGAAAATCCTGGGGAGGAGCCTTGTCCACCTCCCATTCAGACATTATTACCATAAAATTGTACGATAATTATAGAAGATTATCCAAGTGTTTGGGTAATGGAACAATTGTTCCTTCATTTGTTCGTTTCAACCTAGTCCCCCCCCCCCCCTTGCAATATAGACACAAATTTACCATCAATATTCCACATTGATCCGCGGGGGTTATTGCACCCGGCACACATCATTAGAGATGACAATATCATTTATTTGGATCCCTGTCGAAAGCCAGACGGAAACAATACCACGCTGAGCAAACTCAATTTCCTTCATTAATTGTCAAATTATGAATGTTTGCCGGCAACAAATTGTGGTGACCCCATTTTCCTGAGAGCCTAATTGGCCGAATGAGATTTCATCCCTCCCCCCCCCCCCCCCCCCCACCGCCCGCCGCCACCCACTGAATCGGCAAAATTTTCCTCAATCATCCTATTGCATCATCAATTTTCTCGCCAACCGCCATATTAATCGGAAACAAAGTCGGAAGCTTGTAATTATCGTGGAGAAAATCAGAATGTTCTTCCAACCTCGTAATCCACAAATCCAATCTCGCCTAGTAATTCCAAATATTCAGGATAATGAAGGGTCTTTGATTTGCGGAAGAAAGAATAATTTGCGGAATTCGACAGGAAGCATCTATAACGTCCCGATAGTGTGTGTGTGTGTGTGTGTGTGACGATACACGTATGAAGTGAAGTTGTATGTCAGTAACGCAAATTCAACTATTGATCGATTATTACGATTTTTTATCGATATCTCGTAAAATATGATGCCTAGCAAAAAAAGTAATACAACATGAAATATGTAGTTTCACGAGCGGAACAACTTTTGTTTGATACTTTTTCTCGTATCTGTCATCGTTCGCGAAATACAGCGTTATAAACAATGAAAATTGTTAATTAAGCGATATCTCGTAAATTAGCGCAATTATGGAAAAAAGTCATTAAACATAAAATATATATGTTCATGTGGGGAACAACATTCGTTGGAAACTTTTTCCTCTATCTCCCACGGTTTTTGTAATACAACGTTTTAAACAATTGAAATTGTTAATGACAATTGAAAGAATTGTGTTTTAGACTTGACACTCCTTTCCGCTCTCCGCACCGGCTATTTGTCATTTTTGAAGAAAAAAAAATTGAATTCGGTCCAGCTGTGCAGGAGAAACCGTGTCACAAAAAAATGCTCACATACGTACATACATACGCACACACGCAGACATTTCATTGAATCTAAAATTTCTTCCGAATCTGAAATTAGTCGGAATTTTCTAAAAATTGTCTCTCCAAGACTAGAAAATGAGGAAGTACATAGAAAAGCAATGAGATCCACAATATTCCACCACAATGAAGAGCCTTTAATTTGCATGGAAAGAAACGAGTTACAATTAGTCGGAATTACCGTGTATTTTCGCTCCATCGCTTCGTTTTCCAGCTTCACCTCCGATAATCCGATTTACCCCGACCCCCACCTGCCACCCCCCACCCACCTTCACCCACGGTAATCTTCCTCCTTTGGTTAACTTCTTTGCTCGTTCCGCGATTAACCCCGAGGAAGAAAGGATAGGAAAATAAGAGAAGCATCCTCAACGATTTATCGAATTTTCACCTGAATGGAGGTACCCCACCGAGGGAATTGTCAGATGGGAGGTGGAATGATGGAGCTACGGGAGGTGGTTTGGCACCGTCGATGGGGGAGATTTTCAGCGTGTGCCCATCAACTGGTACTGATGAAGAGAGACAATGGCTTCAATTATCCCCGGGGTTTCGCGTCCGCTCACCAAGTGCCAGCTACCGTAAAATGAAGAGACACCTGGATTGTCGAGGGGTGGAGGGGGGCCGGAGTGATAATAATCGATGAATCATTCGTTTCTATTAAGGTGAAATTCAATCGTGACACTCACAATCGCCATCGTCTATTCCGTGCATTTCAATTTCAAACGGATGGATAAATGATTTGGATAAAACTTTCATTTAGCCATCAGTATTATCAGTTTTTTATGATAATACTGACGCTGATGAGGTAATACATCGAAGGAAATGTTGAAGAGAGCTCGTTGCAGATGTTAGCAGCAGGCAAACAAGCATTCCTTTCGCTGCATCGGAATGCCGTCATAAGCTTACCTTCTGCAGTTGGAGAAGCAGTTGACATGAGGTGTGGTGACAGGCCAATCTAGTTGGCAATTTCAAATCGCTTTTAGATGCCCTTCACTTGTCCAATAACTCATCCCCCACGTCAATACCAAAATAAACATCTCAAGCTGATCTCATTGAAGGTAGCTCCGGATGACAATGCATGCATGCTAGATGATCAACGGCTGACTGCGATTAAATAACTTATGAAACAGCTTTAATTTTGGAGTCGGAGACAAATCGACCTAGATTGTTGATGATCTCCATGGTGGCTACGAAATCTACCTAAAAATTGCCGAACCACACCTAAAAAAAGCGTCGGTCTGGCATCCTGCTCATCATCCAAAAATCATACTCTTCGAATCTCGCATTTCGCATTCCACGGAAACTCTTATGAAACAGATTTAATTCTGGTGTCAGAGGCAAATCGACCTAGGTTGTAGATGATCTCTATAGTGGCTATGAAACCCACCTAAAAATTCCCGAACCACACCTAAAGAAAGCGTCGGCCTGGCATCCTGCTCATCAGCCAAAAACCATACTCTCCGAATCTCGAATGTCGCATACCACGGAAACTCTGCTTCAGGCGACATTGCATGACTAACTTTAATGCAAAGTCAATGCTCCCCTAACTCACCTGTTCAAAAAGTCAAGAGGAGGTGGTGGGTGGGTTGGGCGGGGGTGGGGGGGGGGGAGTAGTTGACATTATCCTTATGGGGATGATTAGTAGCCGCGATACCACTCAGGGCGCCTGATGTATTCGCAACGCGTTATCTGCGAACGGCACGAGCCGCATTATGCCACCCTCCCAACCCCACCCACCCCCCACCTCCATCACTTCACCTCGTCATACAGCAATGTCACCTACCTTCAGAGAGACAGACAAAAGGTCTTTGTCACGGTCGGCCACTCACACTGACGTATCACCACAAGCCAATGATAAAACTTGAAAAGCATCATTCAAATATTACCAACTGATGCTGTTCAACTGTGAATAAAAAAAAATGACAGTTTCTACCCGCCTTTGTAACGCACCCCTAAAAATATTATTTACCTCGCGACTGAATAATCATGAAAAATCGCCAGTTTATTCATCGCTCATATCCACCCACCCACCCACCCACCCACCCACCCCCCAAAAAAACAACCCCCATCGAACTGTTGACACAAAAAAAGGCATTCCTCATTCGAATGAGCATACAGAAAAAAAAAGCTGTCATTTTTTTTCCAGGTCATATGCGATGAAATTGCTACTGGTGTGAACAGATTTTCAGTTGCTTTATTTACCCATTTTGCAAGTTGCTATCCATATTTTTCAATAAATAAAGCGTACCCATCATGCACGATATGAGGGTAACTCATTAAAACCTGTAGCTGAATCAGTAGCTGAAGCATTTGCCAAGCCAACTTTCCCGGGGGGGTGGTGGGTGGGGGGGGGGGAGGGGGGGGGGGGTGGAAATGTAGCTGATAATGAGAAATGAGTAATGAAGGCGTTGAGTTTAGAGTATTACCCTGATGTGGGCCTACCTGAGTCAGTGCTACATATATATCAGTCTCCCACCCACCCCCTCCCCCCCCCCCCAGCTTTTCGGTTTAATCCCCCTCTAATGACGTGCCGTTTTTAGCACGTAATATCACCAGACATAGCCGGTAATGATTTCGCCCCCAAGCGCAGATTCTTTCCATTTTTTTGTTCCTTTTTTCTCACCCCATTCCAGATCCACCATCCTTCTTCCACCTTTTATACACCATCCAACGCCATCTCTCTTGCCAGGTGGTATTACCCGGCTATGGGATTAGTCACTTTTTATCTGACGACGTGTCTTGCAGACCACAAACATCACGAGAAATGAGAATAATAGTGGTAATCGCTGGTGATATCTACTGACCCACATTTTATGACATGACAAAATGGGGCAAATTGTCTACGTGAATTACCCAGAATTCCGATTGTAAAGCTATGATTGGATCGTGTGGTGTAATCAAGTGGATTTTTTTCTAGAGCACATTGTGCCATATGCATAAACTTGATTATGTTTTTCTTGTCCCAAGTGCTGATGATGATGATGGATTTTTTCGACAATTTTTGAAGTCATTGATGAGTGATTTTTTTAGTGGTATCCTGGTACCAGAAGCATCGGCTAGATTCAAGTATAGGGTGGTTGAATTAGTGGTTAAGAGGCAATCGATTTTTGACTGTCCAAGTTGATTCAGACCAGTCTCTGATGCAACCCACCCAAATTTACCCTTGCAACTTTTAGCGCCAATTGAAATGCTGACGCTGGAACTTGGTACCACATTCTGAAACGTAGTACCACTTGCTGGAACTTAGTACCACTTACTGGAACCTGGAACCACTTGTTGGAACTTAGTACAGCTTGGTGGAACCTGATACAACTTGCTGGAACTTGGTACCACTTACTGGAACTTGGCACCACTTACTGGAACCTAGTATCACTTGCTGGAACCTAGTTCTACTTCCTGGAATCTGGTTCCTCTTGCTGGAACTTGGTACCACTTGGTGGAACCTGGTACCACTTACTGAAACCTAGTACCCCTTGCTGGAACCTAGTTCCAATTGCTGCAACCTGGTACCACTTGCTGGGACCTGGCACCACTTGCTGGAACTTGACACCACTTGCTGGAACTTGGCACCACTTGGTGGAACCTGATACCACTTGCTGGGACCTGGCACCACTTGCTGGAACTTGGCACCACTTGGTGGAACCTGATACCACTTGCTGGGACCTGGCACCACTTGCTGGACCTTGGTACCACTTACTGAAACCTAGTACCACTTGCTGGAACCTAGTTTCAATTGCTGGAACCTGGTACCACTTGCTGGGACCTGGCACCACTTTCTGGAACCTAGTACCACTTGCTGGAACTTGGCACCACTTGCTAGAACTTGGTACCACTTGCTGGAATATATACATACATACATACATCTTGTTAAAAATAGTCTAAAATGGTCAGAAATATCATGCAACGTGGAGACATGTTGAAAAATCCATTTTCGAAAATCAGGGGCATTCCCCCCCCCCTCCCCCTCCCTCATCAGAAAGTTAGTGATAATAATAATAATAATGAGCTGGCCAAGTAATTTGAATTATTGTTGTTGCATAATGCTGTAACTAATTCCCCAAATCCCTTTATGCTTTCAGAATCCAACAAGCGGCTTAAAATGGAGTATCCTCCTCTTAACAACAATCTGCCTCATCACCACCGCCCAATCCGGCTTCTGTCCAACAGACTGCACCTGCGACGATGACACACTTGTTGTATCCTGCATTGGTGTTAGTCTAGATGTCATTCCAATTGCCCTAAATCCATCAACCCAACGAATTGTCCTGAAGGAGAGTAGAATACGTATGGTTGATGCTGCTGCATTTCAATTCTATGGTGATTTGAAGATTGTGGATCTATCGAGTAATCATTTGGTGACAATACCGGATGCTAGTTTTGCCGCCCAGAAGAATCTCGTTGAGCTGCACTTGCGTCACAATAAAATATCAGCATTGACGGAGAAGACATTTCAGGGATTGGTGTCACTGACAGTGTTGAATCTGCGTGACAACTACTTGGAGACCCTGTCAAACGGTCTATTCACATCACTGACGAGACTTGAGGAGCTTGATCTGGGTCAGAATAGAATAGGCAAGGTTGAGCCTGGTGCATTTCAAAAGCTGGGCTCACTAAGAGTGCTCTATCTCGACGACAATCAGCTCAAGTCCATACCATCACCAGCATTAGCACCCTTGAACTCACTTGCTGAACTACACATTGGATTGAATGTATTCTCATCGCTGCCGGATGACGGTTTCAAGGGCCTGGAGCGACTAGCTGTCCTAGATGTCATGGATGCTGGCTTGGACAACATCAGCGAGGGTGCATTCAGAGGTCTGACATCCCTGCGCACCCTCAAACTCGGTGGCAACAAGCTCCGAGAAGTGCCAACGAAACAGCTGTCCATCTTAGCAAGACTTGAGGAGCTCACACTTGGTCAGAATTCCTTCAACAGCCTGAGATCCGGAGCATTCCAGGGTCTCTCCAACCTCAAGAAGCTGGACATCTCCGGCGCCAAGCTGCTTGGCACCATAGAACGAGGGACATTCTCGGATAATGGCAACTTGGAGACACTAATACTCAAGAGCAATCGCAAGCTCACCACCCTCGAGGAAGGGGCACTAGCGGGTCTTCCCAATTTGCGACATCTGATACTCCGTGATAATGCCTTCGTCACATTCCCGGAGAGTCTTGTTGCCTGGAATGAGCTGCACAGGTTTGACCTCAGTGAGAATCCATTGATATGTGATTGTAGTTTGCATTGGTTGGCTTCATTTCTCGGGCCTAAGAATACAAGTGCTGTTGTTTGTGATCAGCCATTGGAAGTTAAGATGAAGCCATTGAAGGGCATGACACCTGATGAGCTTGGTTGTGCATTTGCTGATCCGAGGAAGCAGGTCATCCTGCTGACTGTTATCATTGTATGCCTGGGACTGATAGTGGGTCTAGCTCTGGTGCTGTACTATCGCTGCAGGAAGCGGGTGAGGGATGCCCTGAAGGACTACAAGTGGAAGAATCGAGCGATCTCCAGGAAGGAGCATGAGTACCAGAAGACCTTCTCCGATGATGAGTACATTGTACGAGCAGCCCATGGCCATCATCATCATATTAACAATCAGGGACAACTTCATCATGGACAATTCACCCAGCAGCATCAGGTATCCGCCGGCATCAAATCAATACCCGTTACGGAACTGTAGCTAGAGCTACGGGCAGCGAGCCCTGGTAATGGTGGTGTATGGTTTTTACCACATGGTGGTACAACACCAGCTGAGGGCTTCACTTATATCGACGGTGAAACAGCAAGACAAATGCGCCGTACTGGTACGCTGCCCGTTAGTAATAATCAACGTACTAATAATATATTTTGTGATGGACAGAGTGAAATTATTGATGGTAATAGTAATATTGGTAATGGAAGTGTTAGGGTCCATCATAGTAGTCATTCATTAAGGAGAAATCCACCTGCATTACCAGCACGTGGTGAATTGGATAGAATACAAAATGGTGGTCCAAGTGGTAGAGTACAAAATGGTGGACAGAGACACTCACCACCTTGTCCACAAAGTTCATATCCAACGTTGCCAATCAATGGACATGGACATCATTATCATCATTATAGGGAGAGATCGAGGGAGAGGGGAAGGGATAGGGAGCTTCCGGTTGTGCCACATAGGGGTGAGAAGTATGGGAATATGGAGCTTGAGGTACATCAAGATGGCGGCATTGGAACTTATCGGGCGTAAGGGGAAGATGGCGTTGAGGATGGGTCGGTAAGGTAGGCATTGAGCGCTGAGGTTCGCATCTGGATGCGAAGGTGTGGTTACCGACCGCTCTGGTGAAGTTCGGGGGGGGGGGGGGGGGGGGGGAACTTACCATTTTCACCGCAAGGCCGATCAATTCTAAAGACACTTTTACTGCCATGAATTTTGTGTGTTTGTTTGTTTTTTTTTATGAAATCGAAGACTGATGGATTTTTTGGTTAAGTTGGATGGGGTGATTTTCGTGGCAGCTCATGGACAGGGGGGGGGGGGCAAGGAGGAGTTGGGGGGGGGGGGGGGGGGGTAAGGGGGAGTTGGCTGGGGGGGGGGGAGGGGGCTGATGGTGAAAAGGCAGGGGGGGAGGGGGTAAAGTGGGAGTGCGGTGGGGGGGGGGGGGGTATGCAAGACTGAAAGACGTCCTAATGTGATACGCCATTGATCGCAAATTAAAAAAAATGAAAATGCCAACTTTTTTTGTCTTTCTTTGTAAATTCAACATTTTGACAAGTTTTTTTTTGCACTCTTTTCTATAGCGCATTTGTGCGATTGACAAAATGGCGTCTTCTCAGTGTTCTCAACTTCAGTGATGCATCATTGGTGTTTAGTGTGAAAAAGAGAATAGGAAAAATGAAAAAAATACTAGAATTTGTAAACTATCCTGTAAGTTCGATAGTGAGATAAGAAAAATAATGAGTTTAACCTAAAATTTCACTATCTAGATTTTGTGAAAAGTTTGAAAATTGGAGGGAAAAGTTGATTGGATGTACCTTAACCTTGAAAAAAAAACAGGGATACTACCGCGGGGTATATCGGCAAAAATGTTTTTTTTTTGTTTCTATAAATAATATATAGAGTATATATTATAAGCTGTGGAATTATTTTCTCAAATGTGAAACAGTGAAGCAGAGATGGGACAAATGAATAAGGATAACACCATTATTTATAGTTTGTGAAATATACAAAGGATTAAAAAGAGGTTAGAAGTAGTTCTAGGATGCCATAACATTTAACAGTGATCATTCCCAAAATGGCGGAATTCAAGCAAACGGTTTTGTGATGGCAATGGTTCTGCTGAGACATCTGGGAACAATTCGGATTACTAAAAAATGGCGGGAAAATTCAAATTGGCATTTGCGGCCGTTATTTTTTCTTCAAAATCCACTGAAGATTGATTGTTCAATAAAAGTTGGAAATGGCGGGAAATTTCAAATTTGAATTTTACCAAATTTGTAATACAAACGGTTTATCAAGTGCAATTGGAAATGGCGGGAAAATTCAAATTGAAATGTTGCAAAATTTGTCATGATCAATTGCTTCAGCCTCAACATCAAGTGCAATTGAACAAATGGCGGGAAAATTGAAATTGAAGCGCAAATTGATAGTTCAGCCATATTTGAAAATGGCGGGAAAATTCAAATGTAACTTTGAAATTGATGGCGGGAAAATTCAAATTTGAATGTCACGAAAAATTATAATGATCAACCGTTTAAACCTAAAATTTAAAAATGGCGGGAAATTTGAAATTTAAATTTGCGAAAATTGATAATGACCTCAGCTACTGTCCTTACTTCTTGTCATGAGTGTACAGTGGAATTTCACCGGCCATTTTGGAAGCACATACGAGGTGACTGCACCTTGAACCACACAGAGATCTCATTCCTTTCTCCCCACTCAGTTGAGACCTTCGCAGCGAAATATCATCTCATATATTTCACAATACAACTTGACAATGGGGGAAAGAATACTTCATAACACTTCATGACACACTTCGTGATAAAAAAAAGGAGAAAATTTACTCTAAAAAAATGGAAATTAAATTACCCCTAAGTTTATTAATTTATTTCGCTATTTAATTCTTTTCATGGAGAATGGAAAATTCAGTTGTGGGTGAAAATTTAATAATCCCCCCCCCCCCGTTCCATGAGTTTATGACCAGTCATTTTCTCCAGTTTATCTCGAAGTGCGTCGTGAAAAAATATTATACGGCGATATAAAGTGATAATTAAAGGTCACTCAGCATAAAAATAAAATCATCTAAATTTTCTTTTTAATGCACCATCTGTTGCATGACATAAGCAAGGGCCAGAAAAATCGTAAAACCGTTTGCAAAACAAAATTCCAATTTAAAATGGAAAATTTATTTATAAATGCCGTGATTGATCGATCAATCATTGAACCAATCGATTGATCTACTGATCGAGTTATTCACTGATTATTTTGTGTGGATTGATGATTGATCAATGATTGATGATTGATTCAATGTTATTTGATTGTTCGATGATTGCTCAATGATTGATAATTGATCAATCAAGGATTGATGATTGATCAATCAAGAATTGATGATTGATCAATCAAGGATTGATGATTGATCAATCAAGAATTGATGATTGATCAATCAAGGATTGATGATTGATCAATCAAGGATTGATGATTGATCAATCAAGGATTGATGATTGATCAATCAAGGATTGATGATTGATCAATCAAGGATTGATGATTGATCAATCAATGATTGATTGACTGATTGATTACTCACTGAACATTGTGTCATACAAATTAACACTATTTAACAAAAGTAACAAATTTAACAAATTTAGCTCATTAGGTGAAACTCAGGCGGTCATATTCCAATCAATTACTCAATTATCTCCCTAATGAGTGCACTTACGATAAAATATCATAAAATCTTTTACGTCGAGAATTTAATTCTCTACAAATCATCTCATTTGATATTTTGTCGTAAAATCATTAGTTCTCGAGATAATGAGGAAAAAGAGCATTTTTGTTTCATGTCTTGTCACTGGAAAGAACGAAAATCTTTTTAATCATTTGTAAATTTAAATAATTACAATTGTCGTTAATGCTAGTCAAGCGAGAAAAAGCCGAATAATTCATTGAAGCTGAGAATTTGAGGGTGAGAAAAAAAATTGAGTAATACTCGTCAGTAAAATTAAATTATTGTACAGCGCTGAGATGTCGGAAAATTATGTAAATTATTGAAGGAAAATTTTTTTTCTATATTGTTCGTGTAACGGTGATGCATCGCAGTGGGGGGAAAAAAAAGGAAAACAACAAAACTAATATTTCGTATTGATAATTAGGTGATAAGGGAATAATAATAATTGAGTACACGTAATTCTTGTATGTCCTATGCACTTGAATTTATTGTCATTCCACAATTTCTAAGTCTAGAAATTTTATTAATGTGGAGAGTATTCGATTTTTCTTTTTTTTTTGGATATACTTCTGGCGGATTTTTTGAAAATTTTGAAATTGCGAACAGTATTGGGAAATTGGGTTGTGTGAATATGAAAAAATTTTGGGAATTTTTTTCAGCCTGTAAATAATTTTTTCGCGCCGCTTTTGTACGAAAATCAAAGTTTTGGGAGTTCAAAAATTTTGGAAAAATCAAACTTTTTTTTTTATTCATATATATATATATATATATATATATATATAGGTGGAATTGCAATTTTTTTTTGTGAAAAAAAATTATGGAAAATTGAATTTTTTTTTATACCGTCCGAAAAAATTTTGACGTTTGATGAAAAGTTGGAGGGGGGAGTGAGAGGCGGAGGGAGGGGGAGGGGAAAATCATTAGACGGAAATTTCACTGAGAAATGTAACTTTAGTCGTTTGCCCTCGAGACCGCAATTTAATCCGTACCTTGAGCTCCAGCGAATTATTGATATTGAAAAATTGTGGGCACTTTCTAACGGCCAATCACTGGGGAAAGTGTAACTTCAGTTTTCATATGATACATTCCGCGGCTGGTTAAATTTTTCCCGGTCTTTTTGCGGGTCTCCCCCCCCCCCCCGGTCCCGCGGAAACCGCGAAAATTCAAAAAGTTCGGATAATTTGGGGATCCGGAACAAATTTTCAATTTTGGAATGTCGGAAAATTTTTTGATATTCCGGGAATTTTCACTTTTGCAACATTTTCAAAAATGTGAAAAAATTTCGAAATTTTGAAAATTTTTTTGGAAAATTTTGAAAAACTGAAACTTTTGGTGAAATTATTTTGGAAAAATTTCAGAAATTTGCAACTCTTGAAACAGAATTTTCGGAAATAAAAAAAAATTGAAAATTCTGAAAAAACAAAAAAAATTTCAAAATTTTTGGCAATTTTGAAAAACCAAAAAATTTCCAAAAATTTGGGAAAATTGAAAAATCTCAATACTTTCGAAATGGTCTCAAAAAACTTTTGGAATAGTCAAAAATTCTCAAAATTTCAAATTTTCGATTTTTCAAAAATTTTTTCGATTTTTTTTTTTTTTTTTTAAATTGTGATGAAAAAAGTTATGGGTCCGCCTTGAGGATCGTGAAAATGTAAAAATGTGTAACTAAGAAAAAAAGATCACTTCTGGTTCTCTCAAAAAAAAAACAAAATTTCTCAAAAAAAAAATTGAGGAATTTTTTATTTATTTTTTTTTTTTAATTTTTTATTTGTTTGAATGATGTAAATATTGAGAATTTGAGTTTATTCGGGCAGCTACGAGAGAATTTAATCCCTCCTTTTAACTAGCTGTACTTTTTGGCTTGAATACCAAGTAAAAATAATAAATGAGCGTGAGAATGATGAATAATGGGAGAAAGCGGATGGAAAAGAAAAAAGTGAGAGGGGATGAGTTATACATATTATACATAAACGTATAAATAAAGTATGTAGGCTAAATGGGATATTATAATGTTATAGGTATATTTCCAGCATTATTTTGTACATAAATGACTCTATTGGAAATCATCAATAAATCTATATAAAAAAATTTTGACTTGTGTTTTTAATTGACTTATAGTGTCCTTAGATGTAAAAATGAATTTGGACAATTTTGGAAATTTTTGAGGTTTTCAAGATCTCAAAAAATTTGAAAATTGTCCCATTCTCAAAGACCTCAAAAA
Source organism: Asobara japonica (assembly GCA_026005395.1). Taxonomy (NCBI): domain Eukaryota; kingdom Metazoa; phylum Arthropoda; class Insecta; order Hymenoptera; family Braconidae; genus Asobara; species Asobara japonica. The sequence goes on along the minus strand of BQMI01000565.1, from coordinate 1,500,809 downwards.
TTTTGAAAATTTTGGAAATTTTGAAAATTTTGAAAATTTTGAAAATTTTGAAAATTTTGAAAATTTTGAAAATTTTGAAAATTTTGAAAATTTTGAAAATTTTGAAAATTTTGAAAATTTTGAAAATTTTGAAAATTTTGAAAATTTTGAAAGGTTTGAAAATTTTGAAAATTTTGAGAATTTTAAAAATTGTAAAAACTTTGAACATTTTGGAAATTTCATAAAATTTTGGAAATTTTGAAAATTTTGGAAATTTTAGAAATTTTGGAAATTTTAGAAATTTTGGAAATTTTAGAAATTTCGGAAATTTTGGAAAATTTTAGTAATTTTAGAAATTTCAAAAATTTTGAAAATTTTGGAAATTTCAAAAATTTTGAAAATTTCGAAAATTTTGGAGATTTTGGAAAGTTTTTTTTTTGTTTTGGAAATAAAAAAAATTGGAAAAATTCCGAAATTTCCCTAATTAAAAATTTTTTCCCTTGCCAAAACTGCTGCGAATTTCGGAAAGGCTAAAATTTTTGAAAACTCTTGGAACTTTCCCTGAAGTCCCAAAATTCTCGAAACTTTCCCTCATTAAAATTAATAAAAAAAAAAAAATATTCAAAGCTCTGCTATCAGGGATTACCAATTTCTTCCAGCCACAAGAGAGCCATTTTTTGGGAAGTTTAATTCGATTAGAGAGAAGTAGGCGCAGCGTAATTTATTCAAATTCCCACGTCTGAGAGTTAGGGCGATGAGGGGGAAAAAGCCACTCAATTCTCATGGGTGAACAGAAGGGCCCATCGATGATTATACGCATTTTTTGCCCGTTACATTAGAATTGCAAAGTAATTTCGTCTTGACGCTTACTTGAGGCCTGTCATCGCCCTCTGCTCCGCCTCATCCCCCCCCCCCACCCCCTCCTCCTCTACATGTTAAGAATACGCTACCAAAGTTACGATTTTTCTTCAATCCGACTTTTTTTCCATTCATTTTCATTCCACAACTAATTATAAATCACAATTTCAAAATATGTAGATTTTGAAAATTTTGAAATTTTCCAAAAATTTCGATTTTTTTTGAAATTTTGGAAAATTTTTGAAATTATTGAAATTCCTGAAAATTTTGAATTTTTTTTCTTTACCTCGACATTGTCAAAAATTTTTAATTTTTAAATTTTGAAAAACTCCAAATTTTAATTCATGATTTTTAAAAAAAGTCTACACACACGCACACACACAGAAATCTGTAAATATCTTTTGATTTCTGTCATAATCGCAATAGCATTCCCCGTGGACAACTTTAAATACTAAAAATTCCCCCTTCCCCCAACAACCCCCCTAGTCCCCCCCCCCCGCCCCTCCCGGCCTTTTAAATCTCTCACTACACCAGGCTAAATCCTCCGCGCCGCAACCGAAAACCACACTGAAAATTCTTTCATTTAATTCCGTCCCCCTCTCCGGCTCACGCAACGCCCCCTAATCCCTTAATTCTCCACCCCCCTTCCCACCCCCCAAATTTTTCATCGCACCCCAGCCGTCGAAATCGTCGCTTAAAGAAGAAGTGAAATAAAAGCACGTTGAATGCATCTGCGCGTAGATAGAGTGATGCGTCGGAGTAATTAATGGCTGGGTCGCAAAAGCATCACGCGAAAGGACGGTTAAGGGGGGCCGGAGAGGGAGGGGGCTGGGAATCTCTCTCCGTCACCTACACGTCTCTCAATCTGACGTGCTCTGTATCCTCCTGCCCCCTCCTCCTTTCCCCAAGAGATCCAAGCGCTCGTTACTGCGCGGAGAATTAATGCTCGTGGGGGTGGGGGGCGGGGGGGGGGCAGGGGGTGGTTTGTACTCCGGAATTCGTCCATTATAGCGGCGAGGACGACAATGAGGGAGCTGACGAGACGTTGTGGATTTTACAGTCGTAATTAAATATTTGAGGACATTTTTTTTCATGTGGGGTCAATTGTTTGGGGGGCAGGGGGGCGTGGTTGGTATTGTGGTCTTGGGGGTGGCCGAGGGTAGCTGGAAAAATTTGAACTGGTGATGTGAGGGTGATTATGGATTATACATTACCAATTGTTGAATTTAACAAGCTTCAAGACTGACCAAGTGATTTAGGGGGCAGGGGGCAGGGGGTGGGTTGTACTCCCAAACTCATATATCATTATTATTATTGTTGGCAAGTAGGTTCATCTAATACTGGTATTGTGCTGAAATTATATATCTAATATAGTTGCTGTTTTTCCATTAGTTTAAAATGTTTGGGGGGCGGGGCACGGACGTGAGTAGGGGGTGGCGTCGATATTCTCGTTTTGGGGGGCGAGAGAAGGGAGGTAAATTTTAATGGTGCTCCTAAATTCATTAATTCTACCAGAGAAGCGGAAAGGACTGACAAAATTGTAAATTTTTCAGTGATTATCAAATATTTGTGCGGGGGGCAGGTGGGGGGGGGGGCGCACTCCAAATGCTTGCGGATAAGATAGTTACATTTGAGAGTGAACATATCATTATGGACCGCAAATGGGGTTTAGCAGTGTTGAGTTATGGGTGAAAAAAATGTTTGACCTTGAGAATGTTATTGGGGGGGGGGGGGAGGGTCTTAGGGGGAGGGTACCCCATAGGATAATTCACTCCTTATAACAGTGAAAATGATGATACCGGGGACTCATAAGACCGCATGGGTTCATACTTGTCAGGAAAAATTTTAGCACGATTCTTTTATTTGGTGTCGATTGCTTGGGGGGTCATAAGAGGGGGCCGCCCCCCCCCCCCCAATGTTGTTCTTTAGGGATGAACCAGGTTAGGGAAAATGATAATAGTGGTACTAACAACACAGAGTTCAGCGGCCATCACGGAACATTCGAGATTTTTTTCCTACAACAGGGGGGGTTCGCGGGGGGGCACAGGGGGTCGGCTGGGGACGTCCCTAATTCTGCCATTCCGCATTTCCATTTTGAATTGGGCACGTAAATTTCAGGTAAACAGCACAGGCTAACCACGAATTTCGATTCTGCAAGGGTAACTTATAGGGGAAGAATCATGTGACCTTGAAACGCAATTTTCGGCTAAAAACCCCCTAAAACCGATAAATTAACTCGGATGAAAACCAAGGTTTGGTGTTCACATTCAAAGACAACAGCTGAAACCAAAAAGAAAGACTTAACTGCAAGAACCGCCGTAAAATCGAGCAACTCTTATCATCCCTTATCTCTATTTAATGTATGATGAACTTATTCCCTCTCCCCCCTTTTTTAACTGAACTGAAAATTAGAGAAAAACAAAAATATCAGTTAATCCGCATCATTAACTCTCCATTGAAAATAACCCGGGGAATCTTTCGCTAATTAGGTATACATCAGGGACTTCTTGTTTCTGATAATAACAAAAACCATTTAATTCACACGGTATATATTAGTGGGGTATATAGTGTCGGCTCCTCGAGTATTTCTCCGCCCCCTTTTTTCTCATCTACTTCCATACCACCCACCCACTCCGCCCCCCCCCCAACCCCGCCCCCTTCTAGGCACTTGCCACGTAGTACGGGGAATCCCATTCCACTTTTCTCACTCGCGTCTGGCCACATCCCGGGCATTTTCACTAGCGCAGTCCCCGCATTCACCAAAACTGTAGAAGCTGAGTTTAATAACCCGCAAAGTAAGACAACGCCTGCACATTATTTCTGCATTATCCGTTTTTCCCGGAGGGGGGGGGGGGGGGTTGGGGAAAACCATTTTTTACCATCTATCGTCGTAATTTCTGGAAAGATTCTGCAGAATTTCAAATTTTAAATTCAGTTTAATAATCTTGCTCATTATTTATTATTATTAAAACCTTTCTGTTATTCATTTTTCTGAAAAAATTATTTTTTTATACACTTTTTGCTACTGTGAAATTTTTTGGATGTTTCGAGACACTGTGCAATTTTGGAAAAAAAAATTTTTAATTGAAGAAATTCAATAATTTTGATTTATATTCACATTTTGAAAAATCTATACAAATTTCGAAATTTTCAAAAATTTCCTAAACTTTCAAAAATTTCCAAAATTTTCAAAAATTTCCAAGATTTTTAAAAATTTTCAAAAATCTCCAAAATTTTCAATATTTTTCCCAAATGCTGTCAAGTTTAAAAATTTTACTCGCGTTCACAACTTCTTGCTAATGCAGTGCCGACGTCATGAAAACTAAAAGTTGACTTTAATAACCCGCAAAGTAAGGCCACGTGGGCACATTTCTTCTCCATTATGCGTTTTACTTCAGAAGAGAGATTGAAAGAATATTCTTTATGATTTAACCTCGATATTCCCCAATTTAGTAAATTTTGCTACAGCCCTTCAAAATTGAAGAATAGAAAATAGGGTGTTTTCAAATATACAACCATTGAACTAAAATTGACCATTTTGAGATATATTTTGTTCCAAAATTTTGAAATATTTTGTTAAATTATCGAAGATCAAAGTTTTATACACCTACCGACACCCACCCACACCTCCTATACACACCCACACCCCCCTCACATCCACCCACACCATCCCACATCTACCCACACCAACCCACACCAACCCACATCCACCTACACCCACCCACACCCCCCTACACCCACCCACACCTCCCCTCATCCACCCACACCAACCCACATCCACCTACAACTACCCACACCCACCTAGACCCCCCTGCACCCGTCCACACCAACCCACATTCACCTACACTCACCCACACCCTCCTACACCCACCCACATTCAGCCATATCCCCCTACACCCCCCTCATCCACCCACATCCACCCGCATCCACCCACACCCACCCACACCTACCCACAACCACCCACACCTACCCACAACCACCCACACCCACCCACACCCACCCACACCCACCCACACCCACCCACACCCACCCACACCCACCCACACCAACCCATATGTGCACACATACACACACACACATCCATGCATGCATGGAGACATACACACACACACACACACATATCATTTTGGAATGTGTTGAAATCACTTCAGTACACTTACAGACCATTCACATAGCGCAAGTACAATCTCCCAAATCGGAATCCTTACAACTTACCGTACTCGAAAAGCAGAAAATTCGAACAACGGAAAATGCTGGAAAGATTTATTTCTCATATTTATTCCTCTGTAAATCTCGCTGGACAATCGAGATAATCCCCGATTTGTCCATTGAAATGACCCATCGGTATCAGCAGACACTGGAGATTGTTCAATTCTATCCTTCCACATCCCCCCCCCACCACCGCCCACCCACCCACCCCCGCTACCACCAAAAATAGATCCAGCAATCCGTTTCCATTGCCATCGATTTTCCTCCAAAGACCGAGCGATTCGTCACGCTAAGTATCTTCCGTAAATACTCCACCTAGGATAGACTAAAGCCAAGGATCGGTTGTTGGGTGATTAAGGACGAAGATCAAAATTGACCCTTGGAGCTGGAGTGGTCCATATGTGCAACTATGAAAAAAAAAAAAAAAAAAAAAAAAAAAAAAAAAAAAAAAAATCAAGTTATGCAATATATATATATATGTATCACACAATTATGTATTGAGTCACCTCACTTTTCCCAAATTTTCATCTATCCCATATACATACAAAACTGTACACGGCTATGTACTACTTCTGGCACGTTTCGCGTGTTAGAGGATGAAGCCATTGCTGAAGAGCCAGAGCTCGCGGAGACCCGCTAATATATATGCAAATGAAGTATTTGATAAATAATTCAGTTTTCCAGTTGAGCTTAGGTGGGGAATGGGGAATCACCAGCTCTAATTTACCCCGAATTAACTTCGCGCTGGTTTCTGCTATTTCTCAGCTTAGCCCAGTTGAGCTTTCTACCCATGCATCTAACATTGTTTGACATAATGCGTAATATTCAAGACAGATTAGCATTTCAAGACTGGCATAGGATAGTGGTGAAAATTTCCTCTGGAAAATGTACCATGATGACCTATTTATCGCGCCAACTTCGAGAGTTATGAGGGAATAAACATTTGACCTTGAAATCTGTTTAAGGCAGTTGAGCTTTTACCGTCAAGGTTTGATGGCTCGATTATTGGTAAGTATCGATCGTCGATGATTTATCGACCGTTGATCGTTTATCGGTGGCCGATAATTTATCGATTGTCGATAATTTATCGATTGTCGATAACTCACCGATCGGCAATACTGTACCGACCAATGGTCGATAAGAATACATCGACCCGAAAAATTAGTAGAACTATGAGTCAGTATCGATTGCCGATATTTTATCGACCGTTGGTCATTTATCGATTGTCGATAATCGATCGATTATCGATAATTCACCGATTGGCATTTCGAGTTTTTGTAACTTATCGAACATCGGTAATGCTGGGATCGTCGATAATTTATCGACTGTCGGCACTTTATCGATTATCGATAATGTATCGAAAAATAATCGAAGTTTTTTTTTAAACCGATTTTCAAAAATTTTCAAACTTCTGACAATTCTCAACGATTTTGACAATTTCCAAAAATTAAAAAAAAAATCTGACACTTTCACAAATGAAAATAAAAATTAAAAAAAAAATTTAATGAACAATTTCTAAAATCTCAAAAATTTGAGCAAATTTTGAAAAATGTGAGACTTTTTTTTTAGTTTTGAAAATTTTTAATCTCCAAAAAATCCCGATTTTTAAAGCTTTTGCAGATGGTTATAAGCAAATAATAATCGGATATGGGTTTGCAAGGCCGACAAAAGTGTTTGGCAACAAACTTACAAGTGAGCACTTGCATCGAACAACAAAATATTCAGAAAAGCAAGTGATAGAAAATTCTCGGTTGGCGCAGCCATTTCGTGTATTCAGTTTTGAAATTGAAACGTGAAGAATAGTTTTCCCAGTCTCTCCATATCTCATGGGACAAAACTTATTCAAGCATCCCACACCTCGAAACTCTCACAACTGCATATACCCTCATTTCTATATTTCTCGTCATCGCAAACAAGATATTCCGACTGTGCTGAAACCACAGTGATGCAAATTGTACACCTCCCTTTTCATCCCCCTTCAACATTTCCAGTACCACTTTCTCTGATGTTAAAGAAATTTCCATCAGGGCATCTCCAACAGCTTTCCAATATTTTTAATTTTTTCTTTACAAATTTTTGATAATTTTTGAAAATTTTGAATTTTTGAAATGTTTATTTTTTTCGGTTTTTTCAGAACTTTTTTTCGGGCGCTTGTGCGAAAAGTGTGTGTATGTGTGTGTGTGTTTGTGTATGTTTGGGCTTGTGTGTATGTATGTGTGGGAGTGTGTGTGGGTGGGTAGGTAGGTGGGGCGGGTGGGGGGGTGGAGCGGGTGGGTGGGTGGGGCGGGTTGGCTGGGTGAGTGGATTGGGTGGGTGGGGTGGGGTGGGTGGAGTGGGGTGGGGTGGGTGGGTGGGTGGAGTGGGGTGGGTGGGTGGAGTGGGGTGGGTGGGTGGGTGGGTGAGTGGGTTGGGTGGGTGGGTGGTTGGGGGGGGGGATGAGTGGGTGGGGTGGGTGAGTTGGTTCGGTGGGTGAGTGGGTGGGTTGAGTTGGGTTGGTGGGTGGGTGTGTGTGTGTATGTGTTGGAAGCTCGTACAAATCGCCAAGTCTTCTAAAATATATAGAATTTTAGAAAAAATAAATGAACAAAAAAACAAAAATTGGAAAATGTCAAAAAAGAAAATGCACAAATTCCAAAAACATTTGCACGTTCTCAATTATCACCAAGAATGGTGAGCCACGTAGTTGGTTATAGCCATCAAACACTTCACTATTTTGTGCCTGTCTAGTTTTCCCAGCTGATGAAACGTGAATGCCCACGAATGCTACCTCCAATGTGTGCTACTCAGAGTGCTGCGAGGCACGTAGTGACCCCGGACAGTGCAGATGGGTGTGTTTAATGTTGAGGAAAGGTCAGGTGGCGAGAACCAAAAAAAAGAGGGGGAAAAAAAAAGAAATGTTATAGAGTAAAAAAGAGAAGTGACGTTGAAACGAGGTGGAAGACATCATTGTTTCAGCTACACTCTTCTTATTATACGGAAAAATTCGCTTTTCCGGGGAGAAAATAGGACGACAGCGCTAGTCAGCACACATTTTATGAGAGATATTGGAAAAAATTTGAAGGAAAATGGGAAAACCTAAGGATGTAGAAAATTCGGTGAAATTCTTTGAAGAATATAGATGAATTTTCCGAGAAAATTGGAAAATTTTCCCGGGAAATGGAAAACTTTTCCGGAAAATGGAAGATTTTGCCGGAAAATGAGAAACTTTCCCGGGAAATGGAAAAGTTGCGCGGAAAATGGAAAATTTTCCCGGAAAATGGGAAGTTTTTCCGTGAAATGAACAATTTTCCGGGGACATGGAAAATTTTTCGGGGAAATGGGAAATTTCCCGGAAAATGAAAAATTTTCTCGGAAAATGAAAAACTTTCCCGGAAAAGGGAAAAGTTACCCGGAAAATGGGAAACTTTGTCGGAAAATGGAAATTTTCCCTGGGAAATGGAAAACTTTTCCGAAAAATGGAAGACTTTCCCGGAAAATGGAAAACTGTCCCCAAAAGTGTAAAATTTTCTTGGAAAATGGAATCACAATTTCTATATTTCAAAAAAGTAAAAACCCCCAAAAAAAAAAATCAATAATTTTGAAAATGGGAGAAAAATAGCAAAAAAAAAACGTCAACTGGACCAATTTGTCAAAAGTGATTTTCCTCAAAAACAAAACCCCTTTTATCTCGTGCATGTCTTGTGACTCAGGGTAATGGCATTCTTACCGCGGTTCTTCATTTTCCCCCATGACGCAGGTAATTGATGGTACCAACGCCACATTTTTCTCACTCACTCCTCTGCGCCTTGGAGTCTCATTCGCCTCCAGCAAGAAAATGACCTGTATAAAAAATTGTATGCAGTTTTGCAAGTCGCGCGAATGAAGAAAATTCTTACATTTTTTAAATGCAGTGACAGGCTTTCATGGTAGACTAACTACAAGTCGTAGTTTCGCGCGGGTGGGTGGGTGGGGGCTGAGTGGGTGGTGGTGGGGGGGGGGGGCGAGTGGCAGGGAAGTGGGAGGGGGCTGAGTGGGAGGGGGGGCGGTGGGTGGGGGGCGAGTGGGAGGGAAGTGGGAAGGGGGGGCGAAGGCTGAGTGCGAGGGGGGGGGGGGGGGGGGGGTGGTGGGTGACATGAAAAGTGTGCTATTGGCTGGCTCGGAAAATTTTCCCGTCAGACAAGAAAGAAATCCACTTCCCCAACAAATTTTTAAGATGGCAAAAATTAAAAAAAAAAAAAAAAAATGTGTGTGTGTATGTCTATATCTGTGACCGAAAATTTGAGCCTTGCAAACGACTAAGGTCGCAATCAAAGCGTCCCCGCGACCCCTCCCGCCGCTTAGATTCTGCCTGAAATCGCTCCTTTGCCCTAATTGTTATAAACAATTTCAATAGTTTATACCGCTCTCGCGAGAGAACCGTTGGTGGCAGAAAAAAATATGTATAACAAAAGTTACTCCGCGTGTAAAACTGCATATTTTAGGTCATATGAGTTTTCCCGCTAACCCGCATAATTAGTGAGATATTGCAAATTGTTGCTAAAAAAAAATCAACAAAATTAATCAATTTTCGGAAGGAGCTGATGTATGGGTGCACCTGTGTGTGTGTGTGTGCAAAATAAGTAGCAAAAATAATCCAAAAATAATTTTCCCCTTAAAATGAGATCAAGTTTCTCATGGTGGTTTTGATCAGCCGACAAGAGTTGTTGATGAACTCGATACATAATCCAAAGTGAATATTCCTATAAGCCCAGGAGGAATGGAAAATCCACTCAGTACATTCAACTGAGCCAATTGGGAGTAAATACATATGTGAGTATGACGTCGTAGATAAACACAAATGCGTCTCGAATATGCACTGACCTAAATTCCGGATTTTGGATGAACTTGGATAATTCTAATCAGCGTTTGTCGGCGAACTGTAGTCCCCCCGGGGCCTTTAGCATCTCGAAAACTCGGTATTCCCCGGAATATACTGAGCATTTGCTCTCAATAAATTTTAAATACCATTGCGACATCTGTCGGCAGGTTGAAATATTTTTCCCGGGTTTGCCGGCGATCGCTCATGCCGACGGATGTTGATAAGTTATCTATTCCTTGGTCGGTAAAGTCGTTTTTCTTATTTCCTGTTAAAATCTACTTTATCGACGTTGGTACCCATAACCGGTAAATGGTGACAGTGAAGCAGAGGAACTACGGAATTACGTTATTGATTTTTAATTTTTTTGCAGAGAATATTATCGCGATAAATGAATTTCCGCGCCGGAAATTGATTAATATGATGGGACAAGTAAATTGATTTTTGGGGATACAGTGGAATTTCTGTATGATAAGCCACCCGGCGGCTCGGCTTGTCGGAAATTGGAGTAATGGAGGCCCCCACCAGACCCCCCAGTGAGCGCCGGCGAGGGAGGGGCGCGTGGGGAGTAGCGTCAATGGAGGGGCGCGCGCGGGAGCTGGCCAATGAGTGAGAGCGCACACTGGGCTGGCGCGCGGTGGTGGGGGGCCACTGCTCGGACGGAATCAGCTGTGCTGTTTATATAGGAAAAAAAAATCAGAAAAAAATGGGTTGGACTGTATATCAATTTTCTGGTACTGTCCCAAAGGCCGCAAGTGACCCTCTCCTACTTCCCCCACTCTCAAATGGTAGTAAGCGCCCAGCGTTATATAGGATTATGGAATGTTTTGATGCGCAGTGAAGTAAGATTCAAAGTCGAGCGGGCACAGTGGTGGGGAGGCGGCGCGTCAGGTGATAGTCAGTGATGGGGTCCTTGACAATAGTGGTTGTAGGGATCCAGCTTGTGGAACGAGCACTGCTGGGGGAGTTGACTGTACATTGATTCTAGCCGACAGTTTGAATTTCGCGCCACTCAGGAACCATCGCTCACGCCCCTCGCGGCTGACCTTGAAACTACGTTCACCACTGACGTCACAGGTCAAAAATTTTCTATGGAAATTAAAAAAAAAAAATTACTAAAAAAAATAATTATGGTTAATTCATTATTTTCATAAATCTGAAATATATTTTAATGAACTTATTGTTGTATAATTATTTATTATATACAAATTATTGGTACCAAAAATTGTTAACTTGTATAGTAATAGTCAACTTTAGGCGTAATAAGTATTAATTAATGATCATAATTTTTAAAATTTATTTCCATCACTATCTCAATAACATGGAAATGAAAATCGACAAGAAGCTTCATTGATAACACAATCACAATGTTAGATTTTTTTCAAAATCATATCCCGTCGAAGATTTGCTGCCTATTTTTTTCGTGATAAAAATTAGATAAAAATTTTCTATAATCCAATGTGAATAATCTTGGTGATATGAATCCAGCATAATTTTTAACACCCTTGTGAAACATTCCGAGTCCTCCTACTGGTGCAAATGCTTCAACAGCTACTCCATCAAATAATGGTAGCGTCGTTTGTCCAGCATCATCCCACAGATCGGACATTTGGAGTTTCACCCAATGTTCATTTGAGTCCGCTCTGTGCGTGAGGTTCGTGTGCAGGGAGCTGTTGTTGGGCAATTTAAGGTATCGGCTGAAATTTGAAACAGCAGTTTTGTGAGAGGCGTCAACTTTGGGAAGGGTGTGTGCGCATATCTGCAAGTTTTTTTTGCTGGAGTTGAGTGCTTCTACAAAAAACGTGTATGGGTGGCTGGGTGGGTGTGTGGAAGGTTAGGTGAGTAGGCGGATGGGTGGGTGGGAGAGTGAGCGGATGGGTGGGAGAGTGGGTGGGGGAGGTAAGGGGGTGGATGGATGGGGAGTAGGGAGGTGGGCGGGTGGGAGAGTGGGCAGGTGGGTGAGTGGGTGGAAGAGTGAGCAAGTAGGTGGGACGGTGAGCGGGTGGGTGGGAGCGAGAGTGGGCGGATGGGCGGGAGAGTGAGCTGATGGGTGGGCGGGTAGATGGGACGGTGGGAGCGTAGGTGGGTGGGTGGGACAATGAGCGGGTGGGTGGGGGGGGGGAGAGGTTGGGCGGCTGGATGGGGGGGGGGGTAGGTAAGTGGATGGATGGATGGGGAGTAGGTAAGTGGGCGGGTAGGTGGGTGGGAGAGTGAGTGGGCGGAGGGATGGGGACTAAGTGAGTGGGCGGGTGGATGGTGTGTGAGTGGGCGAGCGGGTGGGTGGATATGTCTGACTAAATATGTGGGAGAGTATTTTTGTGTGTAATATTCACTTACTAATTATTATTTTTCGCCGTAATACGAAGGGTATTCGCTAGAATTTCTCCGGTAGAAAAAATAAATGGGTCACCAATTGCGCCAATTGAGAAACCGTTATCCTCATTGAAGAATATTCCTAGAAATAACCATAATGATAAGACACTTAGCCAGCGGAGCTGGGTATTCTCCAATATCAAACGATGATTAGAAAAAAATTGAAAATTGAAAATTGAAAATTAAAAATTGAAAATTGAAAATTGAAAATTGAAAATTGAAAATTGAAAATTGAAAATTGAAAATTGAACATCGAAAATTGAACATTGCAAATTGGAATTGAAAATTGAAAATTGAAAATTGAAAATTGAAAATTGAAAATTGAAAATTGAAAATTGAAAATTGAAAATTGATAATTGAAAATTAAAAATTGAAAATTTGAAATTGAAAATTGGAAGAAGAAAATTGAAGATTGAAAATTGAAAACTGAGAATTGAAAAACTGAAAATAATTTTTCCCAAATTATGGACACTATATCTCACCAACTGCAACATAATTCTCCGGGAAAAATGCATTGCCAAGATAGAACTTGTTATTGGTCACATTGAGCGCTACAACTTTAGGATTTTGTGGCAGTGGAATCCAGTGGTCCGCATCAGTCCACCCATTGGGTAATAATTTCCCCTCTTTCACCTGTATGTAAAGAACTCGGTTTTTGCGCACAAATCGTAGACCAGTGACAACCCTGGGATATAAAAGACGATAGTAAGTATCCAAATGTTAGGAAAAGACTTTTACAATTATAGTTTTCATCAACTTACATGTTATTGGATACATCAGTAGTGATTGGCGTCACACTAATGAAATTACTCGTCGGCTGATGACAATTGCAGACACAGTGGCTGGTAAACCAGTTGGTGATCCCTGTATACTCAGAGATACCATCGCCGGGACATTTATAGAAATTGGTTCCATAATATGCATCTCCTCCTTTTATCCATTCATAACGTTTCGTGCTGTTTCTCTAGTTATTGAAGAATTAATTGAATTGTGGGCGAGTGGATCGGTGGGCGGATGGGTCGGTGGGCGGGTGGATGGGTGGGCGGGCGGATGGATGGATGGGTGGGCGGATGGATGGGTGGGCGGATGGATGGGTGGGCGGTTGGATCGGTGGGTAGATGGATCGGTGGGCGGATGCATGGGTGGGCGGGTGGGTGGCTGTGCGGATGGACCGGTGGGCGGGCGGATGGATGGGTGGGCGGATGGATGGGTGGGCGGATGGATGGGTGGGCGGGTGGATGGGTGGGCGGGTGGATGGGTGGGCGCGTGGATGGGTGGGCGGATGGATGAGCGGGCGGGTGGACCGGTGGGCGGATGGATGGGCGGGCGGGTGTATCGGTGAGCGGATGGATGGGTGGGCGGGTGTATGGGTGGGCGGATGGACCGGTGGGCGGGCGGATGGATGGGTGGGCGGATGGATGGGTGGGCGGATGGATGGGTGGGCGGGTGGATGGGTGGGCGCGTGGATGGGTGGGCGGATGGATGAGCGGGCGGGTGGACCGGTGGGCGGATGGATGGGCGGGCGGGTGTATCGGTGAGCGGATGGATGGGTGGGCGGGTGTATGGGTGGGCGGATGGACCGGTGGGCGGGCGGATGGATGGGTGGGCGGATGGATGGGTGGGCGGGTGGATGGGTGGGCGCCTGGATGGGTGGGCGGATGGATGGGTGGGCGCGTGGATGGGTGGGCGGATGGATGAGCGGGCGGGTGGACCGGTGGGCGGATGGATGGGCGGGCGGGTGTATCGGTGAGCGGATGGATGGGTGGGCGGGTGCATGGGTGGGCGGATGGACCGGTGGGCGGGCGGATGGATTGATGGGTGGGCGGGTGGATCGGTGGGCGGATGGATGGGTGGGCGTTCGGATGGGTGGGCGTTCGGATGGGTGGGCGGATGCATGGGTGGGTGGGTGTGCGGATGGACCGGTGGGCGGGCGGATGGATGGATGGGTGGGCGGGTGGCTCAGTGAACGGGTGTATGGGAAAATTAATCCTGCCGATTCTTATTACATCAATATTTCTTACCAGACGGCACACTTCGAGCCACCCAAAGTAGTAACAGTCAGTCAGGTTACCACTACAAGAGTCTTGCGGAAAATCATAGTCAAACAAGTCTTTTGCTTGTGCATTGGCGCAATCTTTGCTCCTGAAGAAGCTCCCATAATGCCGAATCACAGACTGCTCGAAGCCATCCATCTCGAAGTAGGATTTATCTGGGAAAGTGGAGAAAATTTTGAGAACTGCAATTTTGGGGAAAATTTTCAACGTGCAGCCTACCTCGGACCCAAGTGCCATTGGGTGGATCGCAGGCCGTCAGGTCTGTTGGAGCTGCATCCATGCATATGGCAAAGTGCTCCATATAGCCTTCAAATCTTTTTCTGAACTTGGTCAACGCGTCCGTTAACATTTGCCTCCATTCTAGTAAAATTTCAGAGCTTCATGTGGGTTTTTTATTATGATAATTGATTGGTAAAACTGTTTTTTGATCACTTACCAGTAGGATTGCGAATCATCGTCACGTAAGTTATCATAGCCATTGCTTTAGTCTCGCGGATTATCAATGCTTGAACAAAATTACCCAGAAATGACTGTAAGGATATGTACTGCAAACATTGGTCCAGACGGGAGAGATGCTGCAAATATAAGTGCGGGTTTGGCGTTTTGAAGTTTTTTTTTTTTTGTAAAATTTCCCCATTTTTTTAATCGCTTCATTTTTCATATATATATATATATTCAATATTTTGTTTTTTTTTTAAATTGTCAATTTTTTTTTTCAAATTTTTTTTTTTGAGTTTTATGATCTCAAATGGATTTCCGATTTTTTTGGTGACAGAAGGCCGCCTTATCTGCTCGATCTCCGAATGTCATTACTGTTCGTTTCGGAGGAAAACAACGCCCATTAGAGAAATTCCGTCTTTCCGTTATCAGCTGATTACAGTTGATGAGAATGGTCGATTCGTGAATCATTATGAGAGTTTGCTGTTCTTGGAGAAACTCTTATCGCAAAATCCGTCTCAATAAAATTGAGAATTTCAAAAATTTCAAAAATTTTAAAAATTTTAAAAATTTCAAAAATTTCAAAAATTTCAAAAATTTCAAAAATTTCAAAAATTTTAAAAATTTCAAAAATTTCAAAAATTTCAAAAATTTCAAAAATTTCAAAAATTTCAAAAATTTCAAAAATTTCAAAAATTTCAAAAATTTCAAAAATTTCAAAAATTTCAAAAATTCCAAAAATTTCATAAATTTCAAAAATTTCAAAAATTCCAAAAATTTCAAAAATTTTCTCCGAATGGGATTTCAATTTTTTGTATGTACTAACTACTTTGCCACTTAAAATGCCATTCCTGAAAATACGTCCTCACGTGACACTAGCGCGCCAGAGTACCGACGCTCCCTCTACAACTCAGTCGACGCTGCTACTTACATCCACTTCCCCAATGATGAACGGTATCATTTGGGATTGCCGCGGGGTTTCAGTTGAATATGAAACGATCCAATAAAAGATTCGCTCCATTTTATCCTCGATACCATGGCTGGAACCTGCAAATTTCAGGCAGGACTGTTCATCTTGAGAGGACAAGCATTCGCGAAGAAATTGCTCAAACGTTCGATCGATGTTTCTGCTCGCAATTTGGATATTGTTGAGCCAATCGTGTATCGGTGACTCCGGCTTGAGTATTTTCACCAATGGCGCAATAAACTCCAATGTCCAGCTTATGTCTTGCGCAACTCTCAAGTCCTTCACTTCCGCTTTCAGTTCACCTATCAATTCACCTACTTCCGTGAATGGATTCATCATTTCAGCATAAATCGACTGGAATGCGCGTCGATTGGTGGTTGCCCTGGTCAGCTTGTGCATAACTTTGTACAGGTGCGCACCTACAGACAATTTAAGGATTCATAATTTTGTACGTATGGTTACATGAAAAAAATTTGAAGTGCTTCGAAAATTTGAAAATTTGGAACAATGATAAATTTGATGACATGAAAAAAATTTGAAAAACTTGAAAATTTATGGTATTGAGAAATTTTCAGATTTTCATAACATTAGAAAACTTTCTCGTCTCTCGACTCTCGACTCTCGTCTCTCGACTCTCGTCTCTCGACTCTCATCTCTCGTCTCTCGACTCTCGTCTCTCGACTCTCGTCTCTCGACTCTCGTCTCTCGTCTCTCGACTCTCATCTCTCGACTCTCGTCTCTCGACTCTCGTCTCTCGACTCTCGTCTCTCGACTCTCGTCTCTCGACTCTCGTCTCTCGTCTCTCGACTCTCGTCTCTCGACTCTCGACTCTCGACTCTGGTCTCAAATCTCTCGTCTCGTCGCGTTTCTATCGTCTCGACTCATTTCTCTCGTCTCGACTCATTTCTCTCGTCTCGTCTCAGTCCTCTCGCCTCTCACGCATTCCGACTTTCCAATAACCATTCTCCAAAAAGCAGTAGCCTTACCTTTTCCGAGAATCGCCTCGAAAGCATCTGAAGGGCCTACACCACAGAGCACACATACGGATATGAGAATCAAGAACTTCATTATTCTCAATTCTCAAATCGCAAATATTGAAATTCACTCTTCACTTCGTATTTCAATTGATTTTCACTCTTATTCGTTCAATGTCCAGGCTGGCACAATTGATATTTTTCACACGACTGAAATGACCTATAACAGTGATAGCGCATATATCTCCTGAAATCTTAAATAGGTAGGAAATACATTCTTCCCCACTCTAGTCATTAATGATATTCCCGATAACTATACCTTATGGTTACTTAATATGAGTTCATTTCTTGAGACGTGAAATTAGTGGGATGACGATGAAAAACGAAATATGCTAAATCGATGCAATTTTTAGTTTTGTCGAAGTGTGTGTGTATGTGTGTGGGTAGATAGATGGGTGGGTAGGTGGGTGTGTGGGTAGGTAAGTGGGTGGGTGGTTAGGTGGGCGGGTAAGTAGCTGGGTAGGTAAGTGGGTGAGTAGGTAGGTGGGTGAGTAGGTAGGTGGGTGAGTAGGTAGATGGGTGAGTAGGTGGGTGGGCAAGTAGGTAGGTGGGTGGGTAAGTAGGTAGGTGGGTGGGTAAGTAGGTAGGTGGGTGGGTGGGTAAGTAGGTAGGTGGGTGGGTGGGTGGGTGGGTAAGTAGGTAGGTCGGTGGTTGGGTAGGTAGGTGGGTGAGTGGACAGGTGGGTGAGTGGGTAGGTAGGTAGGTGGGTGGTTGGGTAGGTAGGTGGGTGAGTGGACAGGTGGGTGGGTGGGTGGGTGCTGTAAAGTTACCTTGAAAAAAATCGCCGTAAACTTGCCGCCAAAATGTCAAAAGGAAAATTCTATAAACACAATGCTACCAATATTATTTTGTAAACGCTTCCACAAACTTTTTATTCATCTGCAATTCCATTATTCACATGCAATTATGTTATCACTTGTTTGCACAAATATTTTCGAAAATGTAACATTCTACGTCAATTATTGTACCCGAAAGTTTGAACTTCGCGCCACTCGTGAGCAATCGCTCGCGCCCCTCGCGGTCCTCCCGGAAACTACATCCACCATCTTGGCGTCATGTGCCGAAATTTATCGCTTACAAAATATCGTTTTTTTATTGTCTATCTTGAAAAAAATTGAATATATTCTCGTAAATCTGGTGCTATCTAATGTTTTAAAGATTATGGCGGGCCAATGAACGCGCAGATTTCATAAAACTGACCTAAAAAAGGTGAATTTTCAGTGCAGACGGGTCAAGAGGTTAAGTCTGAACCACGTGACACATTCGCACGGAATCAAGGTCATTCGTTCCCTACGCAAAAAGAATCCAAAAGTCGATGCAAAAAATATTATTGAATACTTTCGAACATTGCAAAAACGAGGGGAACAATTCAAACTGAAATTACTATAGCCATTATTCAGTTGGAACTTCCGAACCGTCTGCCATCAGCATTGGACGCCTCAAAATTAGCCAAGAACTTTCTATAGTTCAGGGTGAACACCCTTGGCGAGATGAATCCAGCAAAATTCTTAACACCCTTGTGGACCATTCCAATTCCACCCACTGGTGCATGTGCTTCCACGGGCACTCCATCAAATAGCGGTACCGTCGATTGTCCAGCATCGCTCTTCAAATCGGACATCTCCAATTGCACCCAGTGATTATGTGAGTCTGGTGTATGGGTCAGGTTGGTGTTCACGGAATTGACTTTCGGCAAGACCAGCTCCTCGCTGCAATAGAAAAAAAAATTGATTTTTTTCGCATGCGCCGAAGTTGGGTGGGGGGTGGGGGGGGGGGGGGGAAGAGAGTTCGGCGGGAAAACCGAAAAGAAGTCTGTAGTGGCTTGCCTATATGTATCTCTCTATATTATATATATATATATATATATATATCGTCCCAATTGGATATATATATATATATATATATATATATATATATATTGGCGAATAAAAAGAAATTACAAAAACCAAATGGCGGATGAACTTGAAGATGAAATCTAGGTGTTATGTACTTACTATGAAAATTACCTGTTTTTATTATGTGCATCTACGCTGTAAGAATCGTCCAAAAGTTCTCCGGTGCTAAAAATGAATTTTGTCCCGGTTAAATTGATGGAGAATCCGTTGTCGTATTTCAACGAGACACCTAGCAAAATGGGATAAAATTGTTGAGATTATCTTGTTAGAAGCAAATATACGTTGATCTTGTGATCGTGTTTTGACAGCCGCAGGGAGTTTATAAACTATAAGTTGCCTCAACTGAAGACTAGCCACCACTTGCTGCCAAAAATTCACTTTTGAGGAAATTGAGTCTGCCTCCCCATAAGGTCCCAATGTTAAATTTGGCCAAAATCGAAAAAAAATAATTTGACTTTTTCGACCCAAAATCGACGGGAGTGTCTTCTAGGGGTCCCAATTGGATAGTCTAAACGCGCACGGGGCCGAAAATTCGATTTTAAAAAATTTAAGTTTGCCTCCCCATAAGGTCCCAATGTTAAACTTGGCCAAAATCGAAAAAAATTAATTTGACTTTTTCGACCCAAAATCGACGGGAGTGTCTTCTAGGGGTCCCAATTGGATAGTCTAAACGCGCACGGGGCCAAAAATTCAATTTTAAAAAATTTAAGTTTGCCTCCCCATAAGGTCCCAATGTTAAACTTGGCCAAAATCGAAAAAAAATAATTTGACTTTTTCGACCCAAAATCGACGGGAGTGTCTTCTAGGGGTCCCAATTGGATAGTCTAAACGCGCACGGGGCCGAAAATTCGATTTTAAAAAATTTAAGTTTGCCTCCCCATAAGGTCCCAATGTTAAACTTGGCCAAAATCGAAAAAAAATAATTTGACTTTTTCGACCCAAAATCGACGGGAGTGTCTTCTAGGGGTCCCAATTGGATAGTATAAACGCGCACGGGGCCAAAAATTCAATTTTAAAAAATTTAAGTTTGCCTCCCCATAAGGTCCCAATGTTAAACTTGGCCAAAATCGAAAAAAAATAATTTGACTTTTTCGACCCAAAATCGACGGGAGTGTCTTCTAGGGGTCCCAATTGGATAGTCTAAACGCGCACGGGGCCGAAAATTCGATTTTAAAAAATTTAAGTTTGCCTCCCCATAAGGTCCCAATGTTAAACTTGGCCAAAATCGAAAAAAAATAATTTGACTTTTTCGACCCAAAATCGACGGGAGTGTCTTCTAGGGGTCCCAATTGGATAGTATAAACGCGCACGGGGCCGAAAATTCGATTTTAAAAAATTTAAGTTTGCCTCCCCATAAGGTCCCAATGTTAAACTTGGCCAAAATCGAAAAAAATTAATTTGACTTTTTCGACCCAAAATCGACGGGAGTGTCTTCTAGGGGTCCCAATTGGATAGTCTAAACGCGCACGGGGCCAAAAATTCGATTTTAAAAAATTTAAGTTTGCCTCCCCATAAGGTCCCAATGTTAAATTTGGCCAAAATCGAAATCTTTCTTTTTTAATGTCCGTCTGGATGGTATTCACGGAACACCCAAGGTCCGTTTATCTGCGTTCTATTCGCAGAAGCTCACACCCACAGCTAGTTAATTTCTAAACCAGCACTTACCAACTGCAACATAATTCTCAGCTAACATTGCATCACCAAGGTAGAACTTATTGTTCTCCGCAGTCAGGACTAAGCCGCTTTGCTTTTCAGGCAGAGGAATCCAAGTTTGAGTGGTGTGATCAATGAAGCCATTGGGCAATAATTTTCCTTCTTGCGCTTGTATGTACAAAACTTGGTTTTTGCGCACAAATCGTAAACCAGTGATCACCCTGCAACGTAAAAAGTGATTATTTAATTTCCCATTCGATGGCAATTTTCTCACAATTTTATTTCGAGAACGAAAAATGGCACAAGTTGCAATTTTCGTTGGAGTAAGAAAAAATTAATTTCTGAGGGAACGATTGAACCAAAAAATTCCAAAGCCACAATTTTCCATTTTTAACTTACATATTCTTAGATGTAGTAGTAGTGACTGGCACCAAACTGATAAAATTACTTTCTTCCTGACGACACTTGCAAACGCAGTGGCTGGTGAATGTGTTGCTTAGACCCGACCACTTGATTAGTCTATCATCCGGGCATTGATATGAATGATTTCCGTAAAATGCGTCTCCACCTTTTATCCACGCATACCGTTTCGTATTGTCTTGCGGCTTGTTGGACAAAAAACATTCAATCAATGAAGGATTTATGTTTTAGGTGTGGTCTGACAAATTACATCATTGCATCATTAAGTGGGTGAGGGTGGGTCGGTGGGTTGGTAAGGGAGTGCGGTTGAGTGAGAGTGGGTGGGTCGATGAGGGTGCTTGAGTATAGGTCGGTGGGTGAGTATATGTGGGTGGATGAGTGTATGTGGGTAGGTGAGTGGGTCAGTGTAGGTGGGTAGGTCAGTGTAGGTGAGTGGGTCAGTGTAGGTGAGTGGGTCAGTGTAGGTGAGTGGGTCAGTATAAATGAGTAGGTCAGTGTAGGTGAGTGGGTCAGTGTAGGTGAGTGGGTCAGTGTAGGTGAGTGGGTCAGTGTAGGTGAGTGGGTCAGTGTAGGTGAGTGGGTCAGTGTAGGTGAGTGGGTCAGTGTAGGTGAGTTGCTCAGTGTAGGTGAGTGGGTCAGTGTAGGTGAGTGGGTCAGTGTAGGTGAGTGGGTGCGTGAGGGTAGGTGAATGGGTGAGTATCGGTGGATGGGTGAGTGTAGGCGGGCAGGTGGGTGAGGGTAGTTGAATAGGTAAGTGAATGTAGGTGGGTAGGTTGGTGAGGGTACCGGAGTGGGTGGGTGAGTGTAGGGAAGTGGGTGGGTGAATGGGTGGACGTGTAGCTAATTGCAGGTCTGTGAGTGGGTGAGTGGTTGAATGTGGGTGGTAGCGACGTTGCTATGGATCCCCACCTGCATAACAAGCCTCAAATGTCTTACCATACGACACACTTCAAGCCAGCCGAAATAACCACAGTCACTTAGGTCACCAGTGCAACTGTCTTTCACGTCAGACGACAACAAGCCTTTAGTTTTTGCATTGTCGCAATCCTTGCTACGACCAAAGCTCCCATAATGCTGAACGACTGCCTGCTTGAAGCCCTCCATTTCAAAGTACGTCTTATCTACAAAAGGAATTTGCAATATAAGTGACATCATTTCCCTTCAGATCAGAAGACACCAACAAGACAAGCTGTATCCGACTTCTTGCTGGAACACTTCCCAGACAGTTCATTCATTAATTCCCAGAGTAAATAAACCAAAAAAAAAAAATACCTCTAACCCATGTCCCATTGGCAGGATCGCAGCTAGTTGAATCCTTTGGAGCCCTGTCCATATATAGTCCAAAATGTTCAACATAAGCTTCAATTCGTTTTCTGAATCTCTGCAGCTCTATGGAGAGCACCTGGCTCCATGCTATTCACCCAACAATTCAATAATCTCAATACATTCCTGCTGGAAATCGCTTGATCACTTGTATCATTTGGAGATAACTTGGAGATAGCTTACCCGCCTCGTGATACCGGACCATCGTAACATAAGTTACCATCATCAAACCCTTAATTTCCCGCAGTATCACTGCTTGAAACAATCGTCCCAAGAACGTCTGCACGTAGGCTGCTTCTGCACAGTGCTCCGCCCGCAGAAGCTGCAAGACAATATCGCAAATATTATAAGCTAGCATGGAGACATTGCTCTCCTAGATGTTGGATACTCACAGCTGTCTTATTGACGAGGGTCGTCAGCGTTCCGGCGAACATAGGGCCATCTTCTGGAACTGAAAACAGCAACAACCTCATCTCTTGCATTTTATCTCCAACATCAAGATGATTCTCTGCAAAAGTCTTCCAAGATTCTGCATTCTGATTGTCCAAACAGACTATAGAAAATTCACGAAAGATGGCATCGATATGTCTGGCAACTGACTCAACGTCGGTCTCCCATTTATGTAATTGTGCATGAGTCGGAAGTTTTCGAGTAAATGGTCTTATGAAAGCAAATGCTTCATATATGTCTCCATAAACTGGCAAATTCCGCACCTGTTCCTTCATTTGTCCTATCACTTCACCGATTTCCGTTTCTGGATTGTTCATTCGAGCAACCATGAACTTCAGCATAGCGACTCGGCTGCCGAGGTCCGCCAGCTTTTTCCCAAGTTTGTATAAGTGTGTGCCTGCAATTAATTAAAGAATGTTCGTTGAGAATTAGTGCACAGTGTGAAACACGGGCTGGTACAGTGGATGGCCTTGCCGTAACTACGCAGCGCAGGGAGCAGAGGGGAACGCGCCCCCCACTCCACGCGACGCCGGCCACAGCGCTGGAGGGGTCTGGCCGTCGCATTGGCGGACGTCGCGCGTGGGCTCATCGCCACGCCTATTGCGCGCGTGGAGGGGGGAATCTATAACTCTTGGCGATGCGGGAACGTCAGCCCACTAAGCGGAGGGTTATGGCAAGTGCACTGAGGTAGCTAGCTTGCTGCTATCGACTATCTCGCGCGACAATCCAACAATTTAAATGGCAAATCGAGAAATTTTTTTCGTACAGACTTGTAATTTATATCTGGAATTTTTACCATTTGCCAGAAGGTCGTCAAAAGCAGCTGAAGGACCGATGCTGCTGAGGACCAACAACGAAGCGACAATCAGGAACTTCATTCTGGCCAATTCGTGGAATATTGGAATTTTATTCAGGGAATTGCCAGCCTTGAGCAATCCAAATTTTTCACCGTGCTCAAATGACTTTTTTACAATGATAACACAGCCAAATCGTGCGGCCTTAAATATACAAAATATGGATCTCCCACTCTGCTCTTTGGTTTTATAGGACATTCCATGAAGTAATGGGACATTAAGTGATAATGACACTTTGAAATAAAAAACAAAAAATTCTTTGGAGGTCGTAGAATAACAGGGTGGAGGGGGGGGGGGGGGGGGGGGAATTGAATGCACGAGCGCATTTTGTATGAAGACGAAATTTACCGGAAAGCTTTGCACAGGCGCACACACACACACACACACACAGGCGTAAAAAAAACATAAAACGTGAAGAGACAAATGGACACGTTACACAGTGTCAAGGCGATTCCAATAGCTTCCCCTTGCGTGATTGATATAAAATCTTAATGATGTGTTACATTCCCATGACATCACGTTGAGTTCATAAAACCTGTGGGTACCATCTTAGACAAGTGAAATTTTGGTTGAAAATAGGAATAATATTTTTGTCGATGGAAAAAAATAAAGTATACAAAAAAAAAAGATTTCATCAACAAGTAGTTTCGGTTAATGGCATTTATATAGGCAATTTTAATTGATGGGATAAAGGCCTCCTATTTTTACCTAAGGTGGCTCATACTCGAGATAACTCCAAGGTTAATATTTTCTGGTTCCATGTTAAGAAAAATTGAATTGGTCCCATGCAAAGCCTCGATGGTATAAATCTTGGCATGAAGGTACAACCACCCCCCCCCCCCCCACCCACTCATAGCACACACGCCCCACCCCACACACCCACTCACCCACCCAATTACCTAACCGCCCACTCACCCACCCACTTACCCACCTGCCCGCCTACCCACCCACTCATCCACCCACCCACTCACACACCCACCCACACGCACCCACTCACTCACACACACACACACGAGAAGGTGAAAAGATACACACCAACACATTGACATTCAGGGAAAATGTCCACTGCCCAAAGCCATCAAAAATTGAAATTCGTTTCATCCAACTTTAATAAAGTTCCAATTCGATTGAAAAACCGAAAATTGTTTCCAACACTTCCATATATATAATTGCATGATCATCAAAGTGCTGAATGTGATACACATATTATATGAAGAAATCTAGAAAACAACGGCTACCAAGAATACGGTTTGGGAGGTCCTGCAAATGCTCTGCCACCAACGTTTCTATCAATAAATCTAGTGAACATTTCTCGATAGTCCAGTGTGAATAATCTCAGTGATATGAAGCCAGCATAATTTTCAGCACCCTTATGAACCATGCCAATTCCCCTAATTGGTACATTCCCTTCGACAGCAACTCCGTCGAACAACGGCAACGTTGATTGTCCAACATCATGGCTCAATTCGGACACTTGCAGCTTCACCCAATTGTTATGTGAGTCCACCTTGTGTGTCAAGTTCACGTAAGCCGAATTCTTCTTAGGCACCATCAGTTGCCGACTGAAAGGAAACGAACCCATTAGTCCAGCTCAGTAAGAGAATGATGATGGTATGCAGTACAAGTAGGCTTAGCGGTGACGGCTGGAGCAGGTTGCCGCCCAACTGGCAGAACAGGTCCGACGACCCTGAAACTCCTAGGGATTGTTCATCCTGAACCACTGAACACCCTTCTGCGTTGCCGTTGCTTAACGATCAAAATTATTCAAAAATGACCGACTTTTCTTACTATGCTTTATCCTTGGCAACCACGCTGTAAGTCTCCTGCAGCAGCTTTCCGGTTGAATAATTGAACTTTTGACCAGTAACAGCGATAGAAAACCCATTATCTTCATTAAAGCGAACACCTAGAAGTTAACACGATCAATATTAGGCGCTGATAGTGATCCAATGCGGTCTAAGACACCCAACATCAAAAGACCTTTACAAGAAGCACATGACCTACCAACGGCAGCATAGTCGCTCATCAACTTCGCATCGCCCAGATAGAATTTGTTATTGGTCAAAGTCAGCAGTGCAACGTCCCCTCTTTCAGGCAGATCAATCCAGCTCTGTGAATCCTGATCAATCCGTCCATTCGGCAAGAGCTTCCCTTGCTTAGCTTGTAGGTAAAGAACTTGGTCCTTACGGACGAAGCGTAAGCCCGTGATAACCCTGCGACAGAAGAAGCCAGTGTAAATAATTGACAATCATTAGGTCCCTATCAAGTGGACCCTCCATAACTCTCCAATCTATAACTCTCCCAGTCTATTGCACGCGTGGAATTGGTAATCTGGAGCTCTCCGGATGTAGCAACCTCAACAAACTAGAGAGCTATGGGTACTCACATGTTGTTCGACACATTAGCAGCGATTGGCGTCAGACTGACCAAATTACTTGCTGGTTGGTAACAGCTGCAAATACAGTGATCGATGTCCATATCCTGTCCTCCGTAGGAACTCACACCATCGTTACATCTACCACCATTCCGACTGTAGATTCCTTTATCCCATACGATCCACTCATATCGTTTTGGATACCTTCCCTAGTTTTGGAAGCAGTTCGAAAGCAGACGTTATCGGATTTGGGGAATGTAATCGGAAGTGTTTGTTCCTTCTGGGGATGTGGTGCTGAAGAAGACTGAACGGTTAGACCTGACCATCGGGTGCATGGTTCGTTTCGGGCTACATGACGATGATGCTTCTGGGGGAGAAGCTCTTCGTCCGAAGCCGGATTCAAACCTATCAACCTCGGAACGATCCGGTGTAAGCCGAGCACTTGACGACACCAAACCGGACTGTTTGACCGAGCATTGATGTCAGATAGAGACTTGGACCGGTCAGCAATCTTCAGACCGGCCATCAGTGATCCAAACCAGTGGTGCTTTCCTACATTAGCTTACGTACCTGGCATACTTCCAGCTGTTTGAAATGATACTGACAGTCACTCAAAGCACCGCTACAAGAGTCTGCTGACGAATAGGCTTCTAACAGGCCATACTGCTTTGCCAGAGAGCAATTCCTGCTCCCTAGGGAAGGTTTGATGTGTCGAATCACTGCCTGCTCCAGCTGCTCCATTTCAAAATACGTTCTACCTGTAAAAGCAGAAGATTCATGAGGATAGCTATGAAGGACCTAGTAAAACAACTGGTCCTTACCGCGGAGCCGCTGGTTGTCTGGAGGATCACATGGTAGCACATCCTGTGGAGCTGAATCCATGTACAAGCTGAAGGTCTGCACGTATCGTTCCAATCGCTGTCTGAAGTCCTCTGCCTTGGAGTTGAGGATCTGCTTCCATGCTATTGGAATGGCAAGGGTCGGTCAATGCTGATATGGCCTCCCCAGCAAGAGCTGCTGTTTTCAAGACTACTGATGAAGCTGATCTTTTGACCAGGCTAACTCACCATTAGCACCGAACTCCTGAACCATCGTGGTGTAGGTGATCATAGGTAGAGTTCGCACTTCAGCGATTAGAAGCGCTTCGAAAAGATGAGCCAGGAATAGCTGCATGGGTGCTGCTTCCCTGCAAGAAGCTGTCTCCAAAGCCTGCGGAAGACATCATCACTTGGAAAAAATTGTCCATCCACATTCTCTCATAGTAGGCTCCTGAATACTTACAGATGTCTTGATGATGAGAGCTAGCGTCTCCTGTCGCTGATTGAGGACGATGCTTGAATGGGCGAACACCCGTTGTCGTATTGTCTCCATCTTGAGCTCAAGTCCAGGATGATATAAGGCGAATGTCTTCCAGAACTCAGCGTCGTGGGACTCCAGGGAAATTATCCAAAATTCCTGAAAGGCGGCATCGATCTGCTTCATCTCAGCCTCAAGATATTGCACCCAATAATCTATCCTGGCTCCAGGTGGAAGTACCTCCACCAATGGTTTGATAAGAGCGAAGGTGGAATTTACACCTGGAATCGTTACCAAATCTCGAAGCTCTCGCCTCATTTGATGCAGCAATCGGCTAACTTCTGGCATTCCGCTGTTCATGATATTGACCATGTCTTGAGCTGTAGCAGCAGCGATGTTCATGGTGGTCAGCTTCTTGACAATCTTGTACAAGGTGGTACCTGGAAGGAATGGTGGTAGGTCAAAACGATGATGAGTTCAGAAAAAGCACAGCAGTCCGTCCCGCGAGCTACATTGCCATCCGCGGCCAAGCCGCGGATGGCAGCCTCGCGGAGGATGGGGAATAGGTTTGCGCAGCTTCCCCGAGAGCATGATCCCGTACTGCCCCTCATCTTGGCTCATCTGGAAGTTGGTACATGGTTTCCGAACTTGGCAGGGGATTCCCGAGCTATGGGTCTAGGGACATCTGCGCGCGCAACGTTGACGGCCGAGGCGCGCGCCAGAGCGGGCAACCGCGCGAGCCGAAAGTTCCTGAGTTCACAGCGCGGACGACCGCTCTCCCTAGGGATTTTCACGGTTTTGGGATTGGGGAGCATGCAATAACAATCGCAAGACAAAAAAAATACCATATGAGATACTATGAGATGACTTAGAGGGGGTTTCTTACCTTTTTCCAGGAGATCATCCAGGGCATGTGAAGGACACATACAGAAGACACATAGTGATATGAAAATCCAAAGGTTCATCGTGCTCAGGTTCTGATTGTCGTCGGGGAGGTCCAATGTTTGGTTCGGTTTCAAGTTGAATTTTCAATTATTTAGGCGATTCTTTCGTAGGAACCATTTGGGTTCTCCGTGCTAGTCCAAGTGCCTGCTCACAGTGATAGCGCTTCCACGTGTTGATAGCAGGAATAGGAAGAACGTTGGCCTTCTGCGATCGCCGGATTTATGGACAATTTTACGAAGTCGTGGACGCTACTTGGTTATCATCGAAACTGAATTGACTGCATTTATTGGTCATTGGTCTTGCGTCATGCCGTGCAATCTCTGGTATTTTGCCCTGAGCAAGTTTACCGATTTTTTTCCATTTTTTCACATGTTTCACTCACTAATGAACTTTTAATGATGAGGGATATTGCACTATATACATCATATAGTGCAGAATAAACAAAATTGAAAATTGTTTCTTTCAATTTTTCACAATTTTCAAAAATTTGAAAAATGTTCAAAATTTCGAAAAATTTTCAAAAATTTGAAAAATGTTCAAAATTTCGAAAAATTTTCAAAAATTTTCAAAAATTTCACAATTTCACAAATCTCAGAATTTTCAAAATTTTCAAAATTTTCAAAATTTTCAAAATTTTCAAAATTTTCAAAATCTTTCAAAAATTTTCAAAAATTTCACAATTTCACAATTCTCAAAATTTTCAAAATTTTCAAAATTTTCAAAATTTTCAAAATTTTCAAAACTTTCAAAAATTTTCAAACTCTGTCACAATTTTTCAAAATTGTTCAAAATTTTTCAAAAGTTTTCAAAATTTTTCAAAAGTTTTCAAAATTTTTCAAAAGTTTTCAAAATTTTTCAAAAGTTTTCAAAATATTTCAAAATTTTCAAAATTTTCAAAATTGTGAATGTTTCCCAAAATTTTTGCAACGTAAATATCCAACTATGAAAATACCTCGAAAATTTCTGAATAAGATCCCAGTCAAAAAAAATTATTTGCCCGCCATAGTCTCCACATTTGAATTTCCCGGGCTCGGGCCAATCCCACGTCTTCGCCACCTTGGGTGTCTCGATTCATGTTCCCGTTTTTTCCGCGATATTTAACTCCGTTTGCTGCATTCAGATTTTGTTGGGTGAGTTTATACGTCGTTTTCTACTCCTAGGAAAGAAAAAACAATTTTTTTCACATTTTTACAAAACATTCAGGGCGTCCTTAAGGATTTTTATCGCGCGATAAATGGACGGAAAATAGTCTGAGCGATAGCGCAGGTAGAACTGATAAGAGATAAGAAAGTGGGAGACACATCTCGAATACTGGAATATTTGACGGTTGAAAAAATGTCGGAGAGGCTAAAATTTTCAAGTTGACTTGAATTTTTTTTTTTTGAGGAGCTTTACCTGGTTGAGGGAAAATTGGAAAAAAGGCGGGAAATGTGGACGTATTATGATACCGAAGATTGGAGCGTTCTGCCACCGGAGCTCAATAGAAGGTAAAAATTTGTTCGTTAACTCACTGATATGACTTTTCTATTGAGTTAGATTTCTCTTGGGACTTGCGGTTAGTTAGAAAAAAAATTATTCGGTCACGTGTCACTGGCGAAATTCAAAATCTCGGAATTTCTTTGATGATTTCGATGGTTTTGATGCTCGAGTTTTTTTGACGTTCGGGAATTTCACACTTTTTGAAAAATGCTATGAGCTTGATGGGGGTTTTTCTCAAAATCCAAAATGGTTGAAATTTACTGAATAACTCTGCATGATTGAAATTTTTGAACTTTTTTAAAATTTGAAATTTTGAAATTTTGAAATTTTGAAATTTTGAAATTTTGAAATTCTGAAATTTAAAAATTTTGAAAATTTTGAAAATTTTGAAATTTTGAAAATTTTGAAATTTTGAAATTTTGAAAATTTTGAAATTTTGAAAATGTTGAAAATTTTGAAATTTTGAAAATTTTGAAATTTTTCAAAATCTCAAATTTCGGATATTTGAAAAATGTTCAAATTATCAAAAGCGTTCCACCTAAACTGATTTCTCCTCCAAACTCCCACAATTATTACATCATTCCACGCGACAGTTTGAATTTCGCGCCCCCATTGGCCAATTGTTCACGCCCCCGCATGAATACTGACCACCCTCGCGCCGCCATCCGCCACTGTACATAATAGATCGAGACTTGTTAAAAAAAAATCACGATTTCCACTTCCTCATTGCGACCAATCATAAATTCTCATAAATTTTGCGTTACATAATATATATGTTTGATTTTTTGGCGCGAAAATTGCGTTTCACCTTCCCACACGCACACTTCCCGTTCAACCATCCCGCGCGTCAGCTGCAGTCAGCTGACTCATTCGCGCGCAAACTCCCTAGCCCTCCCCAGAATTCCCCACCAGCGTCCGCCATTTTGCCCAGCACGTTGGAACTTATTCAGCACTGGGGGGGGGGGAGCTAGTAAATTGCTCCAGTGGGGAACCAAACCCGATTGAGCCCCAATAATTCACCGATGACGGTTCACTTACCCCCAATTTACCTCCAAAAAATCCCATAACACTAAATTACACCACAACCACCCCAGTTATGATTATTCCACTAAACAAACTCAACTTCTAGTTTGCGTGCGCGAGTTTTGTGATATCTGGTGTTTCGGCTCAGGTACGTCTGAGCTTCTACAAATCGTTTTGAAAAAGCCTTAAACAATTGTTCAAACAATGGGCGAGAGTGCATAAATATTTAAAAAAATTGTACGAGGATCAATTGATGACTTCGCCAAGTTTCGGGGATTTTTGGGTTTGTGGTGGGGGGCCCAGGACAAATGAAAATTTTTTTTTTTCTCCCACGATTGAGCAATGGAAAAGTGACACCGTGGCATTGTTTATTGTAACATATTTTTATCACAATTTTTTGAGCGCTTTTGAGGCCAATTTTTCGAAAAAAATTTTTGAGCAATTTGGGGGGGGGGGGCACCTGTCGCTCACCGGAAAAGTGACAGCTAACCAAATTTGGTTAACCTTGACACACCAAAATTTAGGGCTTGCTGCCATTTTTTCCGTTATTGGGGCCTTTAAATTTTTTATTGGTTTTTTCCAAATTTGTTGACAAATTTTTTTTTAAGTTTTGTTTTTTTTTCGAAATTGTTTTTTTTTTTTTTTTTTTTTTTTTTTTTTTTTTTTTTTAAGGCATTACCTTTTACGGGCATTTTGAGATTTCTGGAGTTTTTTTTTCTAATTGTGAAAATTGTGAGAAAAATAAAAATTGCGCGAAACAAAATTTCCTGCCCCTCAAAAAATTTTGGGTTTTTTTTTTTTAATTGGTTGATAAATTCAAAGTCGTACGTAAAAATATTGGAGTGTCGATTAATCCTCATAAATTCAGAAAAAAATTGTTTTTTTTTTTTATTGTAAAAAATGACCCAAAGAATTTTTTTGAGAGTCCAATTTTTGGAAAATATTGAAATGAATGAAATTGTGCAGAAAAATGTCTTTTTGAGGTTATTTTCTGAGGAAGCCAGTAAATTAATTATTTGGAGTTACTAAGAAAATGAGGGCTTGGAGAATCTTCTGAATGGCAATTGATTTCTTAATTTTTCAACTTTTCAAAGTTTCTGTAGTTTTTTATCAATATTTTCAGAATTTTTGGAAATTTGTAATTGGTCGGAATTTCCCATTTTTTAAAATCGAAGTTTATAATTTTTTTGGAAGAAAAATTTGGAAACAGCTGATTCTATTTCTCAATATTTTACTTTTCTCTAATTGTAGACATTTCTAAAAATTTTCAAAAAAATTACCATTTTTAAATGTTTCTTACCTTTCAAATTTCGACACTTTTTTACTCATTTTTTTCTGTACTTTCATCAATCTGAAAAAAATTTAATAATATAAATTCTTCTTTCGACTTTCTCAATTTTTTATTTAATTTTTCTGACATTCTTGGAATTCCTCACCTCAATGTCGAAATTCTCAATTTCTAAAAACCTCAAATTGCTCCAAAAATTTCATACACTTCAGACAAATTTTAAATTTTCATTAAAAATGAAAAACAGCAAATGTTCAAATTATTTCTAAGAATCTAAAAAAAAAAGCTTTTAAATTCCCAAAAAAAGAAAAAAAAATAATTGAAAAGAGAGAGTGACTTTCCTAAATTTCTACAATTTTTTTAATTTTCAGAAAACCACTCAGAGCCCTCAAAATTCAAGACAAGCAAATCGGGAAATTCAATTTTTTTTTTCAACTATATATATACTTTTTTCTATTTAACCTTGAATTATATATGGCAATATATATATAGCAGGACTTGAGCCGTGCACTCTGGACCTTTTCCTTGTGAATCCAGAACATTCCAGTATTTAATATTGATTGAAAAACGTCAGGAGACACGTTGAACCATGAATGCCTCCGAACACGGGTAATTAATTAACCGCATAAGTCCCAAGCTAACTCATTAGCCCTTGACTGGTCGCATGGTGAGCGCCGCGCCGCCCCCTTTTTCCATTTCCACCAAATTATTTTTTCAAATCACACAACCATAAGACGATTTTTTGGAACGTATTTTTTTTTCTCAAATCTCAAATTAAAATTTTTTCCTCAATTTTGGAATTTTAATTCACTTAAATGGTGAACCAGGATAACTGCATTTTTGGTGTACCACGTCTTTGAGGCATAACTCGGAAACTAACGAAGTTACGCAATACCTCATAAGGACCTTTTTTATAGAGCACATCTTCCTCTACAAAAAAGGTCTTATAAGTTTTTTTTTTATGTGCCATTGATTTCGAGTTATTCCGGAAACATTGACCGGACGTCTGAGGCTAAGTCATTGCGCTACTGGAGTTACAGTTGCAAAAGTCGGATTACACTTCTAGTTGTGTGATTTTCAGCTATAATGAAGGGATATATTCCTTTTGTATGGTGTAGAGAAGATGTAGAATTTTTTTCAGATTTTTTTTGACACTAGTTTGAGCGAAAATTGAAAAATTTGGAGTAACGGC
Source organism: Asobara japonica (assembly GCA_026005395.1). Taxonomy (NCBI): domain Eukaryota; kingdom Metazoa; phylum Arthropoda; class Insecta; order Hymenoptera; family Braconidae; genus Asobara; species Asobara japonica. The sequence goes on along the minus strand of BQMI01000565.1, from coordinate 1,467,871 downwards.
GGCGCGGAGAGCCGAGCGCGGCTTCTCAAGGGTTAACATTGTGAAGTATAAAAAATGGAATTTTGGAGAGAAAAACAGAGAACGAATTCACCATCTTGAATACCACAAAATTTTGAGTCGATCTCAAGTTTTTGCATGAGATAATCCCATCACGAAAAATTGTCTTCATTAACTTCCCAAACTTTTTACAATGTTTAGCATTTTTTTGTATGAATGGTATTTTTTAAACAATAATTTAATGTAATCACCATTAAAGGATACAACATCTGAATTTTTCACGATCTGTGAAATTCGTTTTTAGTAAATTAACGAAAGTTTAGAGAATTTTATCAATTTTCAAAAAAATTAAAACAACTAAAATTGGAAAACTTTCCAAAAATTTTAAGAAATTTCTCAATACCTTAAATTATTGAAAATGAAAATAATTATGTTCAATGTTGTTGAAAATTGTCAAAATTTTCAAGTTTATAAAATCTTGAAATTTTAAAAATTTTAAATTTTCAAAACTTAAAATTTTCCAAATTTTAAAAATTTTTAAATTTTAAAATTTTCAAAATTTTTGAATTCTTAAATTTTCAAAATTTTTACTCTGCTAAACACAAACAAAATCGTTCTCAACAATGAATCATTACTATTATTTTTTTTCAATAGTACATAGTAATGAAACTAAGTCTTGTAATTTCTGTGTTATAAACATTAATTCTTCCACGTTTCCTAACAATTAATTGAGCGTGAAAATGCATGGATTTTACCTGTTTGTTCGTTTCCAGGTTTAACCCAGCCTTTAATATGGCCTCGATAAGGCAGGCACTGAATGAGGCTGTTGAAAGAGGTATTTTTTTTTACTTTATTTATTCATCTCGTTTCTATGTCCCACTGTCTACTATTCGCTTATTGCTAAATGTAATAAAACCTTGGACATACTCTGAAGCCATGCATCACTTAATCAAAGATGCAATAAATGTTTTGCTATAATGAGAAAAACATCAGATTTTTTTTTCACAAATTTGCGCGATACAAAAAAAAAAAAATTATCAAAAAGTTCCAAAATTTCCGAAATCTCAAAAATTTTCCAAAAATTTCGCATTTCAAAATTTTTTCCAAAAATCTAAAACTAAACCAAAAAATGAGAATTTGATAAAAAAAAAATTGAGTATTAAAAAAAAAATTGAAAATTTTGGACAATCAAATAAATTCAAAAATTCTGAAAATTATTTGAAAATTTATTAAAAAATTATAAAGTTTCCGAGTAAAATTCAAGGTTTCCTCCCGCTCCACTTACACTAACGCCTCACAATTCATCTTTTAACCACGAAAGCACGACTTTAACGCCTTTGGGTAATTTGGAAAGTATCAACAGTGAGAATGCCAGCACCAACGCGACTCAGGGACTTGATAAGGCAGATAAGAGCAGCTAGGACAGCCGCGGAGGAGCGCACTGTTGTTAATAAAGAATGTGCCTACATCAGGTCCACATTCAGGGAAGAGGACAGTGTTTGGAGATGCAGAAATATCGCAAAGTTGCTGTATATTCATATGCTAGGGTGAGAAGCCCCATCAAATATTCCCGTTTTTCAAGTGAAATTACAATTTTTTTTCTCATTATTTTTTTTTTTTTAATTTTTAATTTTTATTTTTCTATTTCTATTTTTTTTTCTAATTTTTTTATTTTATTATAGCAATATATTCTGAATTTGGTTGACCCCATTATTGGCCTCTGGCCCTTGGGTCTCATCGCAACCAATAAAATAAATACAACAAAAATTAAAATTGAACTTTTGAAAATTCTCAATTTATTTTGTTTTATTCTTTTTTCATTTGAAAATTTGAAAAATTTAGACCTTTTAGAAAAACGGTTTCAGAAAAAAATTGAATTTTGGAAACTTTGCTAATTTTGAAATTCCATAAATCTGTAAAACTGCATTGCTCGAAATTTCTAATTTCGATCATTTTTCGGGATTATAAATTTCTTTCCATGCAAGGAAATTTTGTAAATTTTGAATATGGAAAATTTTGAAATTGTTCAAAATGGTCAAATTCAATTTTTTTTTTTTAATATTTTTCCAAAAAAAAGTCTCGAACTTTTGGGTTGGTTCATATTTTCGCATGCATTTTCTTTTTAACAATGCATTTACAAATTGATTTATTTCCACAGTTACCCAGCGCATTTTGGTCAACTGGAGTGCCTCAAGCTCATAGCCTCACCCAGATTCACTGATAAACGCATCGGATATCTCGGGGCAATGCTACTGTTGGACGAGAGACAGGATGTTCATTTGTTAATCACCAATTGCCTGAAACAGTGCGTAAAGCCATTTATAAAAACCACCATTCATGCCTGAAATTTCCCAAAAATCCCCTCAAATTGTCCTTTTCTCTCTGAGGCTTTCTAGATTTTACAAAAAAATTCTGCAGACGAATTGCAATGTTTTGAAATTTTTTTCAGCTTTTTCTAAAGTTGAAAAATTTTTTTACGAATTTTTTTTTTGTCAGCTTTAACAATTTTTTTTTAATGAATTAAAAAAAAAAATTTTTATTTAAAATTTTATTTTAATTTCTCCAATTTTAGAGACTTGAATAGTCCAACTCAATTCGTGATTGGCCTGGCCCTGTGCACTCTAGGTGCAATTGCATCACCAGAAATGGCGCGTGATTTGGCTGCTGAAGTTGAGAGGCTCATGAAATCACCAAATGCTTATATTCGAAAAAAAGCAGCACTCTGCGCTTTTAGAATAATTAGACGTGTGCCAGAGCTCATGGAAATGTTTCTACCTGCAACTAGGAGCCTACTGACTGAAAAAAATCACGGTGTTCTAATTACTGGTGTTACGCTAATTACAGAAATGTGTGAAAACAGCATCGACACCCTCAATCATTTTAAAAAGGTAACTTTTTCTTTTCTTTTTTTCTTGGTGTAAATTTGTTCAAATTTTGTGGTTAATATATTCAGAGGTGGACACTTCATTAAAATCGAATATATAAAATTAGTTAATATAGCGCAATTATTTTTTTTAATTTACAGAAAAAATCCAAAATTTAAAAATTTCAAGTTTTTCCAAATTTCGAAAATTTCAAAAATTTGAAGAAGCAAAATCTTTTTCAAAATCAAAAACTCAAAAAAAAAGGTTTTAAAAAAACTTTTTATAAGAACTTTTTATAAAAACTTTTTTTTTATATTCAAAATTTAAAATGAGTTTAAATTTTGGGACAAAAAAAAATTTTTAATGAACATTCGATTCAATATTTTTTTTAAATTTAATGTGTTTTCTACGATTCAGATGATATTTATTGCATGATTAACTCGAGAAATCTGATAAAAATTTTGACAAATTCACATAGTTGAAATAATAAATTCTATCCTGTCTCCAGGAGTGCGGCCACCGAGAGGTAAAAACCCACTACTCCAATCAATGTTAATGTCAAATTTATTTCTGTTGATGTCAGACTGCGGTTTAAATTTCAAAAATTTTGAAGGCTTGTATCTGAAATTTGGTGTTTTGGTTCCTAAAAATGAAATTGACCTCACTTGGATATTGCCCATGGACCGAGTGTAGGAAGTGATGAATTAAAAACTCAGTACTTCATTGACTACTATTGGACTCATTATTTTGAGCAACATTCAATTTCAAAGCGGAAACTGACTTCTACAGAAATGGCAGACACAAGTCTCAGAATTTTCAAATTTTCACCGAAATTTCCTACTAATTGCATGGTAATTTTGGCCATAATTATTGTACCATACTTTTCTGTTTTGCCTTTGGAAAAAATGGCAAAACGAGTTAATTTGTAAGACCATTAAAAAAATTTTTTTACTTCCACATTTTTAAAGAAAAATCAATAACATAATTCATTGACGTATTATGTAACTGAAATACACTACAAATTTTTTTTTTAATTGATGTATCACAAAAAAAATTAAATCGTTAGCACGAAAAATTTTGAAAAACAATATTTATTTAATTTCATTGATTTTTTTTTTTTTTTTTAAGAAATGCATTGCAGGTGTCCTGCACTTTGCCTCGATGGGCTCTCTCTATTTTTTTTTGTCTTGAGTTGCATAAGAAAAGTGAAATTCAAGGAATAACGAAAAATATTTTTTATATTTTTTTAGATCGTCCCCAATCTCGTGAGGATCCTCAAGAATTTGATACTTGCTGGATACTCACCTGAGCATGATGTTTCTGGAGTTTCGGATCCATTTTTGCAAGTGAAAATTCTACGGCTTTTGCGGATTTTGGGGAGAAATGATGTTGATGCTTCGGAAGCTATGAACGACATTTTGGCTCAGGTATGCAAAAAAAATCATGGAAAAATTGTTTTGCAAATTTATTTATTTATTTTCAAATTTCCACATTTTCGATTTCTCTCATGTTTTTACGAATTTTGCAATTTTGGAAATTTCAAAATTTTCAATAAATGCAAAGTTTGAACATTTTTCAAAATGTTAAAAAATTCTTAAGATTTCTAAAATCGACAAAATCCGTAAATTTATGTAAATGAAAATTTAATTTTTACTATTTTTTTTCAATATATTCACATTTTTTGAACTATCAAATTTCCTAAAATTTTCAAAATTTTCCAAATCCCAGAACTATTTCAAGTTTTTGAAAATCTCAAGATCTCTAAAAATTTCAGAAAATCTCAAAACTTTTAAAATAGTGAAATGATTTTTTTTTTTTTTTTTCAAATTTTTGTCTAAAAATTTTGCAATTTGACAATTTTCAAAATTTTGGAATTTTTTTAATTTTTGGGAAGTAATTCAGTTCATTGGTTCCTCAGGTGGCGACCAATACAGAGACAAGTAAAAATGTGGGAAACACCATTCTCTACGAGACTGTACTCTCCATAATGGACATCAAGAGTGAGAGTGGCCTCAGGGTTCTCGCTGTCAATATTTTGGGTCGTTTTTTGCTGAATAACGACAAGAACATTCGATATGTGGCACTCAACACGCTTTTAAAAACGGTTTATGTTGACACTTCAGCTGTGCAGAGACACCGATCGACTATTCTGGTAATTAAAAAAAAAAAACATAAAAGGCAAAATTTAAACCTCCATTTTTTTTTATTTTTTTATTTTTTTTTTTATAATGAAATTTGCTTTTTGCAACTTTTCGGAATTTTAGAATGTTCAATTTATTCAAAATTTCTGGAACTTCTGATTTTTCAAATTTTTCAAATTACAGTTTCCACATTTTTTTCGCCTATATTTTATATTTAAATTTTTGGATAATTTCGGATGACGATAGTAATTTTATTTCACGATTTTTTTTTCAGGAATGTTTGAAAGATCCAGACGTTTCGATAAGGAGACGTGCGATGGAGCTCAGTTTCGCCCTCGTCAATTCCAACAATATCAGGAATATGATTAAAGAGCTACTGCTGTTTCTGGAAAAGGCTGATCCTGAATTCAAGGCCCAATGCAGTAGTAACATTGTCATGTCAGCCGAAAAGTATTCACCGAACAAACGCTGGCATCTAGAAACTCTTTTCAAAGTTCTCGTTGCTGTGAGTCTAACGTGAACATATTTTTAACTTAAAAAACAACACAAATTCCCCATTTTTGATCCTCTCGAAAATGTTTCAAAATTTTTACGAAACATTTACAAAATTTTGATAAGCTCCTCTTACAAATTCTGTTTTTCTAACAATTTTGACATGCTGACATTTTTTCCATATTTTGGTACTCTGAAACCGTTAATTTTTTATGCTTCCAAAATCTTGATTTCGTTCCATTTAAAAAAAAAATTATACGAATTAATTTTTTATTCCTTTTCCTAATTTCTCTTTTTTTCTCGTCCCCGTCTCTCAAATTCATAAAATTTACAAAAATTTTCGCATTAAAAATTCTTCCAATTTTTTCAATTTTCAAACTTTTTTTTTGAAATTAAAAAAAAAAATTTATTTGTCATTTTTTTTTTTTGCAAATATTTATTTTTTTTTTAATTTTCTGAATTCTTTAAGGCTGGAAATTATATTCGCGATGACGTTGTGGCCTGCACCATCCAGCTGATCTCGGAAGCTCAGAGTCAGCAAGCCTATGCAGTAAATGCCCTGTGGCATGCCCTGGAGCGTGATTCGTTTGATAAGCAGCCATTGGCGCAGGTTGCCACATGGTGCATTGGAGAATATGGAGATCTTTTACTGTATGGCACTCCTCCAGAAGATGTGGAGGCTCCAGTGAACGTAAGTATTGTCACCCAAAAATCTATATTTTTATTACACAAAATTTCAAAAAGATTGATAAAAAAATATGTGAAAATTTTTGGTGTTCCAATAATTCCTTAATTTTCTCTTTCCTTCAGTTGACGGAGGATGACGTCATAGACGTCTATCAGAGGCTTCTCTGGAGTCCCCAAAATACAGTAGTCACTAAACAATATACTCTGCTTTCTCTGACGAAACTCAGCACAAGATTTCAGCGAGGAAACGAGTGAGTATTCCCAACCACATTGATAAGTCCGTTTTCCCCCTTAAAATTCATGGCCCATGGATCAATTTTTTCAACCATTGCATGATTTTTTTTCTTTTGATGGAGGGTCAAATTTTTGATAGCCCATGAAAATTTGGAAATTATCGAAAAAATTAATGGGAAGAAAAACATGCGACAATTGAAAAATTTGACCAATTTGGGAAATTTGAAAAATTTGGAAAATTTGAAAAATTTGAAAAATTTAGAAGTTTTTCAAATTTTGGCAAAATTCATGGAATTTTAAAATTCAAAATTTTGAGATCTAAAAATTGTAAATGAAGGAAAAAAATAGTTTTTTGAACAATTCCAAAATTTCCAAATAATTCCAAAATATTTATTTATAATTGGTAGAAAATTTGAAGGTTCCCCATGAAACATTCCCCACCCCTCATATTCACCTGGGACCCCCCAAAAATTATGTCAGCAGAGCTCCTCGTTTTTACAGAAAAATTCGCCAGATCATAGACACATTTGGCAGTAACTTGCACATTGAACTTCAGCAGAGAGGCATTGAATTTTCTCAATTATTCCGGAAGTACGATCACTTGAGGCCAGCACTTCTGGAGCGAATGCCACCTATGGAAACAGCAAGGCCCCAAGCCAATGGAATTATAGGTAAAGATAATCGATATATCCTCATATCGACCCATCAAAATTTCAATTAAAAAATTCCCAAATTCAAATTTTTTTCCTACAATTTCAAATTTTCAAATTTCTCAATTTGCCAGAACTTTTGGAATTTTGAGACTTTTTGAGGAAAATTTGATCTTTCTAAATTATAATTTTTGAAATTTCCCAAAATTTCTCAAAATTCTTCAAATCTAAAATTTGGAAAAATTAGAAATGTAAAAATTAGAGAAAAAAATCAACAAATTTAAAATTCTTGAAACATTAAAATTTCGAAAATTCCACAAAACTGTAAAAAAAAAATCAATTTCTTTAAACTGAGCACAAATTTGGAAATTGCTAATTTTGTAAAGAAAAATTCAAACTTTAGAGTTTCCTAAAAATTCCCAAAAACTCAATTTTTTTATATTGCCTATCGAAGGTATGTCCTTCAAAATTAGCCTCAAATTATTTTCCTCACTGTTCAATGGCTTCCAGGTCTAGCAAATGGTGAGCCAGATATCGAGGAAGAGAAGCCCTTGGATTCCGGAGTGGTGCCAAGCGACTCCAGTGCTCTGTTGGACCTTTTAGGAACATCTGAGCTCTCAGTACCAACGCCCGTGGCGTCATTGGTCTCTCCCAGTGCCCCAGTGAGTGGCAATAACGATTTGCTCGATTTACTCGGCGGTTTGGACCTCGGTAACCCCGTTGGTACCCCGGGCAATGGAATTGACGACACAAACGTGATCCTCGGCGATGGACAATTTACCGGCCTTTCTGGAAACTTCTTGGTGGATGGACTGCTCAATTCACCATCGCAAAATGGTGAGAAACAATATGATACTAAAAAAAAATAGTCTGAACGCCAAGGGAGTCTGTATAAAGGTGGCGAACGATGTAAGCTTGCTCTTCTCGAAGCTCGTTTTTCCCAAATATCTCAGAAGCCAGGAGAGATGGCGGAAAACCCAAAAGGAACTTTTTGTAGAGACCATCGAGGCCTACAAAAAAGTTCCTATGAAGATCATCTCAAGTCCTCTGGATTCTGAGTTATTTTGGGGAAACCGAGGCGACAAGGTGGCGAACGACGAAGCTTGCTCTTCTCCAAGCTCGCTTTTCCCAAATACCTCAGAAGCCAGGAGAGATGGAGGAAAACCCAAGAGGAACTTTTTGTAGTGACCATCAAGGTCTACAAAAAAGTTCCTATGAAGATCATCTCAAGTCCTCTGGATTCTGAGATATTTTGGGGAAACCAGGGCGACAAGGTGGCGAACGACGTAAGGTTGCTCTTCTCCAAGCTCGCTTTTCCCAAATATCTCAGAAGCCAGGAGAGATGGAGGAAAACCCAAAAGGAACTTTTTATAGAGACCATCAAGGCCTACAAAAAAGTTCCTATGAAGATCGTCTCAAGTCCTCTAGATTCTGAGATATCTCCATTAAGAACTCGTTGTATAATTTATTTTTTAACTTTTACTGATGATGTGTTTCGAATTATAGGTTTGCCAAGTCTCGTAGTTCTTGACAAGTCCAACCTAAAAATCAATTTCCGAATGGATCGCCCCCTGGATACACCCGAACTACTTGTTATCAATATGACTGCTGTTAATACTTCGGGGATTCCCCTAACTGACTTTCGGTTCGAGGCCGCTGTTCCGCGGACATTTCAACTCCAAATGCTGCCACCATCTAGCACTGTTATAACGCCATCTGGACAAGTGACACAAGTACTCAAAGTATCAAATATGAATTCGGGAAATTTGCGCATGCGCCTGCGCATATCCTACACAGGTGAATCTGGACCTGTTCTAGAACAAACTGAAGTTAATAATTTTCCCGCGCTCGGCGCACAGTGACGGCTTATCACTGATAATGGAAATTCAGGTGAATGAGGGGGCGGGGGGGGGGGGGGGGGGGGATTAAAGAATTTTGGGGGAAATCAGGTGTAATGGTTAGTTTTGTCTGAATATTTTTTGGGGGAAAATGACTCGAAAAATGGGTTTTTAAATTATTACACACAAAGTTATACTTTATGGGTCTGTAACAAAAATAGAGGAAATGAAAAAAAAAAAAATAGTTATGGTAGAAAAAAATTGGACATCTTCAGAAATGGGGATACAATTTAAATCGATTTTTTTTCGTTCGATTTTTACAATATTTTTGGGTGAAAAAAATAATTTTGAAATTAATAAATTGTCCCATTTTTTAGAGTCATTTTTTGTTTTAAATTACAGATATGGAACCAGGTGTAATCGACTTTGTTATTCAACTCGGGATATTAGCCTGGAGAAAGATTTTCGAAATTAGGTGTTTTCACATTTTTTTGGAAAATTTTCCTTTTAGTTTTTTGGTGATATCTCGTAAACTATGGGGTTGACAGAAAATGTTAAGTAAGGTTTTTTGTAGGAAATCGAATTTCCGACGAAAAAGGTAGACGACAATTTTTTCGTAGGTCCAAAAGTTTTCGAGATTTTTGCAAAATGGAAATTGGTTACTGAAAAAATTCCAGTGATGGACTTATCAATTGATCAATCAAATTAATTTGCAGGATTTTGCGAATGGAAAAGATCAATCTCCAGGTGTCAATTTTTTTATTACTATGCTTGTAATTAACAAGGGCTCTGTATATACTAGATAGTTTATTTCTAACCGATTGAGTAAAATATTGATTGATTAATTTTAGGAATTATTAATTAGCCAATATTGTCTGTTCAGTTGATCAACAATTAAGTGGAAAATTTTCTTATTTTATTATTCTTTAAGCCAGAGAATTGATCGTTAATAATAAAATAGAGAAATCAGAAATTGAATGTGGGAAATTAATTGAAAATTTGGATGTTTTATTTCATTTTTTTCAATTCGATTTTTTAGTTAGAATTGTTGGTCTGGTTTTTTTTTGGCGCGATTTTATGTACTTAAATAATTTTTCATTTTTTTTTCACATTTTAGTTTTCTTAAAGTTTGTATTTTTTTTTCAAAATTTAAAAAATTTCTTAGTTTTTGGAAAACAATTTATTTCTGAATTTTTTTTTTCTGTTTTGATTTTTTCTTAAATATACAAAATTTCTGACATTTTTTTTTTAATTGAAAAAAAAAATTTGTTTTGGAGATTTAACATTTTTCAAAAATTCACAATTTTTTTTTTCAAATGCTCAAAATTTTGGAAATTTTTGAAAAAATGTTTTTTTTTCACAGTAGCAATTGCGAACAATTAGTCACATTTTTTTTTTAAACAGTATCAAATTTTTTCCGTCCTTTTTATCGATCAAATGAATTCTCTGGCGATGGTTTATAAATTTTATAAATTATTGAGAAACAAGTGCTTTCGTTTATTTCTTATTAATTATTTTAGGGATATTGATGAATAATGGGTTAAGTACCTTATTTGTATAACATTATTGTGTATGAGGAGATACTGTTGTAAGGGAAAATGATGAATTGATGAACACCGTATAATTAATTATAAACAAATGTGTATATAATTCCTAGTGAACCAGGTGTGAAAATAAAATGTATTTTTATTCCACAAATTTTCATGATTTTTTTTCAGTTTTCAATTTTTTCAACTCTTTGAAATTAGGAAATTTTGAAAATTTTGAGTTCTTAAAATATTCAAAATTTCAAGTTATCGAAATTTTCACAAATTTGAGTTTTCAAAATTTCCGAAATTTTGATTTTTCAAAATTTCCAAAATTTCGATTTTTCAAAATTTCCGAAATTTTGAGTTTTCAAAATTTTCAAAATTTTGAGTTTTCAAAATTTTGAGTTTTTAAAATTTTGAGTTTTCAGAATTTTCAAAATTTTGAGTTTTCAGAATTTTTAAAATTTTGAGTTTTCAAAATTTACAAAATTTTGACTTTTCAAAATGTTCAAAATTCGGAATTTGCAGAAAGTTCCCACATTTCCAATATATAGTCAAAACTTGGCCAAATGCTTAAATTTTTGCAAAATGTTTAAAACCGTTCAATTCATACAGTAGCTCAAGTGGTGGCACTTTCGCGGTATCCCTAGAATGTACGTAACCATAATATTCCCTAGGGTCCCTAGAAACTAGACCCAGCGAACCAATACACAAAGCATTGAGCGTCTTTCATAAATAGCCGGCCCCACGTTGTCCTCACTCTTCGTTTGTCAATTTCCGTTGATTGTTCTGTTTTTGTCTGTTGTTTTGGTCGCAAACAATTATCGAACTGCAGTTTTGTACTTCACTAAAAAATATGGATTAATGTCGCGGACTCATTGCTCGATTTTCTGACAAATTTTCCCGCAAAAAACAACACCTGAAGGTAAGCAAAATTTTTGGTGATCTCGAAGGCCATTTTGAATGATAAGCAAGAAATTTTGCGATGTTCTTATCAGTGTATTCACCCCGAAATTTCAAAAAAGCGCGTCAAAAACAATAATCACTAAACTTTGCTAACTATAGTCACTAAACACATATACCGACATTCCCCCAGTTCACGTCAGTTATTACGAAATATCTCGCAACCTACCAGAGATAAAAAAATCCTGATAATAACTTTTTTGTGCAGAATTTCACGATCTACAAAAAACATTCTCACACCCATCCCGCTATCTCCGCTAGATTTCGAAATAAACGCGGGAAACCAAGTGAGGACCCGGCGAATGGAGAAGACGTCACTTTGGTTTTTCGCGAATATCTCGAAAATTAGCGGAGTTAGCGCAAAATTTTGTACGACACGATTTGTTGGGAATTTCAACAGCGACAAGAAAGGTCCTCTTGACAGTTGCGCTATCTCCGCTAGATTCCGAGATATCCGCGAAAAGTGGTATGAGATGAACCAACGCGGGGTGTCATTGGTGGGTTTCGTGCGCGGCAAATTTGATTTGACCAATTCTCAATGCTGTTTATTATTATTATTATGCCACTATACTCGTATGACATTTAAAAGTGTCTTCGTCAATTTTCAATAAAGTGAATATAGTAACAAGAAAAAAAAACATTTCTTATTTTATGAGTTAACTTAGCCAATATTTTGAAATGTAAATTTTTGAATAATTAATAGAAAAATTTGTCGATTTTGAACTCGAAATTTGTCAAATGGTGCACTGACGTTTCTATATTTTCTAATGGATGCGTCCGCTCGGGTCATGCTAAAGACCGCATGTGATTGGCTGCGCGCGCATAGTCACTGCCGTGACGTCACACCTGTCAGGTGATTGGAAATAAAAGCGCGGGAAAACTAGTTACGAGTGTTTTTCCTCATTGGAGGGCGCATATTTGAGGAACAAAGTGAAAAGCTAATATGGGAACGTCTTATTATATTGTTTTATTCTTGCAGAAAGGTTACAGCACTGTTCAAGAGTTTTTAGCGAAAGAGCGGATTTTCCGGGGGGGAAAAAGATGGAGAATGACCACGAAGAAGCGACGCATCTTAGCGACAACGAGATTCAAACTCAGGTATGTCAAATAACTCGGTCGCCATGTTGTCTAGTTATTTTTTTGAGGAAATTTCTTGCGATTGAGAGTTTATGATGTTTGTTGCAGTATAAATTTTCAATCGCAGGAAAATTACTCGTCAGACCAAATTTTGCTTTTTGCTGTGGGATTCCCAAAGAGGTCCTCATGACTGCCAAGACAAAATTCGTACTTTTTGTCACGAGGCCTGGAAAACTTTTTTTTGCATGCAATCATTCGAGGCAGAAATAGTTTTTTTTCGGGTGAACACGTTTTTTTGCCACGTGGTCCGATCAAGCGCGATGGGAGAGACGGAGTGAGAATTGCGGTATACCGGCCTAGTCATGAAAAATAATTTTTTTTTTTTTCAATTTTGGGGAATTCATTTTGAAAAAAATTTCCCCAAAATCTCCAAAAATTGTGCGAAAAAAAAATTCCTTTGGCGGGAAAATAAATTTGGCGGGAAAATTTCGCAGAGTTTGAAATTAAGAAAAAAATTGTTGAAAAAATTAAAAATGATGAAAAAAAAAAACAAGAAATTACCCAAAAATTTTGACAGTTGAGAAAATCAAAATTTGGGAAAAATTTGCTCATAAAAAAATTTGAGCTTTCAAAAAAATGTGATATTTTTTAAAATTTGAATTGTGAATTTTTTATGCAGACGCAGACGCAGACGCAGACGCAGTCTGACGATGCCTTGACCCCATCACAATTAACCCAGGAGGAGGTGAGGCCCTGGGGCAAACTCACGCCCTCGAGCAAATGTCCAAATTTTGCCCTCGTCAAGTTCTACAAAGACGTCTACCACGCGGGCAAAATGCTCGAGCACGACATAATTTTTGACATTGAGAATATCCAAAAAGTCGCCTTGAATGTCATCAGCAAGCATCACTTTTCGATCCACCGGGAGCTCATCAACAACAAAAATGATTATATGGTTTTTCTTACGGACCACAGCAGAAATGGCACGTTTGTCAACAGAAAATTGGTGGGCAAAAACAACAAAGTGGTACTTGAAAATGGGGACAAAATTGCCATAGGCAAAGCTGGATTCACCGGTACTTTTTATAATTTCATACAAATTTTTGGTTTTGGGAAATAAGTGGGAAACATCGTTGGCTCAAAATTGGCTCAAAATTTAGAATACCAAAAAATTGCATAAAAATTTTTGGTTTTGAGGAAAAAAAAAAAATAGGGAAATATCAGTGGCTCAAAATTACCTCAAAATTGGTTCAAAATTTAGAATACCAAAAAATTTCATACAAATTTTCGGTTTTGAGGAAATGAAAATTGGAAAATATGATTAGCTCAAAATTAACTCAAAATTTAATACAAAGTTGCGGTTTTGAAGAAAAACATTGGGAAATATCACTATCTCAAAATTGACTCAAAAGTGGTTCAAAATTTAGAATACCAAAAAAGTTCATACAAATTTTCGATTTTGAGGAAAAAAATTGGAAAATATCAGTGGGTCAAAATTGACTCAAAATTGGTTCAAAATTTAGAATACCAAAAAATTTCATACAAATTTTCAGTTTTGAGGGAAAAAAAATGGGAAATATCATTGGCTCAAAATCGGCTCAAAATTTTGAATATCAAAAAATTTCATACAATTTCACGTTTTGGGGGAAAAAATCGGGAAACCTTATTGGCTCAAATTTGGCTCAAAATTGACTCAAAATAAGTTCAAAATTTAGAATAGCAAAAAAAATTAACGCAAACTTCAGGTTTTAGGGAAAAAACTGGGAAAGATCATTGACTCAATTTTGACTCAAAATTCGGAATACCTAAAAAATTTCATACAAATTTTTGCTTTTTGGGGAAAACTTGGGAGACGTTATTGGCTTAATTTTGGCTCAAAATTTAGAAGACCTTTTAATAATTCACACAAATTTCCGGTTTTGGAAAAAAATTATGGAAAATGATTGGCTCAAAATTTAGAATAACAAAAAAATCATGCAAATTTTGTGTTTTAGGGAAAAATTGGGAAACATAATCTGCTCAAATATTTAGAATACTTTCCATAATTCCATACAAATTTTTAGGTTCGGGGGGAAAAAATTGAGAGATATCTGTTTCATAATAATTTTGAGCTTTTCCAAAAATGCAAAAAAAAATGATTTTCTCCATTATTTGCATGAACTAAAATGTTTGTCAAAAAAAAAATATGATTAGTTTTGCATGAGTGATTAACAAAATATTGCCATGATCATTGGGGGTGAAATATCCCCCAAAGTCCCTGTGATGTCTATAGATCCATCACCCCCCCCCCCCCAAACATCCAACAACGTTCAAAAAAAAAATCAAATTCAATTAAATTAATTTTCCATCCAAAAAATGGTCGAGTCATAAAAAAAAAAAAATTCTGGATTTCACTCGAGATCCAAGAATCTCAAAAATTTCAAGATACCAAAAAAGTCGATTTGGAAAGTCTATATATAATCCAGAAAAAAAATTCGAAATTTTTCTTCCAAGGTTTCCCGACATTTTTTTTTTTGGTCTTTCACGCCAATACTAATAACATTCGGTGAAACAGGGAGAAAATTTTTGTTTTGGTCCCAAATTGAAGGTCTGACTTTTTGCCAGGTCGAAAACCAGGTCCGCGCCCTAAACAATGGGTAATGAGGACCTAATGAGCCTACTGAAATCAGACTCCCCCCTTGACAATCAAACGATACCTGGTAAATTCCTACCTGGTCCTCATTACCCTAATTACATCCTCATTACTCATCATTTGGGGCGTGGACCTAATTTCCGACCTGGCAAAAGGTCACACCTTTAATTTGATACCAGAACAAAAATTTTCCGCACGTTCTCCTGGCTGTTATCGGTATCGGCGTAAAGTGCCACAAAAACAAGAATTATTTAGAGAAAAGTGAAGGAAAAAAAAAATTCAGATGTCCAAAAAAAATTTTTTTTAATTGAAAAAAAATTCCAAAAATGTAAAATTGTTCGAAAAAATGCTGAGACCTTGGTACCTGATCAAAACAAAAAAAAATCCAAAGCATGGGTGTCGGTTTGTGTACTAACGTTCCCCTCCCCCCACCCCCAATTTTAAGAGGATGGTGCGGATTTTGCTGCAGTGTTCGACTTTGATGGTGTCCCATACGGCACAACGACCCTACCGCCAGAGGTGTCCACTCGGTATACCGTGGTAAAACGCCTGGGTGCTGGTGCAGCTGGTGAAGTTCACCTGGCCTACTCAAAAACCTGTTTCGGCACATTTGCAATCAAATCAATTTCTAAGGGTCGTGCTTCCTTCGTCGGTAGTGGTGAGCACAATCCCCTGCATGATCCCATGAAAATTCAGCGGGAAGTGGACATACTGCGAAAATTGGAGCATCCCTGCATAATTAAGATGGAGGACATAATTGACACACGCTCCAAGGTAAACAAATGATCGACAATTTTTACTTACTGTGCTAGCAAAGAGCTTTGCAGTGGCTATATTGTGGAACACCAGTGGGCAGTTTTGAGTGGGGCTTTTTTTCTTCTCAAAACGCGAATGTGTCCCAATTCTCAATTGGGACACTGTCCCAATTTTCCATTGTGACATTGTCCCAATTTCCCATTCTGAATCTGACCCAATTTCCCATTGGGACACTGTCCCAATTTTAGATTGGGGCAGTCACATTTTTTTATTGAGGCACATCAATTTTCTATTGAGACAGGCCCGATCTTCTGTTGGAATAGAGTCCCAACTTTCTGCTGGGACATAGTCCCAACTTCCTGCTGGGACATAGTCCCAACTTCCTGCTGGGACAGAGTGACAAGTTTCTGTTGGATTGTAATCCCAATTTCCTATTGGACAGTCCCAATTTTCTTCTGGAACGTAGTCCCACTTTTCTCCTGGGACACCTTCCCAAGTTTCTATTGGGACATGGTATCAATTTTCTATTGGGACAGTCTCAACTTTCTTCTCAGACAGAGTCCCACTTTCTGCTGGGACAAAGTCCCAATTTTCCATTGGGACATGGTCCCACATTTCTGCTGGGATACAGTCCCAAATTTCTGCTGGGACATAGTCCCAATTTTCTATTGGGACATAGTTCCAATTTTCTATTTGGGACGTAGTGCCAATTTTCTTCTGTGACATAGTTCCACCTTTCTGCTGGGACACAGTCCTAAGTTTGTATTGGGACATCGTACCAACTTTCTTCTGGGACAGAGTCCCACTTTTTTGCTGGGACACTCCCATCTTTCTGCCGGGACCCAGTCCCAACTTTCTATTGGGACAGTCCCAACTTTCTTCTGGGACATAGTCCCAATTTTCTATTGGGACATAGTCCCAATTTTCTATTTGGGACGTAGTGCCAATTTTCTTCTGCGACATAGTACCACCTTTCTGCTGGGACACAGTCCCAAGTTTGTATTGGGACATCGTACCAACTTTCTTCTGGAACAGAGTCCCACTTTTTTGCTGGGACACTCCCAACTTTCTGCTGGGTCCCAAGTCCCAATTTTCTATTGGGACAGTCCCAACTTTCTACTGGGACATAGTCCCAACTTTCTTCTGGGACATCGTTCCATCTTTATATTACCTGTTAACACATCTAAAAAAATGTCAAAACTTGAAAAATGTTCTGAAAAAATCTCCGAAAAATGTCAAATAAAAAAAAAATCAACATTTCAAAAATTGAAAGAAAAAAAGACACAAAGGGCGAAAATTATTTATGAAATTTTTTTCATTATCCAGGTGTACATTGTACTGGAGCTTATGGAGGGTGGCGAGCTTTTTGACCGAATCAGCCGTGATTGTGGCCTCCCCGAGCGCGTAACACGCTACATGTTTTGGCAAATTTGCGATGCAGTTGCTTATCTTCATAGCAAGGGCATCACACACCGCGATCTAAAGCCGGAGAATATACTTCTAGCCTCGGACGATGAGTATCCATTGGTGAAGATTTCGGATTTTGGTATGAGTAAATTTTTGGATGCTGAGTCAATGCTGATGACCTATTGTGGCACACCACTTTATGTTGCACCGGAAATTTTGAAGCGCAGGGGCAGAGGTGCCTACACACCCCAGGTGATCATTGGAAAATTTTCATTTACAATTTTTTGCATCCTCACTTATTCATCGAGAAAATAAAAATTTAATTGGAGTCCAAAGAGGAGATCTCAGAAATTTTTGTCACAATATTTATCAAAAATTGAAAATTTTTTTGACAGAAAAATTAGTAATCACTATTTTTTTAGAAATCTCTGGGAGATGAAAATGCTGTCTGGTACTATCGAATTTGTGAGATTAATTTTTTAAATTTTCAGGTGGACGTCTGGAGCTTGGGTGTCATTCTCTACGCGATGCTGAGTGGCCTGTGTCCTTTCAGCCAGAATAACAGGGAGATGACCTTGGAGGAGCAAGTGGTCAAGGGATCCTACAGATTCCCACCCGAGAAATTCAACTCGGTCAGCCCAGAAGCTGTCGATCTGGTGAGCACGACTTACACCTCTGACAAGTATATTCAGCCTCCTCAAAGCTGGCCCAACCCTGCCTGACCAATTCCGTAGACATGCTGATGTGCAAACATCACAGTATTTTAAACAGTCGCATGATTGATTGATTAGAAAAAAAATGACCAGTGGATTACGGATGATACGTTCGTCAGAATTATTAATTGCACAGAAAAAAAAAACACCTGTTGGTTTTGTATTGAAAATTGCTTGGCTATTACCGGTGAGAATAACTCTGCGTATAAGACCTCCTGGAGCACTTCCTTCAATTCGCCATTTTTTTTTTCTTTACGTATTTTCAATTTCCCCAAAATAAACATTGAAATTTCGAGGCGTGGGTCTCAGCGAGGTTAAATGATACAGTTGAGGCAAGACAAATGGCCGGAGGTCGAGTCCCTGGGAGCAAGGCCACTGCAAGTTGCACGTAAAGCCCTGGCAAATTGAGTCCTCCAAAGCCAATGCCTTCCCTAATTCTCCATTCGAAAAATCGTCTCCTCCCGCCAACAAATGGACTTCCGGGAGGGGTGGGACGAAAAATCTCCACCCCCCCCCCCAGACAATTCTGAGACACCTGTCTGTGCCTCCCCCCACCCTCCCCCCGAGACGACTTTTTCCGAAAAAAAATAGTCTCACAAAGTCATCACCAAAAAAATCCCCTCACGGGGCAAGTTTCACCCATCCCCAGGGACTCTTTCCACTTCAGTCCACCACGCTCGCGTATCGCTAAGTCACACAATTCTTCAGATTCGTTTGAAATATTATTCCAAGGCCGATAGCGACAGCTTTCAACTTGCCAAGAAGAAGAATTTAGAACTGATACCCAAAAGTTCAGATGCTTCTGGTCCATCAACTACTTGATGGATCGATTAAAAGGATCCAATGAATAAGCTGACTTTAATGATTTCAGATCAGATCCATGCTGACTGTCAACCCCACTAGACGAAGGACCATACATCAAGTGCTCACTCATCGCTGGCTGACCTCGGACGCGGCTGTGGCTAACAAAATTAAGAGTATTCTCAATGTACGATGTAATGAGAATAGGCCAATCAACGAAATTAATCAGCAGCCAGAGAGAACTGGACAGTTTGTTTTTGATGTGCCAGGACTTGTGCCCAAGCGTGCACGTCTGGGATAGTTTTTCATGGTACACCATGAACCCCTATGAGGTAATGGTAAAACACCATAAAACACCATGGAACAACATGGGATACTATAAATTACATGAACACTTTGAAATACCATGGGACACCATAAATACTATGGGACAGCATAAACACCATAGAACACCATAAAAACCATGGAATACCATAAACATCATAGAACACCATAAAAAACATAGAATACCATAAACACCATGGAACACCATAAAGAAAAAGGTGAAACACCATGAGCACGATCGAACATCGCAAAAAACCATGGGACACCATAAACACCATAGAACACCATAAAAAACACGGAATACCATAAACACCATTGGACACCATAGACACTATAGAACATCATAGAAAAACCATGGAATACCATGAACACCATAAACACCATCGGACACCATAAAAAAACATGGAACACCATAGACACTATTGAACACCATAAAAAACCATGGGACACCATAAACACCATAGAACACCATAAAAAACACGGAATACCATAAACACCATTGGACACCATAGACACTATAGAACATCATAGAAAAACCATGGAATACCATGAACACCATAAACACCATCGAACACCATAAAAAAACATGGAACACCATAGACACTATTGAACACCATAAAAAACCATGGAACACCATAAGCACGATCGAACATCACAAAAAACCATAGCACACCATAAACACCATAGAATACCATAAACACCATTAAACACCATGAAAAAATATGGCATATCGTAAACACCATGGGACACCATAAAACACCATGGAATATCACAAATACTATGGGACACGATAGAACACCATAAACAAAAATGGATGTATGGGTGCTTCATATCATATATCTATATATATGATCTTGACATGGGTACGTATAAATTTTCCCAAAATGGGGCAAAATCTTCGAAAGAGTGTCAGACTGACACTTTGCAATTTTCTTCAATTTTCCCTAGAGGTCTCCGAAGTCTCCGGAATTTTTTAAGAATTCAGGGATACTTTTTTCTCGAGGAAAAAAATTCTAGGGCCTTCTGGGATTTTTTTGCAAAAAAGTTTTCTTGAAATTTGCAGAATTTCCAAATTCCTCTTTCAAAATAATTCGAAATGTTTTTTTTTAAGACGTTGAAAATTTTTCCATATCCTAAAATTAAGACTCCAAAATTGTTTCTTTAGAGAACTCTAAATTTTTTTCTCGAAAAAAAAATTTTGACATTTGAAAACTTTATGAAAAAATTGCGAAGAAAATAAAAAGCCTGAAGTCAAATTTAAACGTATCCATGACAATAATCAGTTAGCACTATCTCAAAAAAAAAAACATTGACCAAAATGTACAAAGGACTATTACGTACCTAGAAGTATTTTTTACGTTTGACTCGCCTCATGTCTTGATCGAAAAAATCTTGAAAAAAATTATTTCCATAAGAAACACATTTTTGTTTACGAAGAAAATTTTTTTTCTTGAAAAAAGTTAATTTTTCCACGTTATCCAATTCTTTTTTCTTTCAAAAATGTCTATTATTTTTTTCATTTTTTTTCATATTTGTTCTATGAAAAAAAAAAATCCTGAAATTTTTGGTTTTCAAAATTAAAAAAAAAAAATTTTTTTTTTCAATTTTTGTTTCCCAAATTTTTTTTTTTTTACTAAAATTGGTAATTTTCAAAAAAACTACTTTTCCCCAAAAACCTAATTTTTCGCAATTTTTTTTCTACCAACACACGAGGTATTAATAATTTATAAAAAGTTTTTGATAGTAAAGGGTTATTAAAAGGCTCAGGTGATGTAGATTAAGAAAGGCTATATATAAAAAAAAAAAAAAAAAAAAAAGAGCTCCTTAAAAGTGCCTAAGTGCTCTCGACTGACTAAAAAAAAACCTCGAGATTATTTAAATAAATGTTACTATCTCAAATACTTTGACATCGATGAAAATGTTAATAAATTTAAGGACAATTTGTCATTCCACGTCGACAATTTTTTTTTTCGTGAGTAATAAAACAGACATGAGTGATTTTTTTTATTTGAAAAATATTTAATAATAAACATTGACAATATACAGAGAAAATACGCCATAAGAAGTCGCTATGGGAGTAATTAAGAACCTAGTAACTGGTCCAGACTTACAAAATATCAAATCAGACAATGATAATTGTGTCGTTACAGCCAACAAACACCTTCAGCATTTTTTTCTGTGTTCTGTATGGGATGAGGAAAAACAAGTTGACAGACCTTCCTGTCAAGATGTCAAGATTGACCTGTCAAAAAAAAATTGACACTTTTTTTTCTCACCAAAACCTAATTTTTTCACTTTCCATGCAGCCCTTATCAATGTATCTCGAAAACCGTTGACTTCAGGAGAAAATGTTAGAGGACTTTTTTCCGGCAAATTCAATTCTCTAACGAAAATGTCTCTTGACATTTTTCGTTACGACCAATTGTTTGCGAGTTTTTTCCACAATTTCAAAATTGGATCAAATTGTTCCCAAACTGCCCATTTCTGTATAAAATGGTAAATAAATTATTGAAATGTTGAACGTGGTTGATGATATACGTCAAAAAGGAAACGACGAATTTGAATTTCCCGCGGATTTTTGGCGCCAACTTCAGACGCCTTGAGCGTTGACCAATAGGATGCCATTGCACTATGGGCAACTTCAGAGTGTCGCAGTTTTTTGGAGTTATCTCGACAACTATGGACTTTTCGAGAAAATGCTTCCAACATTTTTTGTAGGAAATTCAATTCTCCACAAAAAATGTTGAATAACATTTTTTGTTAGACCCAATTGTTTACGAGTTATTCAACAATTTCACTTGGCATTCTATTTTTGTTTAGCATATTTCCGGTTTCAAATCCCAATTTCCCTCGATTCACTCCAAAAGCGCCCTCCTTTCCATGAAATCCTCAATAAACTATGGAAACATTCAAAGCATCTGCGATTTGGCGCCACCTTCACGCTCCCCAGAAATGGACCAATGGGAAACGAGCAAACCGATTTCGATATGGAGCAACTTCACACTGTTGCTGTTTCGGTGTATATCTCGAAAACTATGAACTCTACAAGAAAACTTTGTAATGATTTTTTGTAGAGAATTCAATGCTCTACAAAAAAGATCCTACGAAGAATTCCCGTAAGTCCACTCGTTAACTAGATATTGACGAAAATCTAACCTCCCAAAATAACCTCAACATCCAATTTCCAACTTTTTTCCTTCTTCCCCACAAAACACATTTTTTTAATGCAATTTCACTCGGTGCTCTCTCAACTCTCACTCTCTACTTCTCTAACAAGTTAATTATTTATTGTTACTACTATTTATTCATATTTTTGTCTTCATTGAATCAATTTACACTGCTTAAGCGAAATGAGATGGCCCTTTTAAATTTTCCCGCCTTTTTTCTTGCGAGCTCTTTTTGCAGTTTTTCAATCCCACTTTTTTTTAAATTATTTTTTTTTTTTAACAATATCATTTTTGGGTCATTAGAGAGCTCGTGTTAATTAGGGGAATTTATTTGTTTTTTTTTTTTTGGGAAATTTTTGAGAAAAAAAATGAAAAATTTTTTCATCTTTTTTTTTCTTTTTTTTTGTACAAACGTAATTGTGCGATCATGATTACTCCATCAGGTTTACATACAAATTACAATGATATTGGAGAAACTGGGGGCAGCCCCACGTACACTAGGATATGTTGGTTAAGTCAATTAATTTGTTTTAATTACTCCGGATGCCATTTTTTTAGTTGTTTGATAAATCGTGAAATTTTTTTGGGGGAGCGCGGAAAACGCGCTGTGCCTCCTTAAGGAGGGCTTCTAGCGAAAAATTGTGTAGGACATTTTTGGAGGGAAATTCAATTTCCGAGGGAAAAGGTCTCTTGACGTTTTGGGCTAGAGCCACTCGTTAAGGAATTAAAGTGAATTTTGGGGAGGGTGAGTAGTTGGAAATTTGAATTATGGCTTAAGTCCAATTTCGGGAATTTTTGGGACGGGAAAATTAAGGAGATGGTTTTATCGAAATTGGGAATTTTTTTTCACGATTTCTGAATCAACTGGGTCAGAGGGGTCGGTCAAATTTGAACGGGAAATTGTGGTCTTTTTTTTTTTTGAGCGAAATTGGAATCTTTTTGGAAAATTCCGGACTTTTGGGTTCTTCGAAAAATCTTCAAAATGGTCCAGTGACAAGTTAGAAAAATCCTAGAAAACTCTATAAATTTCCGAAACTATTTTGGGAAATTATCTCAATTTTCTCAAAATAATTTTCTCAAAAAAGCTTTCTCAAAAAAAATTTCTCAAAAAAACTGTCTCAAAATAATTTTCTCAGAAAAACTTTCTCAAAATAATTTTCTTAAAAAAACTTGCTCAAAAAAATTTTCGCAAAAGAATTTTTTCAAAAAAACTTTCTCAAAATAATTTTCTCAGAAAACCTTTCTCAAAATAATTTTCTTAAAAAAATTTTCTCAAAACAACTTGCTCAAAATAATTTTCTCGAAAACTATTCTCAAAAAAATTTTCTCAAAAAACTTTCTCAAAATAATTTTCTTTAAAAAACTTTCTCAAAATAATTTTCTTAAAAAAACTTCTTCAAAGAAATTTTCTCAAAAAAACTTTCTCAAAGAAATTCTCAAAAATAATTTTTTCAAGAAAATCGTCTTCGAAAAAATTTCTGAAAAAAAATTTCTCAAAAATTGTGAGAACTTTGATGAAATTTCCGAAAAAAAATTGAAAATTTTCTCCAAATTGAAAAATCCCCCAAAAAAAAATCAAAATTTTTTTCCTCAAACTTCAAAAAATTTTCCTCAAAAAAAAACCTAAATTGAACAAAAGTCACGCACCTCCAAAAAAAAAAAAAAAAAAAAAAATCCCCGAAATTTCAGAGACCTCTTGCAGCCTCCATCTCTACCAAAATCCGCCCAGATCCTCCGAACCTCCGAAAATTCCCAAAAAAATTCCAGGTCCCCAAAAAAAATCCACAAGCTTCCCCAAAATTTTTTCCAACCCCAAAAAATTTCGGCCCTCACTGAACTAAAAAAAAAAAACAAAATTTTCAAACACACCCTCAGACAGATCAGCCAATGAATTCCGAGAGTTTCACACGATAAAAAGTGTTGAGGAGTTGTCTCATCCTCACTTGAGCTTGACTTACTCTAGCAACTATTTTTGCCAACGCAAACAAATTTTTTCCCACAAATTGTGTTAATTATGTGCTACCAATTACTCACGAGTATAAATCGTAATTACATTAATTAATATACAGGGCGCCCTGAAAAGTCTGAGCGCCTTCAGTTGCGAGGGGGTGGGGGTGGGCGGGGGGGGGGGGGGGGGGTGGGGGGAGCAATTTGTGAGAGCAAAAATTGTCATGGAAATTTTTTATGAGCAATTGGATGTTTAATTACAAAAAAAAAATATTAGAACAAAATAGCATAGAAAAATGAACAGTTTAACGAGCTTTAAAATAATTACAAAAGTACAGTTATGACTAATTATTTTTCCCCCCTTTTCTTGCTTTTTTTTTTCCTCTCTTTCGTGGGCTTTAAAATTAATTTTCTGAGGACTGCAATGGCTGTTACAGTTAATCACTAGATTCAATTTTAGTTTGAGAGTCTAGGTGGGCATCGAGGTCTCACGTGTCCAGTGGCTCACCAACTGTTACGCAATGTTACGAAAGAGCAATTCATTGGTTATTGGCATTGAGTAATTTTTGAATTTTGTTTTTTTTTTTTTTTTTTTTTATTTGAGAATTAAAAATTTGGTGAAAAAATGGAATTTTCCAGAAAATGCTTTTTCCAATTTTCCACAATTTTTTTTTAATTTCAGAATTTTTGGTGAAGAAAAAATGAAGTTTTCCAGAAAATGGTTTTTCCAATTTTCCAGTTTTTCACTCCCCAAAAAAATTGTGAAAAAAAATTTCCAAAATCGAAATCGAAATGTGACGATTTTCCTCAAATTTTTGAGAATTTTTTTTTTACATTGCCACAAAATAATTTTTGCAGATCTCCGGAAAAATCCTCCCCCAATTTTCCTCCCATTTTTTCATTCTGGAAATTGGGAAAAAAAGTTTTCAAAAAAAAAATTTCTTAGAATTTTTTTTTTTTAATTGCTACAAAAAAAATTTTTGCAAATCTCCGGAAAAATCCTGCCCCAATTTTCCTCCCATTTTTTTATTCTGGAAATCTGGAAAAAAGTTAAAAAAAAAAAAAAAAAATCCTGAGAATTTTTTTTTTTCTTTAATTGCCACAAAATAATTTTTGCAAACTTCCGGAAAAATCCTCCCTCAATTTTCCCGAATAATTAATCTACGAACCAATGAATTGCTCATCGACAATTGTCCCTCGATTTTTCCATAAATCTCACCTCATTTGTGCACTAACACTACACTGTCACATATGTACAGAAAAATCCTCCTCAAAAAAATGTATTCGCCTCATGATTATCTCATTACCACCGACATTTTAATTAACCTTTAATTCAGATTATTAATTATTCAATTATTAATAACTATCCTAGTCTAGCGATTATTACATTAACCCATAACGACGCCATTAACTAATCCCCTAACATCATCATATTTGGCTATTTCACACGACTTCAATTATTAATCATTTGTTAATGTTAATTAGTAGATTTTTCTCTTGCATTCGTTCTCTCATCCCCTCCCCCCCCCCAAAAAAAACGGCGGGAAAGAAACATCCAAAACCCATTTTTTGTCACTTTGAGACGTCTGCGTTATTTGTTAATATGATCAATTAAATTAGATTCGACGTAGTTGGGCTCGAAAATTTTTTTGGCGCGCTGGAATTTAATTTGAAAAATTGAGTTAGTAAAAAAAATAATTTTTCTTTTTCAATCTTTTTTTTTAATTTTTTTTCGAATTATGTTTTCAAATTTTTGTTACAATTTTTTTTTTTAATTTTTGTTACAAATTTTTTTTTTTCAAATTCTCGTTTCAATTTTTTTTTTCGAATTTTTTTTTTTTCGAATTTTTATGAAAATTTTTGAACGAAAATTATTTTGGAAATTCCGGGACCAAAAATGGTGGCAGGTGACATTTTTGAGGACAATTTTGGTGGGATGAAATCCTGGAGTTCTGAATGTGGTGGAGCAATTGTGGGTGGGGGGTAGGTGAAATGAAAATTTTCTAAGTCACCAAAAAAATTTCTCCAAGCCACCAAAAAAATTCCGAAGCCACCAAAAAATTTCCCCAACCATCCAAAAATTTTCCAAACCGTCAAAAAAAAATTTCACACCCTTGCCCTCAAATTGGCTGCAAAAAAAAAAAAAAAAAAATTCCCCGCCAAAAATTTTTCATCAACCCAAGTCATTCACAATTAATCCATTTAATTGATCAAACAATCAATTTAGCTCAGAATGATTTATCGTGTGCGTAAGACACCTTTCACATGTGCGCAATTTATAATAAAATTTGTTAACAAATTATTGGTAATTGTCGATTGAACTGAGATTCAATGACTCCCTGACTCAATTGTTCGTTAATTAAGAGATTATAGGGAAATTGTCATGGGCTTAACTTAGTGGTAAATAAATAAGTTAATCGTCGAATTTAATTAACCGGCCTTTACTCATGGGCTAATTTTTTTTTCCTTTTTTTATCACCTTAAGTTTACGGATTGTACGTTAATTGTCGACGTAACACGGGTAATCTCATCTCGAGGCTCTTCTTTCCTCATTTCTTCATTTTTCTTTTTATTCCTTATTTTTTTTTTAAATTTTTTTAAATTTCTTGGTAATTTAACAATTAATCATGAAAAATAATCGAGCAAATTATTAATTGGTAGTTATTGAGTAAAGTATGTTAAAACGCGTTTGATTGTGTCCAGTGGTTTACGTTTTTCTTGTTGTTGCTTTTTTTTTTCTGTGTGACTAGACCCTGTTTTTACCAGAATCTATTTTTTAAGGAATAAACAATTCTGGGACAATTGTTTATTCAATTTTTCGAAGATTGAAACTTGGGACTTTTTTCACACAATTTTGAATTTTGGAAATTTTTTTTTTTTTTGAAATTTTTTTTTTTGAAAATTTTTTGAATTTTTAAAGGTTTTCTGGAAATTTTTTTTTCTCTTCACAATTTTGCATTTTTGAATTTTTTTTTTTAACAATTTTGAATTTTTGAATTCTTTTGGAATTTTTTTTTTGTCTCCAAAATTTTGAATTTTTCAATTTTTTTTTTGAACTTTTTTTCTCTTCACAATTTTGAATTTTTGAATTTCCTTTTTTCTACGCAATTTTGAATTTTTCAATTTTTATTTGGAACTTTTTTTTTTCTACAATTTTGAATTTTTGAATGCTTTTTTTTGGAAATTCTTCCCGCCAAAATTTTTTTTGGGATGATTGTGAACTTTACAAAATTGAGTCACTTTTTTTATTTTTGTTATTTCCAAAATTTGAGAGAAAAAAGAGAAATTTTTTTTTAGGTAAATTATTTTTTCTGTTTCCCAAATTTCAATCTTGGAAAAATTGCTTTTCACTGAAATTGCTCAAACCTCTAAAAACTTTTTCTATTTCACTTTAACGGTTTAAAGTTAACGGTTTTGGTTCGTAGAACGACCTACACACATATTTGGCATAGAAACCTATTCAACGCACGTATCCCTAGTAATCTAGCTACCTAAATTAATTATTTTATAATGCAAGAAAAGGCGATCGACTGTTATTGGATTCAGCCATTTTTTTCTTTCCCAATAATTTTTTTTCGATCATTTTTTGGCCCCTCCAAAAGGGAAATTTGTTTAGAAAATTTTTTTTATTGAATTTGAGTCTGTTGAAAAAATTTTGCACTTTCATTAAAAAAAAAAAAAAAAAAAAAAAAAAAAAAAAAATTGAGCACTTCCATTTTTTTTTCAAAAGTAAAAAAAAATGAAAACTTTCAATTTTTTTACTTTGAGCACTTTCATTAAAAAAAAAAGAAATTGACGACAAAAAAAAATTTTACGAAATTCGTTTCAAATTTGAGAAATTTTTGAAGAGAGCCCAAAAATTTTCTCGAGCTTTAATAAATTTCTGCAAAATTATAAAAACTCCAGAAATCCTCAGAATTTATTCAGAAAACTATTTTGGCTCAAACTTTTCGGGGAAAAAAAATAATTGGGCTCATAAAAAAATTAGGAATAAATTTTCGAAAGAAATTTTCATTTTCCAAAATTTCTCAAAAAACGGCAAAAAAATTTTTTTCCGAAGCGCTCAAAATTTTGCAAAAATTTCTCTAAACAATTTTTCTTTTTTACGTGGGCCACAATTTAGTGTTTCAGTCCACAATGATTATCCATCATTTTTATTATTTTTATGGGCAATTATCCATAAATTTGTGAAGCCTGGGTGAATTATTGGAGTCGATCGCATTTTTATTTGCAGTGGAGAAATAATTTTTAACGATTAAAAAGCGAATATTCCAGTGATACTCGATATACAACTATATTACAATTTGGCGAATGATCCCAATGTGAAAATGGAGATTTGGGGCTTTCGGGGATTTGTGCGAATCTACAGAGACCCAGGAACATGACGAGACCCCCAGTTGAAAGATTCTTTTTTTAGGCTTTTTGAGAGTTTTTGGGGGGGGGGGGGGGTTGGGGGGAGGGGTGGCTGCAGGGGCCCATCAAGTCGTGGGAATGAAATGATGATGGCTTTCGTGGAGTTCTGAGAGGCTCTGGTCATGATCTGCTCGGACGCGCTGCACGGCTCAGTACGGGGTGAACCTGTTGTAACCACCTCTGTACACTGTCGCCTGAAAATTTTAACAGTCGTTTTAGGTTCGGCATTTTCAAAGATTTTTTTGGAATTTTTTTTTCTCATCTTTGGGAATTTTTTTCGATTCAATTAATTTTTGGACTTTTTGAGTTTTTATATTTTTGAATTTTGGAATTTTTGCAAATTTGGAGATTTTGAATTTTTGAAAATTCTGATTTTTTGAAATTTTTGAAAATTTTGAATTTTTGGATTTTTCAAAATTTTGAATTTTTTGAATTTTTGGATTTTTTTTTAGGTTTTTTAAAAGCTGAAGATTTCAAATCAAATTTTTATATTTTTTTTGTAAATTTTTTTGGAAATTCAAAATGAAATTTTTAAATTTTGCACTTTTGAATTTTTGAATTTTTGCATTTTCCAATGTTTTAACTTGATAAAAAAAAAACAAGAGAAAAAAATCAAATTTTCAATTGTTGCTTTTATGGAACCCTAAGAATAGAATTTCTACTCACCCCATAATTTGTCATGGGTCCAATGCTGTGTCCCAAATAGGGGTCTGCGTACTCTCGTCCATACCTGAGGAAATGCCCAATAACACATTAAAATCTCGCAAAGTAACGCAAAAATACATTCACTCTATCATCATTTACTCAAGGAGTGTCAAACTTAGATCGGTCCTCTCATACTTCTTCGTTCTCCAATAAAAACCTTCTTTGAAACTCCAAAAAAAAAAAAATTTTTTTTTTTCGAAATTCAATAATTTTCGAAATTGTAATTAAAAAAAAAAATGATTTTCTCATAAATTCCCCATTTCCAAAATTTCATTTTTTTTTGAAATTTTTGAAATTCACGAATTTTGAATTTTTGAATTTTTCAAACTTTTTAATTGAAAAAATAAAATAAAATTGGGAATTTTATAAAATTAGGGAAATTGTTTATTTTGATTTTTTTTTTAGGATCTTTTGACAATATTAAAATTTTAGTAATATATTTTTTAAAAATTGTTTTTTAAAAATTTATTTGGAACAATTTTTTTTTTGTAATTTATTTTGAAAAAATGGGTTTTGGAATTTCTTTTGAATCTCAGAATTTTTTTGATTTTTGATACTGTTCAAAGGTGAAAGACTAGAATTTTTTTCGTCAATGATATTTGCAGGGCTGAAGTCTTCTGGTAGTATTGAATGAGCGGTATAAGAATAGAGTGACCAATCTAGGTTTAATAAGAGAAGTTTAAGGAGAGGTCAAGAGGTGAAATACAAACACAGGGTTCAGAGTTCGGGAGATTCAGGAGTTTCGGCATCACTTTTACAGCTTTTTACAATGGCACGACCTTTCTTCCTGAAAAAATTTATTAATCGAAACGAGAATGAGAGAAGTATCAGAATTTCCAATTTCTCCAAAATCATCTGATAATTTTTTTTTTTTTTTGAGAAATTTCAATTTTTTTTTTTTTGCAATTATCAAAATTTCTCTCTTTTTTTCTTTGGTTTTGCTGTACCAATTTGAAAAAATTTCCAAATTCGTTTTTTAAAATGTCAATTTTTTTTTTTTAATTTCAATTTTCCCAACTTGACCAATTTTCATTTTTCCAAATTTGCCAAATTTTCCCGTTTTCCATTTTAAAAATTTTTCCGACTTTTCACAATTTTTAAATTTTCAAATTTTCAATTTTTTAAAATTTCGCAATTTCTCAAATATCACAATTCTCAAAATTTTCCAAATGCTGAATTTTTGTCAAAATTTTTCAATTACCCGAATTCAAAAATTTGCTCAATCGATCACTTTTTCCAAAAATTTCAAGTACTCAAATTTTTCAATATTGAAATTTTTCAAAATTCCAATATTTTCAAATTATCAATTTTTTTAAATTTCCCAATTTCCCAATTTCTTAAATATCACAATTCTCAAAATTTTCTCAATCGATCACTTCTTCCAAAACATTCAATTACTCAAATCTTTGAACATTTCAATTTTGCGAAATTGAAAAAAAAAAATTTTCACTTTAATAAAATTCATATTTACATTTATTTACTCACTCATTTATTCATTAATTATCTCATAATTTTTTCGTTCACATTCATTACTCACATTGCTTAAAAAAAAAAAAAAAAAAAAAAAAAAAAAAAAAATATATATATATATATATATATATATATATATATATATATATATATATATATTGCTGAATAATTACCCAGTGACCGCTGCGTAACCGGCGACGGGTTGGGCTGCGCCGTAGGCTCTGGCCGCGACCGCTGTGTAGGTGGCAGCTGCGGCGTAACTGGCCTGCTGTGCCGTTGACAGTGGCGTCTTCAGGAGTGGTGAGGCTGCGGCTGCGGCTGCGGCGGCCTGAAACAATCATACAAGCACATGCAAGCTCTCAAGCAAGGCCTGGAAGTACCAAAACTAATGTCGCGCTTTTTTTGGGACACCAAAACAGAAACTTATTTTCCCATAATCGGGGACGGTCGTGTATCCCTTGAGGGTTTAAAAAAAAAAAAAAAAAAAAAAAATTAAGGAGGCTACTGAAATTAAGGGGGTAACACCACCACAAAAAAAAATTCCCTTTAAACGAACTTTTTTTCCGAACTCTGAATAACTTGACTGATAAGATTTTTCTCACAAATTACAAATTGAAAACAGTGATTATCTCCTTACCAAGTGGTTTTACGGAAAAATGTTATAAGACATTTTTTGTAGAGAATTTCATTTCCGACAATGACATTTTTTTTTAAATCGATTAGGTCACGAGATAATCGACAAAAATCAGGAGATTTGGGGAGTAGCTGGAACATTAGTGTGACCATTTCAGGGCGCACGCACACACACACACACACACACGCCCACACACAAACACACACACACACAGACATACATACACTCAGAGACGTGTGGGCATGTGTGCGTGCAAACACACACACACACATTGTGTCTGAAATGGTTTTAGAGAGGGGTGAAATGCCTCAAAAACTTTTGCAAGTTAAAAACAAATTGCGTTGCAAAACATTTACGAGACATTCTCGTCCTAAAAAAATGGTCGAAAAATTATTTTTACGATTTTTACAATGGTGTTACCTCTCGCAAAAAATCAGGCTATAGAAAAATTGCGTAAATGATCAAAGATGTATTTTAGTGCTGTGGCTTTGGAACGATCTGTCAATTTTTATCCGCCGTTTTTCGGAAATATCTCGAAATCTAAGAGTCGTACAAAAAATTTTGTTTATGCAAAATTGTAGCTCTTACTTTGCTCTACAAAAAAGGTCCTTATGACAGTACAGCTATCTTCAGCTGATTACGAAGGAGAGCGCAATTATTGACGCTCAGTGGTTAAACAACTTGAAGTGGTCAGCGCTTCTAAGTCGTACATAAAATCAGGGAAACAATTTTTTTTTCTAAAAAAAAAAACTTAAGGAGGTGATGTTAGACTAATTGAATCTACACTTGCTAATAATTTTCCTAATATATTTTTCTCTGGATTTTAATTGACAAAAACAAACAATTTTTCGTAATTTTTCCATCCAAAAATTCGTAATCCTTGATCACGCAATTTTCACAATAGCCCTTCTAAATTCCAGTAGATAGCTCCCTTAAGAAGGAACATGTCAAAATTTTTCAACATATTTGGTCGAGGAATTTTTTCCAGCAATTTTTCCCCGACTTGAGTAATTTTGAATTTCGCGCGCAAAAAAAAAATTTGAATTTCGGTGAATATCTCGAGATCTAGCGGGGATAGCGGAGTTGGCGTAAAGACCGATTTTTTAGCTCTTGAAATTCCCTACAAAAAAGGTCTTCACGAAGATTCCCCTATCTCCCCTAGTTTTCGAAATATTCCAGGATTTCCGTGTCCCAAAGTTAATTGGGTACATTTCAATTCCCTGTGGTGGACACTTTGGACCAAAATTGCAAAATAAAAAAAATATATATATATATATGGATTCGATAAATCGATTCGGGGGGAGGGAGAGGCTGGAAAAAAATCCTCTGGACCTCGATAATGGCTGTGTTAACGTGATGGATGCTAAAACAAAGTGACAGTGCTCTATGAATGAAATTGATACGAAAATAATGATCAATTGATATTCATATATTCCAATAATCAGATATTTCATGCTTCAATGGTACGATAGTTAATGAACAGTCGTGCGATTTCTCCTCAATTCACTACACAAAATTACACGACTCCCCTCACCCCTACCCCTAGAATAAAACTGCTCTGAAAGTGGCTTCCAAAGTACCAAAAAGAAAAAAAAATCTAAAACCAGTTTTTTCTGCATATCTCGAAAACCAATCGAGATATCGAAACTTTCGATTAGACTTTTTTGTAGCCCTGGAAATCCCCGACAAAAAAGGTCCTCACGAGAGATGCGTTATCACCGCTAGATAACGAGTAAATCGCTGATAACCGAGCGGGAATTCATTCCGCGGTTTCCAGTCTCCCTATTCCGTATTTCGAAAATATCTCGAAATCTAGCGGATATTTCGATATTTTCGATATCAACTTATTTCTAGATCTCGAAATTCTGAACAAAAAAGTCTATACAAAAGTTTCCTTATCTCCCATAGGTTGCGAGATATTGCCAGATAACCGATGGCCCTCCAAGTTTCCGCGAGCTATTGAACGCACTTTCCGCGATAAGATATTTAAAAAAGCGCGGTCCAGTGAATAAAATCCGCGAAATTGATATAAATTGTCCTCGGGGGTTGTTTACGTCTCGGAATATCCGCGGCAGTGATAGCGCGCGGCTGTCGAGTGCAATGGTCCGCGGAGAAATGAAGAGAATATCAACCGAAAAAAAAAAAGATAAATGGAGTGGGTGGGTGGGTGGGTGGTTGGGGGGGTGCGTCCGGCGCCGGAAACTTTGCCCCGATGGCTCGAAACTTTGTTCAGTTATTTGAATCGCAGTTGACAACAAAACGTCGAGGGGCAAAAAAAAGAAGGGGGGGGGTGGCGTGGGGGGTGAGTGGGTGGGAGGTAAAAAGTTTTCCTTGGACAGAGGATTTTCTCTAAAGACTGAAAGAATTCCAAATTCTTCTTCTTGGCAAGTTGAAAGCTGTCGCTATCGGCTTTGGAATAATATTTCAAACGAATCTGAAGAATTGTGTGACTTAGCGATACGTGAGCGTGGTGGACTGAAGTGGAAAGAGTCCCTGGGGATGGGTGAAACTTGCCCCGGGAGGGGATTTTTTTGGTGATGACTTTGTGAGACTATTTTTTTTCGGAAAAAGTCGTCTCGGGGGGAGGGTGGGGGGGGGGCACAGACAGGTGTCTCAGAATTGTCTGGGGGGGGGTGGAGATTTTTCGTCCCACCCCTCCCGGAAGTCCATTTGTTGGCGGGAGGAGACGATTTTTCGAATGGAGAATTAGGGAAGGCATTGGCTTTGGAGGACTCAATTTGCCAGGGCTTTACGTGCAACTTGCAGTGGCCTTGCTCCCAGGGACTCGACCTCCGGCCATTTGTCTTGCCTCAACTGTATCATTTAACCTCGCTGAGACCCACGCCTCGAAATTTCAATGTTTATTTTGGGGAAATTGAAAATACGTAAAGAAAAAAAAAATGGCGAATTGAAGGAAGTGCTCCAGGAGGTCTTATACGCAGAGTTATTCTCACCGGTAATAGCCAAGCAATTTTCAATACAAAACCAACAGGTGTTTTTTTTTTCTGTGTAATTAATAATTCTGACGAACGTATCATCCGTAATCCACTGGTCATTTTTTTTCTAATCAATCAATCATGCGACTGTTAAAAATACTGTGATATTTACACATCATCATGTCTACGGAATTGGTCAGGCAGAGGGGGAAAAATATAAATGCTAAAGGGACACCGGATATAAACGCTGTTTGCTGTGGACACACGAGTGTTTCAGTTTGTCCTGCGTGACAAGCTGTGGCCCATGTACACACGACTAGATTCAAACAGAGCAGAGATGGCCAAAGTGAGGCGGAAAGGGTGGTCAAAGGGTGGAAAGCAACGCAATGCAATGTGATTACTAGAAAGTTTTCTGTTGCAATTTTGAAGGGAATTTTTTTTTTACGTTTTCAATGACTCACTGATTTTGAAAATTTGGAACAAAATTAGGGTCTTCGAAATTTTGAAAAATTTAGGAAAATTGGAAAATTTTGGGAAATTCGAAAAATGTCGAAAATTGGAAAAATTTAGGAAAATTGGAAAATTTTGGGAAATTCGAAAAATTTGGGAAGATTGGAAAATTTCGGGAAATTCGAAAAATTTGGGAACATTGGAAAATTTAGGAAAATTCGGAAAATTTGGAAACTTTCGGAAAATTCGGGAAATTTGGGAAAATTGAAAATTGTTGGGAAATTCGAAAATTTAGGAAAATTCGGAAAATTTGGAAACTTCCGGAAAATGTCAAAAATTTGAGAAATTTGGAAACTTTCGGGAAATTCGGAAAATTTGGGAAAATTGGAAAATTTTGGGAACATTGGAAAATTTCGGACACTTCGGAAAATTCGGAAACTTTCGGGAAATTCGGGAAAATTGGAAAATTTGGGAAATTTTGAAAGTCCCAAGAACCTGAGAAAGTATGAAAAAAAAATTGTAAATGAAGAAAAAAATGTGAAATTTGGGGCCAGCTCTACTTCTGCTCTACTTTGCTCTGTCTACAGTCAAGATTAATGCTGGGGTCAAGAGACAGACATGGGAGAAAAAACCAAAACTGAACTTTCGTGTGATAGCAGTAGAAAAAGGGTTAACGGTCAGACCGTAACTCCTACCTCCAGTGCGGGCGTTTTTGCCTGAAACACAAACGGCAATCCTGAAAGAAAAGTCGTCGACAAGCCACTCGCCCTTTAATCGTCACTCCCACGACTTTTATATACTTTTTCACGTGACATGTCAAGATAGAAAAAAATTATTAATCTTGAAAATATCAGGGACGTCAAATTTTTCAAGTCTCTCAATTTTATCATCTCATTTCTAAAATATTTTATGAAATTTTGAAAATTTTGAAAATTTTGAAAATTTTGAAAATTCTGAAAATTTCTCAAAAATTTTCAAAAGTTGCTAAAAATTTTCAAAAATTGCTAAATTTCAAAAAAAATTAAAATTTTTGAAAATTTGGAAAGTTCTGAAATTTTTGAACATTAAAAAACTTTTTTGAAAACTTCGAAAAATTTGCGAAAATTTCGGAAAATTTTTGAAAACTTCTTAAAAATTTTGTGATTTTTTTTGAAAATTTTTTGGAATTTTTTGAAATTTTTTTGAAATTCTGGAAAAATTTAGGAAAAATTCCCAAAAATTCAAAGTGTTCAGAGATTTGAAAAAAATTGAAGAGATCTAAAAAACGTCGAGAATGAAAATCGGAGTTCCAAAGATTTCTGTTTTTTCCGCAATATTAGAATATATAAAAGTTTCACCTACACATTTCTTCATTGCGTTAGAAAAGGGAGAGATCGTGCAATTTTGCGAGTGTATGTTTTTTTCATGACTGATGAAGAAATTTAGCCAGGCACGTGATATTGATATTAAGAGATCCGTTCAATAATTAAGTTAATAATGAAGGTTAATAAACAAAATTTGGGCGATATGATTTTCTTGGGCTTCAGTAAATTCTGTGTCATCTTACAATTGATTTATTTACCATTTAATTTTCAATAATTTATCTAAATTTTGTTCAGTTTTCAGAAATTGTATCTCATTTTTTTTCATTCAAATTAAAGGTCTGGAAAATCTGAAATTAAAAAAAAAAATTCTAAATTCAAATTTTGTTTTCTCATTTTAAAAAATTCAAAATTTCAAAAATTTCTAAATTTCAAAAATTTCAAAAATTTCAAAAATTTCAAAAATTTCAAAAATTTCAAAAATTTCAAAAATTTCAAAATTTCAAAAATTTCAAAAATTTCAAAAATTTCGAAAATTTCAAAGATTTCAAAAATTTCGAAAATTTCAAAAATTTCAAAAATTTCAAAAATTTCAAAAATTTCAAAATTTAAAAAATTTAAAAAATTTAAAAATCTCACAAATTTCAGAATTTCAGAATTTCAGAATTTCAAAATTTCAAAATTTCAAAATTTCAAAATTTCAAAAATCTGAAACTTTCACAAATTTCCAAATTTCCAAATTTCAAAAATTTCAAAATTTCAAAAATTTGAAAATTCCAAAATTTTTGAAACAAAAAATTCCAAAAATTATGAAATGACTAAAAATTATCTGAACCCCGAAGTGAGCAATTCCTACCAAAAATATGATTTTTTTATGAAAAGAAAAAATAAAAAAAAAATAATCTCAATGACGAAAATGCATTGGCAAAATTCATGAATATCCCAAAACTGTCTCTTCCAATTTCCTTAATTTCTGAAGCGGATAAAAATGGTAAAAAAGTGGGGGAAAAAAAGCGAATTGAGGAAACTAACGTCGGCTGTTGCTTGCGGCCATTCCAGCTGTTCCGTCAAAATTTGTTATTACTAAAAATTTTTCATATCTGTTCATCATCTCAATTCGTTAGTGCAATGGTCAACTAGGTTTTGCTCGTCATGACTTATTTCTCGAATATCTCGCAATGGAGGGCGCAAATCGAAATATCGATAAAGACACTTTTTGTTCAGAATTTAATGCGCAACAAAAAAGGTCATTAGCAAAGTTTTGCTATCGTCCTCTGATAACGAGATATTCAGTGAAACAGTCACGAAAACTAAAACCGACTTGGCATGGTCGACTCTATCCAGTCCAAGTCGAATATTTTTTTTTAATGTGTAAAATAAATTTATTTCAGATTAAGAATGTTATCACCTTTTTTAACACCTCCTTCTCAACGGAAATTAATCTCAATTTTTTTTTGGCCAATTTTGAAATTTCGAAAAATTTTCAAAAATTTCAAAAATTTGAAAATTTGCACCAAAATTTTTTTGTCCAAAATCTGCCAAAATTCTCTAAATTTTTCGCAATTTCGAGGATTTTAATTTGCTAAAAAAAATTTTTTTTTCATTTCAAAAGTTAAAAAAAAAAATAATTTTGAAAATGTTTTACTCTTTTTAAAATCGAGCAATAACATCCTTAATTGGACTCGAACCTTGAATTGCATATTAATGCTTACCTGGAGCCTGTAGTTAGGATCCTGTGTTGCTGCATGTGCTGCTAAGAATGGATCATAGTAGACACTGTGAAAAAAAAATTAATTAGCATAAGTTAATGAGGAACCCATCAACTCCAGATTCAAAGACATTCTAATCAGATCCTGTTCTGTCCGTAATATCTCGCAATCTAGCGGAGATAGCGAGTTTTGTATAACTACACTTTTTGTGGGACATTTCCAGCTCTAGAAAATGAGTTATTATCAAAATCGCGCTATCTCCTCTAGATTGGGCGGTACGCTCAAAAAACTGGATCCCCAAGTTAGAAAATAGCAAGACGAAGTAGACTCTACTTCCATTTTCCGTCTATATCTTGTAATCTAGCGGAGATAGCGTACTCTACATATATACATATTTTGTAAGTCTTGACATTCTCTACAAGTTAGGTGGTTATCAAAATTCCGCTATCTCCGCTAGATTTCGGGCTACAGTCCAAAAACCATTTATTTTATCGGAATTTTTCAAATTCAAATTTCCCGCCTTAAATTGTATTGTCAATTGTTTCGGGCTTCAAGTATCTCCAAAAAATTGACAAATTCAGTAATAACATCCCATAATGTGTGACAATTAGTGCAGTGTATTACACAAGTTCTAGGGGATATTATAAACGTGCATAGTTATTAGGAAATTACGAGAAATAATTGTGATTGGAGATTACATCGTAAGTCTGAAAAAGTACATTCAAAACTTAGGAAATGTTCTCCAGGAACGAAATGAGATCACATTTGGGGATTCAAACCGTAATTTTTTTAGCCGAAGAAGTCGGCAATAAATTGTTTAACAAAATATTTACTTTTTTTTTTAAAGGATTCCCTTATTTTTAGTTAAATTTGTTTTTTTTTTCGTAAATAATATAGACTCTCAATCTGAAAAAATCAAAGAGTAAAAAAAATAAAAAATTGCTCAAATTTTCAAATTTTCAAATTTTCAAAATTTTCAAAATTTTCAAAATTTTCCAAATTTTCAAAATTTTCAAAATTTTCAAAATTTTCAAAATTTTCAAATTTGCAAATTTTCAAAATTTCAAAATTTCCAAAAATTGCAATGTCCAAGAAATTGAAATTTTCAAATTTTTTTAAAATCGTCAAAATTTTCAAAATCTTCAAAAATTGTAAAATTTCAAAATTTCAAAATTTTGAAATTTCTAAATTCCAAAATTCCAAAATTCCAAAATTCCAAAATTCCAAAATTCCATAATTTCAAAATTTCAAAATTTCAAAATTTTCGAAATTTTCAAAAAATTTTAAAATTGTCAAAATTTTCAAAGACTTCAAAATTTGTAAAATTTCAAAATTTTCAAAATTTTCAAAATTTTCAAAATTTTCAAAATTTTCAAAATTTTCAAAATTTTCAAAATTTTCAAAATTTTCAAAATTTTCAAAATTTTCAAAATTTTCAAAATTTTCAAAATTTTCAAAATTTCCAAAAAACTCAAAATATCAAAATGTTTTCAAATTAAAAAAACAGCAAAACTTGCCCAGCAAAACACCCCATAATGTGATCTCAATGCGTTTACGGTGCTGGCCTCAACAATTCATGAACTTACGCAGGTGCAAAGGGATGAAGGGCAGTGGCGGCTGCCGCTAGTGGGCCAGGGTTACGAACAAGCGCTAAAGCAGCAGCACTCGCTGGAAAAGCTGCTCTCGTTGTTGCACCAACTCTTCCCCGTTGTATTGCAACACCACGCAATGCAGCAGCTGTAACATCATGCCAAAAACCAAGGGCCTACCTTTGTAAACATATTCCATAACCAGAAAGCGAGTGATCATTGTCCCGGAGTTGATCCAGGAACGGCATTCAGATCAGCAGCAGCAGCAGCAGTGATTGGTCCCGTCATTAAGTGCACTTAGGGGGTAATCAAAAAAATTTCCAACGCTTCCCGACCCCTCAAATCACCGAAACCACCTAATGCCCTTTGGTACCACCCAGCTGGAGGTCAATGACCTTTAGCACGCAAGTGGAGAACCGAGTCGCTCCTTTTCACCGAATATCTCGAGATTGAACGAACCTAGCAAAATTTTGGTAGACACCTTTTTTGTAGAGGACAATGTCAGCTACAATTTTTGTCTCAAACATTTTTTGATAGCTCTTTTAGTTTTCGAAATATTCAGGGAAAAATGACGGCAGGTGCTGCCGGTGTGGAGGCGCAAAATGTCGCGTCGCTTGAATTTTGATAAGTTCAATTTTTTTTTTGGAGTTTCGAAAATCGGGAATACAATTTTTGAATTATCGAATTTGAGTTTGAAGCCCTGAGACAGTTTTTTTTTTTTTTTTTGCAGAAATGTGAATTTTGGAGAACTCCAGTTGTCGTCTGGGGAAGGCTAGTGGACGGCCCTTAGGGGGTTGTTGGCAACTTTGGGGAACGATTTTGGGGGTGGTTTGAAACACTAAGTGCCTCGGCCAACTTGGTGAAACGTGATGGCAGCGGCTGAGTGCCCAAGTAAGTCGATTAGGAGGATTTCTTTTGGGGCAGATGGAATGGGCCGCCAAAAGTTATCCCCAAATAATCTCATCCTCAAGTATCTCATATAGTACCAAACTTCCAAGAACACCACAAATTTAATAAAAAATTTCGAACATCATTTTTTTTTTCAAAAAAAAATTCTTAAAAAAAAAATTCAAAAATCAAAATTTTTAAAATTTTCCATTTTTTTTTTGGAAATTTTGGAATTGAGAATTTTGGAATTTTGAATTTCGAAAATTCCAAAAAAAAAAATGAAAATTTAAAAAATTTCAAAAAATTGATAAATTTCCAAAATTCCAAAAAAGAGTAAAAATGGCGCCAAAAATAAATGACGAAAAAAATTATTTTTATTGAAAAAATCATTAGGAGCAGAGGCATCGACATCCGCCGGACGTAACGAGGACGAGGACCCGCCGCGGCCATCGATCCTGGTGCAAAAATCGGTGCGCGGTCCCTTTGGCTCGGACTACGTAATGCCGGTGAAGGCGGGGCCGTTTCGCGCCAAATATCCGCCGAAGAAGCGAAAAAAGGTCCTCAACTTCGAGGACTCCTCCGACGAGAGTATCGTAACAGTGTTGAATAAGAAGAGTGCATCGAGAACAGCGAGTGATTGCCAGATCGAAGTATTCTGCGACGGTTGTCGGGTACGTACGCAATGAAAAATCCCTAGATCCCAACCCGAAAAGGGTCCACTTTCAAGTCGTTAACCTGCGCGAGCAAAAAATCCCTAGATCAAAAAACTCGGGGACACCTACTTCCGGGCCGCCAATATGCGCAAGCTAAAAGTCCCCAGATTCGAAACCCGAAAAATTTGTAGTTCCGTAATCTGTCAACCTCGAAAACTAAAAATCCCTAGATCTAAACCCAGAAAATATCGATTTCCCGGGCGTAAACCTGTGCAAGCTAAAAATCCCTAGATCCAAAAGCTTGAAGAATGTCTAGTTCCGGGCAGTCAAGCTGCGCACACGGAAAAATCCCTAGATCAAAACCCGGAAAATCTGAATTTGCCGGTCGTACACCTGTTTAAGCTAAAAATCCCTAGATGCAAAATCTTGAAGAATGTCTCGTCCCAGGCAGTCAACTTGCGCAAGCTAAAAATCCCTAGATCGAGACCCGGAAATGTCCATCT
The DNA here is from genome assembly GCA_026005395.1 of Asobara japonica. NCBI lineage: Eukaryota > Metazoa > Arthropoda > Insecta > Hymenoptera > Braconidae > Asobara > Asobara japonica. The sequence continues at coordinate 1,426,401 of BQMI01000565.1, read as the reverse complement.
CCGAGCCGTCATCCTGCGCAAGCTAAAAGTCCCTAGATCCGAAACCCGAAAAATACCGATTTCCCGACCGCGAGCTTGCGGAAACAAAAAATCCCTAGATCCACAAAACGGAACTCTCTATTTCCCAGCCGTCGACTTCCACAAGCTAAAAATCCCTAGATCAAAGCCCGGAATCTATCGAAGCCTAGGGATATTTCCCTAGACCGAAAACTCGAAAAATACCGATTTCCCGGTCGTCAGCCTGCGGAGACTAAAAATCCCTAGATCCAAAACCCGAAAAATACCGATTTCCCAGCCGTCAACCTGCACAAGCTAAAAATCCCTAGATCAAAGCCCGGAATCTATCGAAGCCTAGGGATATTTCCCTAGATCGAAAACCCAAAAAATACCGATTTCCCGGTCGTCAACCTGTGGAGACTAAAAATCCCTAGATCCAAAACCCGAAAAATACCGATTTCCCAGCCGTCAACCTGCACAAGCTAAAAATCCCTAGATCAAAGCCCGGAATCTATCGAAGCCTAAGGATATTTCCCTAGACCGAAAACTCGAAAAATACCGATTTCCCGGTCGTCAGCCTGCGGAGACTAAAAATCCCTAGATCCAAAACCCGAAAAATACCGATTTCCCAGCCGTCAACCTGCACAAGCTAAAAATCCCTAGATCAAAGCCCGGAATCTATCAAAGCCTAGGGATATTTCCCTAGACCGAAAACTCGAAAAATACCGATTTCCCGGTCGTCAGCCTGCGGAGACTAAAAATCCCTAGATCCAATACCCGAAAAATACCGATTTCCCAGCCGTCAACCTGCACAAGCTAAAAATCCTTAGATCAAAGCTCGGAAAATCTCAATTTCCCGGTCGTACGTGCGCAGCCTAAAAATCCCTAGATCCAAAACCCAGATATCTCCGAGTTGTGGATCTAGGGATTTTTGGCTTGCTCAGGTTGGCGGTCGACCCGCTGGCGAGGTTCGCAGTCCGGGCAACACGACGAGCCGCGCCTCCGTTGGCAAGCACGGGGGGGGGGGCGGCCGGATCTCCACGGCTAGACCGGAAACAGTATATTTCACCCCTAGGCACTAAAGCAATTTTTTTTTCACCCAATGCAACCGCGCCGAACTCGAGCCAAGAACTCGCCGACGAATTTCTCCACATAAATATTCCATGATTATGGATTGCTTTGATGGAAGAGGCTAATTATATCTCGCAGGTGCGGTTCAGAAGAGACGGAGAAGCGCAAAGTTGCTGGGAAGCCATCAAGTGCCTCAGAAGAAGCAGATTCTGCAATATTCTCATGTGTTTGTTCTTCGGGATTATTTTGCCGAGTATAATTATCGTTCCCGTGCTCTTCGTCTGGGGTGTATGACCATGGGGCCCCATAAGACCGCCATGGGATTTTTTTTTTCTCGGCGAAATGATTTATTTAGCGATTTCTCGGGGTGAACTCCTTGGAGATGACGTTCACCCATTCTTAACGGATTATCTCGAAAACTAGTGGGTCTAGAGAAAAATTGTAGAGAACTTTTTTGTAGGGAATTTAATTTTCTAAAGAAAGTGTAACTTGATGTTTTTCTCTAAAGTCGATAGTTTACGACATATTGCACGATTCGCGAGATGCTATCATTTAGGCGCGGTGACGCGCGTAGTTCGTTAATGTTGGTTTTTTTTTTTGGATTAATTAATTTTGATTTTTGGGGATCTAACTTTGGGGTCTTGTGGCCTACCTTGGACTCCAGAGATCTTCCTTGATGTACCATAATTGTGATAACGTTGGAAATGACAAATAGAAGCGTCTAGTGACGAAACACGTGGCAAATATGTGATTTTAAAAATTATTTAATTTTAGAGGGATAAAATTGCTGAGAAATGCAATGCATTACACAACAGGCTGCATTCAAAATGGCGGTATTGACTAATGAAATGGAGGGGGGAGCTGTCAGACTGACGTCATGCTAATGTCCCAAAGCAGAGTTTTTGATTTGTTGGAAAAAAATCGTATTTTCGTTTTTTTTTTGGGATGATAAAATCCGAGGGCGACATACGAAAATTTTACGATTATTTCATGAATATTTCATAAAAATTTCATAAAAATTTCATAAAAATTTCATTAAAAAGTTCATTCAAAATTTTCATTCAAAATTTCATAAATATTTCATGAGAATTTCAGACAAATGAAAATTTCATAAACGTTCATAAAAATTTCATGAAAATTTCATAACAATTTCAGGAAAATTTGATGAAAATTTCATAAAAATTTCATAAATATTTCATGAGAATTTCATAAAAAGAAAAATTTCATGGAAGGTTCATAAAAATTTGATGAAAATTTCATAAAAAAATCATTAAAAAGTTCATTCAAAATTTTCATTCAAAATTTCATAAATATTTCATGACAATTTCAGAAAAATGAAAATTTCATAAACGTTCATAAAAATTTCATGAAAATTTCATAACAATCTCAGGAAAATTTGATGAAAATTTCATAAAAATTTCATAAATATTTCATGAGAATTTCATAAAAAGGAAAATTTCATGGAAGGTTCATCAAAATTTGATGAAAATTTCATAAAAAATTCATAAATATTTAATGAAAATTTCATAAAAGGTTCATAAAAATTTCATAAAAATTTCATAAGCATGAAATATGAATTTATATAAATCTCGTTGGAACATTTTTCAGGAAAAAAAAATTGTTCCCAAACTGCTTTGTTTTTTCACAAATATGAAATTGAAAGAAAAAAATTTTATGCAGACAAAAAAATTATTTATTCATCTCTAATGATTGAAAAAAAAATTTCAAGTATGGTCAACCTTAAATTGTGTAGAATATGAAGTTATGCAACCCAAAGGACGTGAAAATACGACTTTCCTAAAGAAAAAACAACTGTATGCACACGAGATAGATAAAACACCGAGGCGTGCTTGTGTGAGACTTTTTAATGAAGTATTAAGTCTTGAGTGAAATTCTAGAGATGCAGAGGACATTTAGTGCGGGATGCACACGTCAAGAACACGCTAAACATGAAAAAGTGTTAGAAGTTTTTTTTGGGAGTGATATGTCAATTTTTACTGAAATTGATTTAACTGGCGATCAAACCAAGCTCAAATGGATCTTGATTGATGAACTACAAATTTTATGAAATTTGAAAATTTCATGAAATTTCATCAATTTTGAGGTTTATGAATTTTTCATAGTAGTTCATCAAGTTTCATGAAAAAATTATAAAATTCATAAATTTCATAAATTTCATAAATTTCATAAATTTCATAAATTTCATAAATTCCATAAATTTCATAAATTTCATAAATTTCATAAATTTCATGAATTTCATAAATTTCATAAAAATTTATAAACTTCATAAATTTCATAAATTTGATGAATTTTCTAAAAATTCAATGGAAACTTCAGAGAAGTTTTTTACAGTTTCATGAAATTTTGAGATTTCATAAACATCTGATAAATTCTGATAATTTTATCAGAAAAAGTTTACAAAATATCTAATCAATCAAAATCAAAAATTGGAAATATGAAAAAAAATGATTTTGAAATTTTTTGGGGGTGGTTTGGTGATTTTTAAGAGAATGTGGGGTACCTCCGTCTCGTCGCTGCCCTTGGGGCGAGGACGAGGGGCGCGGCCTGAGGGGATGGCGTCACTGCGGCTGCTGCTACAGCGGCTGCTGCCGCTGCTGATGGCGTTGCCGCCCCTAGCCAACTCCAGGGCATTGCTGGTAACCTGTATCCTGTCAAGAAACGTTAATTCTTCCCTCAACCCCTACAAATGTGAATTGATCCCTTCAATTGATTGAAAAGTAAAAACAAAAAATTTCATAAGATTTCATAAAAATTTCATAAAATGTTCATGAAAATTTCATAAAATGTTCATGAAAATTTCATAAAGTTTCATAAAATTTCATAAAATTTCATGAGATTTCATACAATTTCATGGCATTTATGAACCTTGAGAAACACCATTAAATTTCATGGAACCTTGAAGCACAAATTGAATAACAAGAAAAATTAGAAAAAAATGTTGATCGTTGTGAGCAGGCGATTAGTGGCGATCGAAAATGGCTGAAAGAATAAAGATTAGAGCTGTGTGATAACTTGTTCATATTTATCAAACTTTAGGGAACTGCCTGAAATTTCGTAAAGTTTCATAAATTTCAGATTCTCCCACTGAAGTTCATGAGTTTCTCATGAAAAAAAATTCTTATTTTTGGGATTTGGAAAATGGAAGGAATTTATCCGGCGTAAAATTTTATGGGACCGTGATTCAGACCCCGCATGAAAATCCCCGATATGAAATCTCATGAAATCTTATGAAATTCCATAATCTGAATTGCATGACCTTGAATTTTTCAGTGACTTGCCATGCTATTTTAGGAACGTTGGTCGAATGAATGGTTTCATGAAATTTCATCGAATTTCATGATTTCATGAAATTCCATCGGATTTCATAGTTTCATGAAATCACATCACATTTCCTAGTTTCCTCAAATTTCACCGGACTTCATCGTTTCATGAAATTCCATCCAATTTCATAGTTTCATGAAATTCCATCCAATTTCATAGTTTCATGAAATTCCATCGGATTTCATAGTTTCATGAAATCACATCACATTTCCTAGTTTCCTCAAATTTCACCGGACTTCATCGTTTCATGAAATTCCATCCAATTTCATAGTTTCATGAAATTCCATCCAATTTCATAGTTTCATGAAATTTCATCGAATTTCATAGTTTCATGAAATTTCATCCTATTTCATAATTTCATGAAATCTCATCGCATTTCATAGTTTCATGAAATCTCATCGCATTTCATAGTTTCATGGAATTTCATCGCATTTCATAGTTTCATGGAATTTCATCAATTTCATATAACTTCCGAACGAATAATGGTTTCGGGCATTGATAACCCAGTATATCACGATAATTAGGCATTTTCCAATGTCAAAAATGTTGCGTTTGTACTAATGCTAGCCGATGGGGGCCACGTCACAATGTCGAGAGGCATCTCACTGATGCCGCTGGAGTAATTAATATGATTGAACTCGTGGGTAGGTCGGGGGTGCCATGTATAGGGCCTTTTCTAGGTGGATTGGGAGTTTGACGTGCTGGGGTCGAGGGTCGTGGGCACATGAGGGGTGGTGGGAGAGGAGGGGGCACTGCTGGCAGGGTTGCTCCGAGCGATCAATAAATGCCGCCGCTGCCAACCGCCCCCTGGACCACTTTCATCCCTACAACTCGCACCTCCACAATTTTTTTTTTTTTTTGGAAACCGTTCAAATTTGAAAGCAATAATTTTACTCAAAAGTTGGCAATTTTTTCATGAGGTTTCATGAATTTCATAAAGTTCATAAAAACAAAAAATTTCATATTCTGATTTTGAGTTTTTACTCCGTGGATTAACATATGTTAAAAATGCGGCAAAAAATTTCATGAAATTTCATATTTCATGAAATTTCATATTTCATGAAATTTCATATTTCATGAAATTTCGTATTTCATGAAATTTCGTCAGACTTCAGGAAATTGTATATAAATTTTGTACGTCGATGTTTCATTAATTTTTGAGATTTCATGAATTTCATGAAATTTCATATTTTATAATTTGTCAACGTGAAAAATTTAGAAAAATTTTTGCAATTGAAAATTATGAAATCCTCTTACATCAGACACTTACGAGTCTCTCCCATGATATTGTGCCTATGAATATGTAATTTTCAGTGATGGATTAAAGCATTTGGCTTATCGCTGGTCTTGAATAACCGCTGTTGAGTGAAATTGGAATGGCAAAAGGTCACAGTATCATTCGGATCATTGATTCGCTTGGGGATTAATAATTTTCGTGTCGTCTGGCAGTGGATGGGGGAAAAAGGGGAAAATTTGTGGATGAAAAAGGGGGATGTAGGTGCCCCAAGGGTGGAAAAACCCGGGGGATACATCGTAAGGCGTCTGTAAAAGCATCGGCACATTGGAAATTCTGAATTGAGTGAGGAGCGAACGTGTGGCAAAAAGGTTGGATGAAAAAAAAAATATTATAGAAAATTGGACTTTTCTCACTATTTTTTCCAAATTTATTCAAAATTTTTTCTTATCAATTGTAGGACATTGATAAAATTTCAGAAAATTGGACGAAACTTCTGAATTCTGTAAATATCATAATCTTCAAATTTCTAAAGATTTTATAGCATGAGGTAATTTATGACTGCAAATTGCGTGAATTATATAGTTCATAAATTTCATAAACTTCATAAATTTCATAAATTTCATGAATTTCATAAATTTCATAAATTTCATAAATTTCATAAATTTCATAAATTTCATAAATTTCATAAATTTCATAAATTTCATAAATTTCATAAATTTCATAAATTTCATAAATTTCATAAATTTCATAAATTTCATAAATTTCATAAATTTCATAAATTTCATAAATTTCATAAATTTCATAAATTTCATAAATTTCATAAATTTCATAAATTTCATAAATTTCATGAATTTCATAGACATGATGAAATGTCATGCAATTTCCTGCCATATTATGAAATACAAATTTCTCAATTTTCACTGAATTACGGCAAACGCTAAAATGGTGATGATCGATCTTGATTGGGTGGCAATCGAGGTGGGTGGGTCGGAGGGGGGGGGGAAGGGGGTTCAAGGGTCACTTACCCCCAGGATACACGATCCCAGGGATCTGGTAGTTGTCGATAGGCCCAGTGGGGTGCATCAATGACCCCAACATGAAGCTGCCTCGTTGTTCCCACAATGCTTCACATAACACGACAACCATTTGTCAACAAAAATGCAACTTCAATTCTCCAATAAAGCAGTAAACTAGAATAATTTAATTTTCCCTGAATCAGTTTGGCATGAAAATTTCAACCATTCCAAAATTATTAAGAAAATTCAATTTAATTTAATTTTCCAAAATGTTGGAGGCATCAAAAGTTTGCAAAAATTATTTTAAAATTTTGGAAAATTAGGAAAAAAATAGGAAAAAATTTAATTTCTATATTGGAAAATTTAGAAAATTTAGAGCTTAAAAAAAATGGAATTTGGATTAAAATCGAGCTCTTTAGGCTTACTTATCCTAGATTAGTACTTTACTACAGAATTAACAATTAATAACTAATAATCAATCCGAATATTGAAGATGTCCATTTCCCACCAGTATATGCATTATTTTGCTGTTGCGGTAACTAATTAACTCTACGCAAAAGAAAAGAAAAAAATGGCCAGCACTAGTTAAATAAATTGTTAATGCCAGTCAACAAGATTTCCCACAATTATTTTGTTGGATCATGCCAAAAAATGTTTTTGCAAAAAAAAAAACGTGATCGATTGATCAAACGCGTCAATATCGTAAAAATTATGAAATGCTCATGAAAAAAAAAAATTGAAATCAGAAATTTCAGGAATTTTGAGTATGAACAAAACTTACCAATTTCATAAATATGGAATTGCAATTATGAATGAAATTTCATAAAACTATAAAATTTCTGCGATTTTTGGGATTTCCCAATATTTCATGAAGTTCATAAATTACTATGAAAATTCATGTGAATTTCATAAATTTAAAAAATTTCATAAAACCGGTAGACCCATAAAATTTCATAAATCCCTAAACGTCATGCCATTTTTTGACATTGCATAGAGTGCCATAGATTTCATGAAATTTCATAAGTTGCATGAAAATCATAGTTCATAAAATTTCATGAAGTTTCATAAATCCCCCAAAATTTCACAATTTCATTAATCTCAGATGTCATGCCTTTTCCTGAAATTGCATAAAAATTTCATAAATTTCATGAATTTCATAAATTTCATAAAATCCATGAACCCATAAAATTTATCAATACAAGCAGTCAAATCAATAAAAAAAACCGCAATCGAGATTTCGTGCTCCCCAATGACCCCCCACCCCCCTCCTGCCCACCCACCCCACCCCCTGAAATCCTGGAATTAATTAGTTACCACTAATGAAAAATGCTCAAATAATCATCATTGAATTGTTGTTGTTGTCATGCAGCAACCCTCTGCCCTCGCCATTTGCTCTCGCCAACTAACACACCGTGCCACGATCACTTAAATAATTAAACATTAATTTTAATAAAAACAAAGTAAAACATCCCAAAGTAAGGACAAGTCGGATAACTTCGTCGAAATTTGTCAGTGCTAGAAAATTCTAAAATTTTCAATAGAATTTCATCAAGTTTTGGAAAAGTTCATAACATTTCATGACATGTCATATTTCATAGTTTCATAAATTCATGAAATGCCATAAAGTTTCATAATTTCATGGAATTTCATGAGATTTCATAAAATTTCATAATTTCATCATTTCATAAAATTTCATGATTTCATGAAATTTCATGATTTCATAAAATTTCATGATTTCATGAAATTTCATAATTTCATGAAATTTCATAATTTCATGCAATTTCATAATTTCATGAAATTTCATAAAAATTCAATGTGTAAAAATATGTTATAAATTTTAGAATTTTTAAGGAAAATTGATTAGGATTTTTCCTCGACGAAAGAAGGAGGTGAATTAAAAATATATTAAAATATATCATATAGGCTAATTGAGATATATGTAATGTATATATCACAGGTGAAATCTCATATGAAGGCAAGCCAAGGCCACGACATGAGACGTGCAAATTAAGAGGAATTATTTTTAAAATACTAAATAATAATTGAAAGCAATGAAATAAAATTCTCTCCCAAAACCCGCTGTTTTTTTTTGTCCAACCACAACCAAGCACACCCACAGGCAAGGTACGGGCCTTTGTCGAGACAGTCATCAATCAGTGAATGTGGCGCATTACCGTGATTATTATTCAATAGTTAAACAAATGATAATTGGGGTGGGTTGATCAATTCTCGAAGAGGTTGATGGAACTTTGCACTGATTTTTTCTTCAACCCTTTTCAATTTGAAATTTCAAAATTTGGTAAAATTTAAGAATTTTGAATTTCAAAAATTAGAAAAAAAAAATTGACAAAAATTTTTTGAAAAACAAAATTTGTCAAAAATTTTTCGATAAAAAATTTGACAAAAAAATTTCAAAAACAAAATTTGACAAACTATTTCCAAAAAAAAAATTTGACAAACAGTTTTCGAAAAAAAAAAATTGACAAAAAATTTTCGAAGAAAAAATTTGACAAAAAATTTCCAAAAAAAAAATATGAATTTTTTTTTTATTCTGTTCCTTCAACCACTGGGAAAAAAATTGATTAACCCATCAAATTAACTAAATAATCACCAAAAACAATAACTAAAAATCAAGTGAAATATAGTAACAAGTGTTCAATCAATCTCAAGTCAAATTCAATCCAATAAATGGCGTGATTCAATATTAACAGTAGTTGCAGTCAATAAAATGCCAATCGATTATTAATCGGATGATCGGGGGGGGGGGGGGGGGGTACGTGTGATAATTACGGTGTGAAAAAAGAAAATCAAACGACAGGTGAGAAATGATAAAACGTTGAACAAACAGACGTTCGTTGCCATCATTTTTTTTTTTGAACGAAAACTGTTGTTTTTTTTTAACATGAAGGGGAGTGGATGGTGTTTTTGTTTGTCGCAAGAAATTAAGAAAAAAAAAAACGTTAATTATTGAATGACGAATTAATGGACGAAAATACCTCATGCGTTACCACTGGATAGAGCCCTAGGCTAGCTACTTAGGCGAAAATGTTGGTTTTATTTTCGATTTGTCAATAATCAAAGCTAGTGATAGTAAACAAATGTCGCAGCCATTTTTATTTTTTTTATTAATATTTTGGTTTCGGGCTTTCGGGGCTTTTTTATAAATTTGACAATTTTGGAAAAATTCAAAATTCAAAATTTCACATTTTTTGCATTTTTAATTTTGCAATTTTCTTTTTACTAGACTCAATTTTTTTTTACCCTTTTTGAAAAATTTAGAAACGTGTCAAAAAATTTCGGATTTTTTTTTTTTTATGGAAATTTTTATTCAATTTTTATTTAATTTTATCAATTTTTCCAAAATTCCAAAAAAATATATTTGGAAAGTTTGTGAAATTTTTTTTTTGCATTTTCAATACCTCAAAAATTTTCAAAAAAATTCTGAGAATTTCACAAATATTTCCCTCGGAGGGGGGGGGGGCGGCATTTGGTTTTGGCCACTGTGTCTTGGGGATTTTTTTCCTTAAATTTTTTGTTAAAAAAAAAATTGGACATAAAAAAAAACCCAAAAAATGAAAATCTCGAGAAATTTTGTTCCAAAAATTTGGCGGTTAAAAAAAAAAACTGAAATTGCCTGAGCCAGGTTTCCCTTTACTAGAAGCCCATTTTTCTTGACACTGCGCCATCCAGTCTTTCGTTTCAATTTCACGTCTCCCCTCCCCCCCTCCCCCCCCCCCGCCACCCCCCGCGCAAATCCCTTTTTGCCTTTTCTCGAGGGCACACTAAAGTCACTGCAGTTCTACGTGTCTCTGATACTGCCGCAGGAAAAACTACATTTTCTTCCCTTTTTCATCTCAATTTCCGCTTCTTTTTTCCCCGTCTCTTTACGATGTTTTTTAGCTTTCTGTAACTTGGGTCGTTGACGGGTCCCCCGGGAAATAGATGCGACGGTGGAAAAAAAAAATTGGGAGGGGGCGGGGGGCAAGACACAGTGGGCAAAAGGCAAAAGATGCGGTTTTCCCGCTTTTTCATTGATCTTGACAAGTGCTCGAAACACGAGCTTCAAACGATTCCCCACCCGACAACATCTTAGCATTAAGGAACTTTGAATTTTCCATGAAAACGCTTTTAAATTATTCTTCGGTTGCCCGCAATCTCTCTTTTTGGCGACCCGAAAAGCGCCGGAACAAAGTGGAGTGCCTAAAAATGGGCAATGCACAATTTTGATTTTAGCGGGAAATTTGAAAATTTGAATTTCCCGCCAAATCGCATTTTGAATTTTCGCGCCAAAATTGTCGTTCGCTTCTCACAAACTCAAAGATGTCTTTCATCTGAATTGGAGATGTCAAGAACGAATTTGCTGAGATAAAAGTTGGACCATTTTATGTTACAGTTTTGGCGGGAAATTTCAAAATTTGAATTTTCCCGCGAAAATGGACATGTCGCGTTATCCAAGTTTTAGCCAGATTTCTTTTCTTACATCTTTGATTGTGAGGAAAGAAAAGGTTGGAGGGGATAAGAGTCACGTAAAGCGAAATTGCGGAAGCGCGGGAAATTTGAAAAGCTACTCGAAATTTGAATTTCGCGCCAAATTCGTGATTTTGAATTACCCGGTAAATGCTTAGAATTGTCAAATAAAAACTCGAATTCCCAAAATATTATGTTCCACTTTCTTCAATTTTTGCAGATTACACTTTTCAAAGTATGCGCGCGCAACCGCGAAGCGCGATAATTCAAAATTGCGCTTTTCCCCGCCAAATTTCAAATGGACAATTATGAAAGTTAAATTGGAGGGCAAATGAACCCAACGCACTTTTCCTGTCAAAATCAATGAAAAAATCGGGTAAACAATAACCAAAATAAACAATAAATATATAAAGTGGAGATGCATTCAGCCGATTTTTCAGGTGTCAATACACGAACACTGATTTGACGATGCAATTGCATGCTTTATATGGATTGTTTTTTAGTAATCAATCTATCGTTTTAGTTTCCCAAATAAATCTACTATTTCCATATTTATCATTCTCGAAATTTGATTGCAAATGATCCATGCCAGTTTCATTTTGACGGACCTCTTTATTGTAAAAAAATTTCAGTATAAAATGTGATATAAAAATAAGTTCAATTGTTCACTAATTTCGGAATTTTTTGTTATTTAGTAAAACACTTGTCCATTGTTTTTTTTTTTAATGAATATTGTCTATTATCACTTTTTTTCACTCCTATTACGTGCTATCTATATTTTATCGCCACTTTTCTTTTATAAGGTTTTTATCAGCATTTGAGTTTTTATGAATGAGGCTTCGTCTTTTAGAGGCCTTTGGATTCCACTTAAAATATTCCGATATTTTCTCTTTCATTGTTTATGGCTCGATCAATATTTAAGGGGTCGGCATTTTTTTTTTTTTTTTTTTTTTTTTTTTTTTTTTTTGAAAAAATATATATGTATATTTTTTTTATTTTTGTTTTAATGGGGGAGTGTAAAAAGTCCCTGACCTAGTCTAGGTACTTATATATATATGTATAGTCTTATTACTAAATACCCTGTGTAAGTTCCTGAGTCTCATTCTTCATCATTGGGAAAGGATCTTTAGATTAAAATATCACAATTTGGGGGAAAAAGTGGTGGATAAGGATTGAAGAGATGAAAAGTGGGTTTTGAGATTTTTTTTTTGAATTGAAGAATTTGGAAATTTTGAAAATGCAAAAAATTCAGACATGTCCAAAATTCAAGAATTTGGATAATTTAAGAATTCTGAAAATTCAAAATTTTCAAAAGATTCAAAATTTTAAAAATTTAAAATTTTCAAAAATTTAAAGTTACCAAAAATTCCACATTTTTGAAAATTCAAAATTTTCAAAAATTTAAAATTTTCAAAAATTCAAGGTTTTCAAAAACTCGGAATTTTCAAAAATTTAATATTTTCAAAAATTCAAAATTTTCAAAAATCAAAAGGTTTCAAAATTGTCAAAAATTCAAAATTTTTAAAACTACGGAATTTTCAAAAATCTAAAATTTTCAAAAATGTTGAGGACTCCGAAAAATTTCTTAAATTTTCTTAACATAAAAACCCAATTAAATGTCCATTTTCAATTTCCAAATTCCCCACCAATTCCCAAAAAACGTAGGCTACAATTTTCCGTAAATCACCCACTCCACCCTAAAAAATTCCACTTTTTTCCCCAAAAATTTGCGCTGGTCCATGCATCCTCCGAATATCGCAAAAAAAGATCCGAGGCACTTTTATCGGAAAAAAGTGTTTCATTTTTTTCCCCCGGAATGTTAGTCGTCGTTAAAGTCGATAAAGTACGTGTTTAAGTTTAAAAACTGTCGTAGTAAAAAAACGAACGCTAAGCGCGAGTCTGCGACGGTAGCATTAGAGCCCTGTAATAGTTTTCCGCTCTTTCTGTTTTTTTTTTGCCACTAAAACCTAAAAAGTAATCGCTGATGGCGCTTTGGCCATCTTCCCCCGATCTCCTGCAGTTTTCGGATGAAAAAACAATTAAAAAAAAAGTAAACAATATTAAAAAAAAAAAAAAATTTGACGGAAAAAGAGATATTGGTAAGATTTGATAAACCCAAAAAACATTCAAACTTTCGCAAATTGAGAAAACCAAAAAATTTAAAAACTCAGAATTCCAGAGAAAAAAATCAAATTTAAGAAAACTTCAAAAATTTCAGAAATTTAAAAAATCCTAAAAATTTTCAAAATGTCAAAAGTTTTCAAAAACTTCAAAAAAACATTTCAAAAATTTTCAAGGAATTCTAAGAAATTTTCAAAAATTTTCAGAAATTTTCAGAATCTTTTCAAATATTTCAAAAATTTTAAAAATTTCCAAAATTTCCAAAATTTTGAGCATTGCAAAATTTAAGAATCTCAAAATGTGAACGCAAATTGAGATGAATTCTGCGAAAATCCGAAAAATCTAAAAAGAAAACTGTTGAAAAAAATTTTTCAAAAAAATTTATATTAACTAAAAATCCGCCAAAATTCAGATAAAAAAAAGTAATAAGAATGCAAGAAACAAGAAAATTTGCTAACTCAACTTCGGCCTTCTAAGTTCTGCTCTCCGCGCCTCAAAATTCACCAGCTTCCTCAACCAACGTTTCATGTAATCACTAAGAACATAATAGATGTGTCTACGACGTATTAATGGCTTGGTCGTGGTGTGGCTGATGTGGTTTCTGATAAAAGTCCGCCTCAACAATTCCCTAACTTTGCAAAACCACCCAAAAATGAATTCGAATCTTCCCGCGCATTTTCCCCCGAACACAACTGCTCAGTCTTCCCAATCTATCGTTCATCACGTGACGTTGATCGCTCTCGTTTAACGATTGGAAAATTATACGAAACGAAAAAGAAAAAAAAAAATTGTAATAAAAATAGTCTTGCGTGTCTCAAAGTCGATTTGGCACTTGCACTTCAGGAGAAATCCTGGCAATTTTCCCATATTTCGGTGTAAAGGGTGAGGAGAGCCTCCTCGGAGACGTCGTGGATGCACCTACCCTCTGACCACTGGACACAAACTGCAAAGAGAGAAAAAAAAACAATTAATCATTGCTCATTTGGCTTCAGATCTAAGAATGCTAATCTACAAATTTTCCATGCTAAATGAGCTGGTCCCGGCGTTCTGTTAATTTTTCCGAGACACCTAAGGGATGGACATGCTAAGTGTAAGTTTAAAATTGGGTTCCCACCAGTTCCGACCCAGTTCCCACCTAGTTCCCGCCAGTAGCTACCCAGTTCCCATCGAGTTCCGTCCAATTCTCACTAGTTCCTACCCAGTTCCCGCCAGTTCCCACCAGTTCCTACCCAGTTCCCATCAGTTCCCACTACTTCCTACCCAGTTCCCACTAGTTCCCACCAGTTTCCACCAGTTCCTACCCAGTTCCCACCAGTTCCTACCCAGTTCCCACTAGTTCCTACTCAGTTCCCGCCAGTTCCTACCCAGTTCCCACCAAGTTCCTACCAGTTCCTACCAGTTCCCACCAGTTCCTACCCAGTTCCCATCAAGTTCCCACTAGTTCCTACCCAGTTCCCACCCAGTTCCCACCAGTTCCTACCCAGTTCCCACCCAGTTCCCACTAGTTCCTACTCAGTTCCCGCCAGTTCCTACCCAGTTCCCATCAAGTTCCCACCAGTTCCCACTAGTTCCTACCCAGTTCCCGCCAGTTCCCACCAGCTCCCATCAGTTTCCACCCAGTCCCTCTTCAACATGTAGAAGGGAAGATGCTTCTGAAAAATTGATGCTGAGATTCAAAGAGCACGATGTCATCCAGATGTCATCCAGATGTCATCCAGATGTCATCTAGATGAATCAAACGAACCAACCTACCAAGACAACTTGACAACCACCATGTGATCCTCCATCACCCAAAGACAAGGTATCAAGGTTGCCAAGTTTCAGAACCCCGGACCGTGCTCCAACACGATCAGAAAGTGTTGACTGATCCTGTTGAACTTGCGACCAACAACCAATGATCAAAATCCACAAGCTAGACCAACTACCTTTGACCTCTCGCAATGACATCTCCACCCCAGTTCCACCCGACTTACAATGAACGGGCAATATTATCTAAGAAAATAGTCCTGCAATAGCGCTCATTGTTATGTCCCCGTGGGGAGTGAAAACTTTCCACCTTGCCATTCCTGAAATTTACTCTTTTTCCCACCACTTCCACGTCCAATTAATTCGCTGGCCTTTTAAATGTCTCCCCAGTGAATAACCATGAGCATTTGCGAATACTCGGCTGCTTCACTAATGAGAAATTCCAGGTGGTCTTATACACGAAGCCTCCGCGTCTATTGATCTCAGTCGATGATTGGTTCTGATTGAGCTATAGGTGATAATGTTGGACTGCAAAGCTGGACTTTCGCAATTTTTGAGGGCCCTTCCAGGTCCAGGTTGTCCACATATTCGGAAGGAAGTGATATGACATGGTTAGGACACTTGTCAGCTGATTGTCCAAGTCGGTTAGGACATACCAGGACAGGTGGATCAAGACTAGTCCAATGGTTCTTGAAGTTGTTGAAGTCCGGAGACTCAGGTCTGCTGATGGGAAGCTCCAGGTGTCCTTGCACTCATACCCGCATCTGCGTTCAATTTTGTGATTCTTGACGCTTGGAGAATCTCTGATTGTTCGGGACATCCAGCATAAAAGTTTCAGGAGTTGATATCAATCTCAAATTGTCCAAGAATTTAGAGGACAGTGTTGGTCCATCCAACCTCCAAGCTTCCAGGGGCTAGAACATTGATGTCATGGATGTCGACACTAATCTTCTGATTGTTGAAGATCCTGAACCTCTTGCCCCCGCGGGTTCAGTAACGCTGCACTGTCGATTACTCCGAGCCTGCGTTGATCAGACATTCCAGGTTTATATTGATCCCCGAATGTCGCTCCTTCCAAGTAGTAGTCTTGTTCTACTAAGCCTCACCATCCTAGCTTCCGATCTGCTTGTACCAGTGATACCATTCCTTTGCCAAGACTGGCAGGCCAGAACATGGGTACGAAACTTGGGCCAGTATTGGCACAGGGTTGGCACCCTAGCTTCAGTATTGCCGGACGAGTACCGGACTGAATCCACAATCACATTCTACGTTAAGGCTTGCTTGCCAGCCTTGGGACAGCCCAGGGCCAGGTCCGGGGTTCAAGGATCGGTTGTACCACGTAGTTCTTGATCGGCCCTGGCGCCGGCCTTAATTTGGTCGCCAGATTTGTCTCAGTCTGAATATCAAGCTAGGTCGAGGCTAGATTACCAGTCTAATTCTCATCCTTAGGTCTAGCTTGATCCAATGCTCCGAACAGGACGAGCCGGTCGTTTCCGAAGACAGGCGGGACAGGACTAGGGACCAGTTGCCAAGTCTCACCTGGAAACTTATGAAGTGCTCGTTCCAATTCAGGCATGCAGGACACGCCGGATGACACCATCTCATGGTGTTCGAAACTGCTGAAGCTTCTGACCCCATTAGTCCGGTAATACTGCATTTCCGAAGGGTCGGGTTGCTCGCTAATGAGAAATTCCAGGTGTTCTTATATTTATACGCGAATCGCAGTGCTCTATTGATCCCACCGACCAATGATTGCTTCCTGCTAGACCGTACGTCCGATAATCATGGCTGAATATCAAACCGTCCTACGGATCGTCGCATTCTAGGGGTTATGGCCCACATAGTTTCGGAGCAATTCAAACGGGTAATCGACCACTGTAATTGAGCGGCCAATTGGTCAATTTGTTGGGTTTTATTTTCAGGAAAAAAAAACCCTTTGACCAAAATGATTCATTCAGGTTTCGGACAATTTTTGGGGACATTTGGGAACAGCTTTTTGGTGCAATTCCTGTAGTCTTTCCTCCTTTTTTTTAACAATTCATTTTATCAATTTTTACCAAATGCGATTGAGCAAGACAAGTGAATTCCCCATTTTGGGAATTTTTCATTTTTGAATAATTGTGAGAGAAAGTCGATCATGCTGATGGTACGACGAGATACAGAACGCGAATATAGACTTACTGACTATTTTATGGTGATGATCCTGGAAGGGATCCTCGGATTTACGTCACTTTTCAAATTTTCACGATGCCTTTCGATCGATAGGAGAGTTTATTTAAGGTATGAAATGAATGACATGAGCACTTGGAAGATTAAAAAAAAAAAGAAAATTTAGCAGCGAAAATGAAGTGTGTGTGTGTGTGTGTGTGGGTGGGTGTCTGTCTGTATGTGTGTGTATGTGTGTTTGTGTTTGTGGGTGTGTGTGTGGGTGTGTGTGAAATCTTTCACTCGAACGATTCCTCCTACATGCTGGACCCTTACAGAGGCTGTATCTCCTAAACGGAGAAGTTCAGAGAAAAAAGATAGAGAACTTTTTTGTTGCAAATCCAATTCTCTATAAAAAATGATTTACAACATTTTCGTGTGAAATGCCTTGGGAACGAGATAATCAACTTTTTCTGTTTTAATCCTTCTTCATGGCGCAAAAACAACACATACACATACGTACACACACGTACACACAGCTAGTCGGTGCCGATGCTTTGCGGAAAAATAAGGCCTAAGGTAGCGTAATTGGGAAGTCCGAATGTCCAATATTGATCATTATAATGTTGATAGTAATTGGAAGCTCTCTACGAATTCAATGAGTAATTGGAAATCTGAAATTAACGATAATGAAGTCTATTGGTAATTCGCATTATCATATTACCCAATATTAACTGAATCGATATTTTAAACCTCAAATGACTTTTCGAGTGACATTTTTTTTTTTTTTGATTTTGGAAATCTGAAAAAATTTAAAAATCAATTTTTTTTTTTTTGCAATTTCATAAATTAAAATTATTGTTTGTAAAATTGATTTTTTTTTTTAAATTGGAACTGTTTAAAACTAGTAGAAAATGCATAAAAAAAAAGAAATTTATGAAAAATATTTTGAAATTATGAAAAATTTGAAATTTTGAGAATTTTTTACGAAAATGAAAATTGATATAAATTTTTTTCGAAATTTTATTCATGATTTGATGGAAATTGTTGGCTTTGGAAATACTCAAAGAAAAGTACCTGAACTTCTGAACCTAAAGCTCTGAAAGCTCCAGCCGTCCCCAACTTTCCCAAAACACGGAAAGTCCTCTCAAGATTTATTTCCCACGAATCAGCGGGCTCGTGAAACAAATGTTCGCGGTCTAAACTCCGACAGCTCCAGTGTTTCACGAATGAAAGAGCGGGGAAATTCGAAGGAACTTTACATTTTGCGAGAGGAGCGAACACATAAAACGTTGCAAGTTTCGGGGAAAAAAAGGAGGGTCGAGGAAATGTTGGAAGTACCATTTGGGTGGTTCAGGTATTTTATAAATATTTGACAAAATTTCCAAAAGTTTTAAAATCGTACAAATTTGAAAAAAAAATTTTAATTTTCAAAAATTTTCAAAAATGTTCCAAACTTCCAAAAATTCAAAAAAATTTTAAAAATTGAAAAAATTGCAAAATTTGAAAAAAATTGAAAAATTTGAAAAATTTGCAAAATTTGAAAAATTTGAATAATTTTTGAAAATTTGCAAAATTTTCAGAAGTTTTAGAATTTTAAAAACGTTGAAAGTTTTAGATATTTCGAATATTTCACGAATTTCAGTATTTTTTCAGGGTATTCTACTATTCTAAAGATTGTGTTCACTCACTTATGTGAATCGACGCAACTTTCCAGAAGCCTGAAATCCCCGTCCCTCGGGAAATGAAACGGATACATCGACAGTAAAACATTGATTTCATAAACTTCGACAGATTCGCCCCCATCAGAAATTTTTCCACCGCTTTTCCATGGCAAAAATAAAAGGATAGAAAGAACTTCCGGAAACTTATGATTGATAAGCCCATGCGGGCAACTGTGCGAAACTTTATTTCGACCTTTTAACCTGCGAGGTTTTCAAATTGAAAATTTTCAAAAAATATCAAAATTTTCGGAATTGATTTTATTTATTTTTTTTTCAATTTAGAATTTTCCTAATAATTTGACAAATGTTAAAATTTCAAAATTCAAAAATTCAAAAATTCAAAAATTCACAAATTGGAAAATTTGAAAATTCAAAATTCCAAATTCAAAATTTCAAAATTTCAAAATTTCAAAATTCAAAAATTCAAAAATTCAAAATCCAAAATTTCAAAATTCAAAATCCAAAATTCAAAAATTCAAAAGTGCAAAAATTCAAAGTTCAAAATCCAAAATTCAAAAATTCAAAAATTCAAAATTTCAAAAATTCAAAAATTCAAAAATTCAAAAATTCAAAAATTCAAAAATTCAAAGTTCCATAATTGAAAATTTAAAAATTTCCCAAATCAGATTTTCCAAAAAAAATTTCGAAAAACCGAGGAAAGAGAGGGGACTGAAGAATTATCGAAATTCCTCAATTCGAAACCTTTGAAAGCAATTTCTAATTTCGAGACTGTCTGAACCATCAAAAAGGCGCTCTAATAACCGAGAGAATGGGTTGGCCACGTGGAAAAAGATGAAAGATCACTGGGGAGTGTTTGTACAATAAGGGAAAAATTGCCTTCTTTGGTACGTGACACACGTTAAACCCACGTCTGACCAATTGTGGATATATTCTACTGTCAAGCTGAAAGCTACCTTCCGGAATTTCCCCTTCTTCACAATTTTCTGAAATAAAAAACTGAAAATTCAAAAAATTTCAAAAATGTCCAAAATTCAAAGTTTCAAAAATTCCCAAAAATTGTAAATTGTTAAAACGACAAAAACCCAATTTTTATACATATATAACGGTTCGCCCGAGGTTATCCACTATCCCAGAAGTCCTCCGGTTGTCCTCTTTCGCGGATTTTTTTGGCGCGCGATGTCAAGCGGTATTGATCAACTCAGTTTATTTTTAATTACTGAGAAGCTGTTGAGAGAAAAAAATGGCGGACTGCGCTAGGGCAGAGTCGCACAATAAAAAAAAGTTGTCCTCTTTTCACAATTTTGCTGTACCAAATTCAACTTTAAAATAAGAAAAATCACGAAATTAAATTATTCAAATTTTTCGAAATTTTAGGAGTTTCAATAGAAAATTAAATTTCGAAAATCCCAAAAATTCACAATTAAAAAAAAAAAAAAAGGCATCGGCGACTTCGAAAGTTTTCAAAATTTTATGAGTTTCAATAGAAAATTAAATTTCGAAAATCCCAAAAATTCACAATTAAAAAAAAAAGGCATCGGCGACTTCGAAATTTTTCAAAATTTTATGAGTTTCAATAGAAAATCAAATTTCGAAAATCCCAAAAAGTCACAATTAAAAAAAAAAAATGCCATCGGCGACTTCGAAATTTTTCGAAATTGTATCAGTTTCAATAGAAAATTGAATTTCGAAAATTCCAAAAATTCACAATTTCAAAAAAAAAAGAAAAAAAAATGGCATTGGCGACTTCGGCGCGGCGCCAAAAAGTTGCGCGCGCGAAAGATCAAAAGTATCAAAAGTATCCGCGAGTGATAATCCCCGAAGCCTATTTATACCATCAATAATAAATTCCCAATAACCGGAGTAATAAATGTCATGGAGGCCATTCTGATCTCTAAAAATATCCAGAAATAGGTGAGAATATCCGGAAAAAGCCGTCGTGGAGAGGGGGGAGGGGTGTTTAACAAATTCTCAGCGAGGACAGCAATTAGCGTTGAACGATGATGGACGATGTTTAATTGACTCGGTGTTATAAATACAGGTCGTGAGGGGTGTGACAATGACTACGTTCTGTGCCAAGCGTTTCCCAACTGCCCGAAAGCCCATTGCCATACTAATAGAGCCACTATATACCCTGCACTTGACTCTAACACAGTCGCACGTGCGTAGAAAAAAAAAATTGATGAAAAAAAGTTGACCCGTGAGGTGGGCATTTAGAAAATCCCCACATTCTGTTTTAGGGGTTCTAACTCGAAATGTGAGGGAGCTAGCGCAATTTTCATGATAACGTTTTTTGTAGAGCACATCGAGAGCTACAAAAAAGCTTCATATGAAATTTCGTTACGATGCATAGTTTTGAAGATATCCGCAGAAAATGCTTTCGGCTAAATTCACGGAGTGTCTCCAGAGAGGGCGCCACTGTGAAGGCCATGGCGCGCGAGATCTGCGATCGAGTCGAGGGTTGTAATTCCCACTATAACCGATTATTATCCCTCAATCCAAAAGTAAGCGCTTCAAAGAT
Source organism: Asobara japonica (assembly GCA_026005395.1). Classification (NCBI taxonomy): domain Eukaryota; kingdom Metazoa; phylum Arthropoda; class Insecta; order Hymenoptera; family Braconidae; genus Asobara; species Asobara japonica. Next base: position 1,405,056 of record BQMI01000565.1, on the reverse strand, counting down.
TTTGAAGGTACTATAAAACGTGAAAGAAGCCAGAAAGGCAGCCGGCGTGAACCTAGCCGTGTTGCTATGGCGCGTTGCCCCGGAGCGTTGCCCCGGAGCGTTACTGTGGCCCGTTACTGTGGCGCGTTGCTATGGCCCGTTGTTATGGAGCGTTACTACGGCGCGTTGCTACGGAACATTACTGGGGCGTGTTGCTATGGCGCGTTACTATGGCCCGTTACTGTGGCGCGTTGCTATGGCCCGTTGTTATGGAGCGTTACTACGGCGCGTTGCTACGGAGCATTACTGGGGCGTGTTGCTATGGCGCGTTGCCCCGGAGCGTTACTATGGCCCGTTACTGTGGCGCGTTGCTATGGCCCGTTGTTATGGAGCGTTACTACGGCGCGTTGCTACGGAACATTACTGGGGCGTGTTGCTATGGCGCGTTGCCCCGGAGCGTTACTATGGCCCGTTACTGTGGCGCGTTGCTATGGCCCGTTGTTATGGAGCGTTACTACGGCGCGTTGCTACGGAGCATTACTGGGGCGTGTTGCTATGGCGCGTTGCTATGGGGCGCTCTTGACTGTAACCAAATTCTGCGAGATTAAATGATCCTCTGGAGACAATACGAAGACATCGGCGGGTTGCAAGAGGTTTGAAGGTGATACGAGATTAGGAATGTTTTATATTCAAAAAAATTGCGCAAGAAATGAGGAAATAGGCCGCCGTGACTCTAGCCATATCATAGCATATGAAGCATTGCGCTCTCTGTCAAGTGTTTCCCGTCGGCTCGAGCGGCACATTGCCATACTAATAGACCCCCGGCATATTCTCCACTTGGGCCAAAACACACGCACACACACACGGCCTCTAATTATAACCAAATTCATACGACCGCATTCTCACCGATCGACTCACCCCGCTGACCGTTAAACTGGCTGCATCCATCAAAATCCCCGGCGCGAGGCTCCTCGTATATATGTATATACATAGAGGACAATGCAAATTTGATGCCTCGCATAACATCGCGCAACTTCGGTGGGAAATTACCGTCACTTCCTGAACTCGGGATTAACATGTTAGAGACTTTTTTTTCACGTTTGGGAATAATTGATTTTCAGAATTTTGGGGGATAGTTTGGTTATTATGGGCTTGAGGGGAAAATGGGTGAGGAAGTTTTTGTACGGAATTTAATTCTCTACAAAAAACGTTTTGGGGTGTTAGGGCGTAGCACTTGGCGGTTGCGAGATAATTGCAAAATTGTTAGGCAAATTTTTTTTTGCAATATTGTTTAGGCAAATTTTTAGGGCGAGATTTTTGAACAAAATTTGTTTAATCGTTCTCGAAAAAATAGCTTCTAGCCATAAAAATTTGATACATAAAGAAACATTGTCTCACGATTGATTGTTCTTCACTGAATTTAACTGGCTATGTTTAACATTCTGGTGGATACAAGGAGCGATTCTCGTAAAACGTTCAACTGGAACGAGTATTATGTCAGTGGGGCGGGGGTAGTTGGGACCTGTGGGGGGGGGGGGGGGGGGGGGGGGGGGGGAGTAACAGGGTTTCTCGTAAAAGGATCCCAGCGAGATGTTGACAAACGAGGTGTCGTTCGAACGCGGGCAAACTTTATCGCTTCAAAAAAAAGTAAAAAATCGTTTTTCATCCCTCGATGGGGCAACGCTTTACCAGAAAATTGCACTGCCAGGAATTTGCACAAAATTTCCGAACAAATTGTTCAAATTACGTGAACAAAATTCGTTGAAAATTGGCGAACAAAACTTGTTCAAAATTTCGCAAAAACGATTTGAACTGTAACACGAAATTTTTAAATGACGGGTTGAACAATAACAAAAAAAAAATTTGTTGAACAAAAATTGTGAACAACCTCATGGAGCAAAAATGAAAAAAAAAATTCTGAACAAAAATTTGCGAACAAAATATTTTAGAAAAATTTGTTGTTCAAATTTTAGAAAAAAGTTGTTCAAAACGCGGGAAATTTTGAACAAAATTGGTGGCCAAAAGTTGGCTCAAATGACTCAAAATTTCATAAAACTGAGGCTCATCATCTTAAAATTAGTGAATCACGGTTTAACGCGGAAGTTTAAGAGAATGAAAGATGGGTGAGAGTGCTGATGGCGTGTGTCGGGGGGAGAGGTGGGTGGGAGGGGGGGGGTACGACGCAGCTGGCAGGGTAATCCGGATTAAGTCAGCGCTCAAATGCCGACACAATTAAAACGAGATTAGACTGGGATTAGCGGGGTGGTCGATCCCCCTCCCCCCCCCCCCCCCCCCCACGAATGGGTTGCGTTACAAATCGACCTCAGGGGTGTGCCTGTGGCCACAACATCGGGTCATTACATTTTTTTAATTACTCTTGAGGTAAATTCCCCCCCCCCCCCCCGTTTTGTTTTAATTAAAGTAATTGTTCGGGCTATCAGAACCGGAAGAGCGACTTTGAGGCATTTATAAATCTTGACTTGAACAATTTGTGTTCGTCAAAATTTGAGATATTAATCTGGTTGTTCGAAATGCTTGCTGAATTTTTTTTTTGTAATTTTTAGATTTTTGTTCACTTTTGTTCACTGAACATTTTTGAACAACTTTTTTTGGGAAGGTTTTGTTCAAGTTCTTGGTGAACAATTTTGGTCAAATTTGGCGAATTGAATTTTTTTTTGTTCAAAGACGATTTGAACATTGTTCGAAAAAATTGTTCAGAAGTTGTTCAGCCCAAAATGAGTCGGAAAACGTGTTCAAAATTTTTATATACATGTTTATAATATATTTAGGTAATTACCGTTGGGCACTGTTGGTGGTTTTTTCGTCTGCACTCGAGCTGTTGCGTTGTTCACCTGCGAACGAGGTCAATAATGTTCATTAATAAATTGTTCAAAAAAAAATCTTATCGTCAAGAAAGGCTCGCCAATGAATTTTGTAATTTCATTATTTTTTAGAAATTCAGTGAACAATTTTCAAGATTCATTCCCGAGCCTCTTGAAAAATTGAACAACCCAAAATTACGAACTTGTTCGAAAACGGACTTTTTGTTATCTTCGTAAAATACAAAAAAAATGATAAAGTAAAATTTCGTAATTTTGAGTTTTTTCGAGTTGAAAAAAAAAATTGAACAATTACCCTGAACTTAATTCTAAAGTTCTTGAATTTCGTTTCGAAAAAACAAAGGAAAAATGTTTCAGAATTGTTTGAAAATATATATATATATATAGCGAAACGAAATTTGAGAAATTGTTACACAATTATGTAAAATTCTAATCAATGAACATTGCCCAGTGTTCACAGTCATCGGAAATTCGAATTACCTTTCTTTTGAGCTTGATTAAAATTTTTGAAAAACATTTTTTTGGAAATCATTGTTCAAATTTTGGTTGGAAGTTTCATGAACAAAGTTGTTCGGACATGTTCAAAATTTTACTGTTCATCAGATTTGTTCGGACACTATTAATTCAAAAATTATTTCAAATTTTTGTTCAACAATGTTCGTGAACAAATTTGTTCAAACAATTACATGACATGAGTTAAGTTTAGTCAAAAAAATTTCCAATATTGTTTGAACAGAGTTGTTCGTTCATATTGTTCAATTCTGTGGTTCCGAAGTTTTGTTCAAAATTTTGAACAAAGTTGTTCACAGAAAATAATTTTGTTTTTTCAAAAAAAATTATTCAAATATTTTAGAAAAAAATTATGTTCAAAGACCACTTGTTCAATAATTGAGAACAAAACGATGAACAATTTTTTTTGTTCAAGAACATCCGTAATTTTTGGATATTCTGAGAGATCGGTCGTTGAACTTGTGACCTCTATGAAGAACCTAGTCAAGTAATTAAGAGGGTCATAACACAACATTCGATTAATCTCGAAGTGACTATCGATTCCGGGCTCGAGGGAACAATGGGCTATGTTCGCACAGGTATTAAAATAATTACTAAATTACTATAGATCTTGAATCAATGGCACTCGCTTAATTGCCCGACTCGAGAGGCACTCCACTTCATTATTCCCCCGATTTTCATTAATTATGATATTTTAAATTTTTACAAAAGGAGTTACATTTAAAATTGGCGCCATTTTTTTGCAAAATTTTTTTTATTCGCAAAATCTGTATTCCAGGAAATTTTTGAGTCTTATGATTTTGTTCAATAAAAAATGAACAATTGTTGTTCAATGTTTTTTATCAGAGTTATTCATTTTTTTTCATTTGAAAAAATTGTACAAAACATTGTGTTCAGAATTTGTTGAAATGAAAAATTTGCTACAATTTTGTTGTTCAAAATATTTGTTCAAATTTTCGGTTGAACAATTCCTTTTAATTTTTGTTATACCTATTTGGTTTCTATTAAAATGTGAAATTTTGATTGGAAAATTTTGTTCGAAAGAGTTGAACAAAGTTATTCAACATTGTTCAGAAATTTTGGCGAATTGTTCAGTGAATAAACTGTGGTAAAAAATTGCTTAAAAAAAACAGGTTGATATGTTTGGTCAGAAATTATGTTCAAAAAATTTGTTCGCGAACATTCATTGAACATTTTGTGAACAAAAAAATATTATATTTTTCTGGCGATCTCAATTTTGTCTGAGGCTTCTTAAATAACCTGAAATTCCTGGAAGCACAGAAAATCATGTTCCAATTTTGTTATATATACATAAATAATTAAACTAGTTTATTTAATTTACGGAAAGGAACGCTGAATTATTTTTGGAGTGCGTCTCACATCTGGCTCTCGTCACGTGCATAAATTACCAAGAAATTCGTCTGAGGAAATGTTATTTCAGTGTTTTCCCCATTCATTAATTATTCAGTTGGTCTAATTAAAAGTCCACCAAAAAAAAAAAAAACAAAATCTCTCAGACAAATTTCAATTGTTGTTAATTCTACCGCAGAACTACTAAACTAACCTGAAGCGTCCTCGTACAGTGAATATTTTAATTGAACAACCCAAGGAAAATCCAGTTTTTGCGTTTGCCAAGATTTTTCCTACATTTCACTCATTATTTACGTTTTCCCCTGCGCTGCTCCCACTTTGTTCGCTGTTCAGTTTGAACCAATTCCCAGTTCAAAATTATTGTTCAAAAATTTGACGAACATCATTGTTCAAATTTTGTCCAAAATTTCGTTGAACATCATTGTTCAAATCGTCTGTTCAAATATTCCTTGAAAATCATTGTTCAAAAATTTGTTGAACATCATTGTTCAAATTTTCTGTTCAAAAATTTGTTGAACATCATTGTTCTAATTTTCTGTTCAAAAATTTGTTGAACATGATTGTTCAAATTGTCTGTTCAAAAGTTTTTTGAACATCATTGTTCAAATTTTTCGTTTAAAAATTTCTTGAACATCATGGTTCAAAGCTTGTTCAAAGATCTGTCCAACTTCCTTGTTCAAAAAACTTGTTGAACATCATTGTTCAAAAAATATTCGAAAATTTGTTGAACATCTTTGTACAAAAACTTTTGTTCAAAAACTTATTGAACAATCATTGTTCAAAATTATTGTTCAAAAAATTCCTGAACCCCATTCAAAATTGTTATTCCGATTTGTTGTTCAATATTTTTGTTCAGGTGAATTCGCGTTCACTTGTTCAAAAATATTGTCATTGTCAACTGCAGACGTTTAATTTGATCTCGCGGTTTTAATTACTGACACCTAGGGCTGTTGGAACGTGTCTGCATTGCCTCCCGGAAATGAAAGGGTCCATACGCTTTGTGGGTCACAAGTGCCGCATAAAAATGATACGGGGGGGGGGGGGGGGCGGGGGTGAAGTCAAGTTGCAAGGTGCATGTGGCCAAGTACGGTAGGGATGCCCGATGAACACGATGAAAGAGGGCGCACGTTCTCTCACCTCAGTAATTCGACTAACGAACAGTCTCAAGTGGATCTACCTCAAAGAAAATGGAGCCCGTCAAACCAACAATAATTCGTGCACAATTATTCATTAGCAAAGAACTGACTGATTTATGTATAGAGAGAAAATTGTTCGAATTGTTCTGAACTCAACTTTTTCCAATAAGTCATTTTCCCAAAATTTTGGCTCAAATTATCGTATCGTGCAATTCCCCCCCCCCCCAAACAGTTCATTGTTCAAGTTGTTCAAGTCGTTCAGCAATGCACGATTTTGTTTATCTAACTTGGTTCGTAAAAAAATTTTGTTCGAAAGATCAAGTGTCTCGTGAAAAATATTTATCATAGTTCATAATGTTCAATGTTCAAAATTTTTGTTCAGATAATTTGTTCAAAATACCGATAACTTTCCCAAAATTTTGACTCAAATAATCGCATCGTGCAACTTTTTTCGCTCAAGATGTTCATTGTTCAAGTTGTTCAGCATTGTTCAAGTTTGTTCAACCAACTTGGTTCGTAGAAATTTTTTGTTCGAAAGATCTAGTGTTTTGTGAAAAATATTCATCATTGTTCATAATGTTCAATGTTCAAAATTTTTGTTCAGATAATTTGGTTTGTTCAAAATGCCCATCATTGTTCAATTTTTCTATTGAAACATCGAGTGTTCTCTAATTGTTCGCACGATACATTTAAGATGTTCAATAATTTGTTCAAGTTGTTCATCGTTGTTCGACGGTTGAACCTTTTCTATATCCCACAACTTAGTTCACAGAACATGTTCAAAAATGTCAATTTTTTTTCACGATTTGTGCTCCAAAATTTCGGGCCAAAGAAAACAAATTTTTAATTTTTGAAAAAATTGTTCACAAAAAAAATTTTGTGTTCAAAATTCTGACGGAAATTCCATTACCTCCTGAAGCCTCACTCATTTAATTAACGGCTAATTAACGCTAATAAAAATAGCCCCCACTAGAAAGTTTGATTGAAACGCGAGCCCGATGTTTATCAGGGCCCTCAAAATCTTGACAGCGTGAAATTTGCCGGGACGAACTTGGATGAAATTTCGTAGGTAAACCGAAAAGATGAGGGAGCCGCTGTGGGGGGTGAGTGGGTGGGTGGGGGGGGACTGTATGCGGATCGCAAAATCTGCATTAATTTGACTTGCTAAGCCCGACAAACTCGAGTGGGGTAGTTGGGAAGCTGCGGGGTCGAGTGGATGGACCAGTGGGGGGGGGGGGGGAGGGATGACGTTGGATGTGGTTTGAGGACGGCAGGGGGAGTGTACAGATAGGGAAAATGTTGCACGAACGTCGGCATTTAGTGGTGCAATAGTCGCGCGCAGGGCCATGCGCCCCTGTAAGTACTCAATAAGTTGCCTTGTAGATAAACTACTCAGATTGAATTTTGGAAAAATTTTTGGAAATTTTTCAACTTTGGAAACTTAGTATTTAAAAATTTTTCCAAATTTTGAAAAAAAAAATTTTGATTTTTTCAAAAACTTTCCCAATTTTTAAAATAATTTTGAACTTGTTAGAATTTTGGAAATTTGAAATAGGTACAACAAATCTAATTTTTTTTTTTCGAAATTATCAAGTATAACATGACTTTCGAGTCTTAAAAATGTAAAAATTTGTAAATTTCCAAAAATTTGAAAAGTTTCAAAAAATTTCAAAAATTCCAAATTTCCAAAAATTTGAAAAGTTTCAAAAAATTTCAAAAATTCCAAATTTTTTCGGGATTTGTAAATTTGAAAAAAATTTGAAAAAATTTCAAAAATTTCAAAAATTTCAAAAATTTCAAAAATTTGAGAAATTTGAAAAATTGTAAAAAATTTGAAATATCAAAAAATTTGAAAAATTTGAAATATCAAAAAATTTAAAAAAAATTGAAAATTTGAAAAATTTTAAGAAATTGGAAAAATTTGAAGAACTTAGTTTGAACTTTTCTCACCGCGCAATCCCGTTGGTATTTCCGCGAAGCCCTTAAATTAAGATCGTAAGAACTGGGGTAATTTTTTTTTGTGTACGTGATCATTTTTTCTCCATGGTTTTTAGCGTCAATAAATCCAAAATGATTCACGGCCTGTGCGATGGTTATTTAACTCGTGACCTGGACACTAACGGCACTTTACGATTCGACTTCCACCCCCTACCACCCCCGCCCCCCCCCACCCACCCACCCGCGACACCTCATACCCAATGAAACGTACATGAAGGGTTAAGCCGGAGTCTGTCGAAGCACAGGCGTGAGCTTTTCGTGTCTATAATTCATCCGGAAATTGGGGCTCAACCGCGCAATCGCTTACAATAAAAAAAATGAACCGGCAACATATTAAACGCCTTCCGTCATCCTGAGTTAAACTACTGCCGTTTTCATTATCTGAATGAAATTATACGTTTCATGGCGGCTATTTCCGCTACCCCCATAAACTATGGGATTTATAGGAAAATTAAGAGGTTGCCCCGTGGAAATTAAAAAAAAAATTATCAACCGATAACAAATGTCGAATTTTTTGAAAATTTTCGAACATTTTTTTTTTCAAAAAAATATTTTTTTTTTTTTTCAAAAAAACATTTTTCTCTTCAAAAAACTTTTTTTTCCGAAAACCATTTTTTTTTTCAAAAACATTTTTTCTTTTCACAAAAACATTTTTTTTTAGTTTTTTTTTTTCGAAAAACATTTTTTTTTCAAAAAACATTTTTTTTTTAACATTTTTTTTTTCGAAAAAAATTTTTTTTTTCTTTCATCTTGGAAATAATTATTTTTTTCGAAATAATGTACAGGGCAAAATGGGCTAGGCAAAATTAATGGTAATTATACTGGCGCACTTTGTCACTGCACTATCGACTTCCGGCCCGAGACCCCATTAATTAATTCATTGATTTAATTAGTTTATTTGCACGAATTTTCGGTCTCCCTTTGCGCAAATTACTTTCGTCTCACTAGCGCCGGAATTTTAATTTGAAAAAAAAGGGCGAATACATTGCACAAAGACTGTTCATTAGGGAAATGGTGGGTGGGAGGGGCAGGAGGGGTGGCGCTATTGCATATGCATTGACGATGGTTTTTCCTCGTCAAAGGTTGAGCATGTGGTGAAATACATGTCTGGGGTTAATTTTTACGGACTCAAAAGGACTCTGGTACTTTCTAATTAATCAAGGTCTTATGAATCATTCATTAATTTTTTGAATTTTTTTGGTAATGATAAAAATTTCATTCAAAAATTTCAAAAATTCTAAATTTTTCAAAAATTTCAGAAATTTCAGAAACTTTGCAAATTTCAAAAATTTCAAACCTTGAAAGATTTCAAAATTTCAAAAATTTCAAAATTTCAAAAATTTCAAAATTTCAAAATTTCAAAAATTTCAAAATTTCAAAAATTTCAAAATTTCAAAAATTTCAAAATTTCAAAAATTTCAAAATTTCAAAAATTTCCAAATTTCAAAAATTTCAAAATTTCAAAAATTTTAAAATTTCAAAAATTTCAAAAATTTCAAAAATTTCAAAATTTCAAAAATTTCAAAAATTTCAAAAATTTCAAAAATTTCAAAAATTTCAAAAATTTTAGAAATTTTAAAAATTTCAAAAATTTGAGAAATTTCAAAAATTTGGAATTCCCAAAATAATTTAAAAGTGGGTGAACCCATAAAATTTTGGCCTTTTCAAATTTCCAAACACGGGTTCATGTGAGTTTGCATGCACGAGGATTATTCAAAACGCAGAGAAGTGTTTTGCCCCCCTCCCCCCCCGCTCTTCCCCCTCATCCACGTGTTTATTAAATCGATTCACTAATTGAGTTTCGCATTTTCATCGCGAGTTATGCATTATTGGAAGCTCACTACAAAATATTCAATTTCGCATATCGATTACAAAAGATGAAATGTTTGCGTTTGACAACGGATTTTTCCTACCCGAGGCAAATTGACTAACTGGGGATTGTGATAACTCGACTAATGAATTTAATTTATGCAAATTTTTATGCATTCGTAATTGTTCATATCACGAAAAGTGAAAAATTGTTTGTATCACGCAGAGAGTTTTAGGAGTAAGTTTAAAAATTCATAGGCGATAATGTCGATAACAAGCGAACTTAGCGGAAATTGTTATAAAACATTTTTTATTGCAAATTTCATCCTCTACAAAAAATGTAGAATAAATTTTTCTCCTAATACCAACAGTAACCGAAATAATTATCAAATTGTAATCTTGCATCTGCTAAACTTTCAGTTCCGAAAGTGGACCCTCTCATGTTGCATTTTGGGAATTTGCAAATGGTTCGAAAACTATGGATCTTGGAGAAAAATGTCAAAAGACATTTTTTGTCGGTAATTCGAGGGCCTACAAAAAATGTCTTTTGACATTTCCTCAAAATCCAATAATTAAAAAGTTACGTAACGAATTCGCGAAAATGGGAATTCGATGAATATTCCAACCTCCTTAATTCCACATGTACCTCCTTAATAATTGATTTTATCGAATTAAGGTATAAAATATTTTTGGTGGCAAATTGAATTCCCTTCATAAAATGTCATGTGACATTTTTCCATTAGAGCACTCAGTCTCGAGATAAACCCTTATTTAATAATTGAAAGACGCAAATCCTGGATCTGCATTATCCCGTAGTGTTGAATATTCTCGTAGTTTTTTGCTGGATATTTTTCCCATTAATTTTTTTTTGTTTTTTTTTTTTGTCATTTTAAGGCGGCTTGTGCACCTCCATTAATTCACTGTACGAGGACACGAGCATTTTATCCCGGTGCCCACATGCGTGTCCAGTAAATTCTTTCTTTAATTTACAAAATTAGAGGAGAAGAGGATTCAGCTGTTGAGTCTTAAAAATTCAGTTCACCGAAGAACTTACGACCTTTTTTAATAAAAGAAGAAAAATAGATCCATTTTTTTTTCGTTTTGAATTTCTATTTTTATTTTAGAAATTTTGATAATTCTGAAAACTAAATTTCAACAATTTTTTTTTTCAATTTGGGAATATTTTGAATTTTTTTCTGTAGAAAAATTAATTAATTGAAAGTCAGTTAAAAATTACGAGATAAATAATTCAAAAGAAAAAAAAAGATCCATTTCGTAATTCTCAATTTTTTTTTTATTTTTAATTTTTAATTTTTATTTTAATTCCAAAAATTTTGATAATTCTGAAAATTTCAACAATTTTTTTAAATTTGGGGAAATTTTGATTTTTTTTGCGGTGGAAAAATTGATTAATTATAAGTTAATTAAAAAATACGAATTCAAAAATAAAAAAAAAAAATAGACGTTAAACGCTAAAAAAAATTCCTTAGAGACTTCAGTGATTTTTGTTAAATTAACCTCAACAGCCAAATGAAAAATAAAGTTGAAGAGATGTTAATCGCAGCCGCAATTCTAGCAACGCCTCCAATACACTCGGCAATTCAAACGGTCGACAGTGATAACTACCATGTACTCTATTCCACATTTAAAAAGAAAAAAAAAAAAATTTTTTAAAACATAAAACCATTACTTGTGCGAAAAAAGAACCCTCGAACTCTCTCGTGACGTTAATTACTTGGCATTTCACCTTCCAAAGCGCAAGTGAAGAGAACATAACAACAAATGAAGAGTTTTTTACACGTAAAAAAATGAGGATAAGCGTCACGAGTGCCACATGTTACAAATAGAATGACAAAACATTGATAAATAAATTATTAATTGAGAAAATACTTCAAAATGCGGAAAAAAAGTGGAAAATTTGAATTTTTCGGTTAATCATTGGTGATTTTCATCGGGAACCGTTGAATTCCTAGGAAAAATCATCTTCGACTTGACTTCGACCTTTAAAAAACCATCTTCAACTTCACGTCGACATTTAAAGAAGATGTTCGACTTGACTTCGACATTTAAAACCCATGTTCGACATGACCTCGACATTTAAAAAGCATTTTCGACATTTAAAAACCATGTTCGGCTTGACTTCGACATTTAAAAACCATGTTCGACTTGACTTCGACATTTAAAACCCATGTTCGACGTGACTTCGACATTTAAAAACCATTTTCGACTAGACTTCGACATTTAAAAACCATGTTCGACTTGACTTCGGCATTTAAAAACCATCTTCGACTTAACTTTGACATTTAAAAACCATATTCGACTTGACGTAGACATTTAAAAATCATCTTCAACTTGATTTCGACATTTAAAATACTGTATTTTCTGTGCTAAATTCCTCCAAAATATCTTATAAGTGACTCGCAGACTCAATGTCTTGACTGGAGTTGAGTTGTACCTAACATGAGTCATGTCGATTTGGAGGAAGTCAAAGCTTGGCTCAATTTGACTCAAACTGCAACGATCGCATTATGTTCGATTCGACATGACTCAATCAGAACTTGACTCTACTTTCCCCAAGTCTGTGACTTGAACAAGATAGTGTAGTAGCTTTTTTGAGTCAAGTCGTGAGTCAAGCTTGAAGCGAGTCAATCGTGTACCTGAGTGGAGCTTTTTTCTTTTGACTCAACTTACTTGACTTGACTCAATGTTTTTCTCCAAAGTCAACAATCAAAAAAAAAAAAAATTCCCAATGACTAAAAATGAAAAATTCAAATTTTCGTATCTTCTGCATTTCAATAAAATGAACGTTATAACTAACTAAAAAATAATGTTAATAAACCGTTAGTCAATACAATGCACCCTTGATATTTGTACAAATAACGTGTGAATAAAATTCGTGAGAGAGCGGGCAGTGCGAGTTTGACGGATTTTTTTCCTATTTTTAGGAATTATTTGTTTGTCATTCATCATTGTTTTTTTTTAAATTTCCTTTGACATGTTTCGCAAATAATCTTACCTTTTTAGTACCACATTGGACGTGAGGGTGAGGGGCCTCAGTGTGTCCAGTTAAACTCGCATTATTCGAGACATAACATTTTTAAATCTCAACATAATTTGACTTTAAGACTTTTTTTTAATGCGCTGTCACAATTTTTGCTCACAAAATACGTCTCGCTCGCTCGCTCTACAAGGAACAATAAGACAATTTTTCTTTTGTAAAACTCCATTTTTCATCTTAATTTTCAGCCTTAATATTTTAATATTAAGTCAATTCGTTATTACTGGGGCGTGCGCGTTAATTTATAACTTAAATTATGTCTTAATATCTAAATGAACATTCAAAAGTCATGACAATAATGTAAAAATAATTAATAATTTTTTTCTATCAGTATTTTTGAAAATTAACGCTCATCGCCATGACTTTCAATTATTTTTTTATTCGAGAAAACAAATAACAGGAAGAACAGTTATTGTTATAAATTTTTAATTGGCAATAAAATGAAAAATGTTCATTTTATATTATGTTATTATTTTCTCGAATAACCCAAACTTGTTCAAATTAACAAGTGATTATACAATTAAATAATTAAAATAATTATAATCAACAATTAACGTTAATTAACAAAATACATACAAGCAAAGACGCGTGCACGTGTTAATGTGTAATTAATCGTGCATGCGCCAGTGCTCCAACCTGTAATATTAATTAATAAACAATTACAAATAATAACCAAACATAAAAAAAATTAAATGAATGAAATGGAATGAGCATAATCTCATTAATTAACGAATATAAGATGTATTATGTATCATGTAAATGTAAAAAAAAAGATATATATATGTATAGATATGTATATACATATATATACATGTATATCAATTAGAATTAAATATATTTATCAGTAATAAGTAATAAGAAAAAAGTAATTTTTTTTTCATGCACACCTCAATCTTTCTGCCCTCAACCACGGTGCCGTGTAGCCTCTCACGTGCCTGGTCCGCATGGGCACTATTCGCGAATGTTACAAAACCGAATCCCTGCATGCAAGGACAGACAAAACAACATGCATTAAACTCAACTTACAGACTCTGCCACGCTCGACGGGGCACGTCCCGCCGACAATATTATTAAATAACATCACCGAAAAAAAAAGAAGGATTTGAGTCAAGTCGATATGACAACTTGAGTCAAATCGTGTCGCGAGTCAAGTTGCGAATGTGACTTGAGTCAAGTTGTAACTGTGACTTGAGTCAAGTTGCAACTGTAACTTGAGTCAAGATGTGCCGTGAGTCAAGTTGCGACAGCGATTTGAATCAAGTTCACATTGATTAAAGCCGAAATTGACTTGAGTCAAGTTGATATGGACGAAAACCGCCATTGACTTGAGTCACGTTGACAGGAATATAAACACCAGTCGACTTCTTTCAAGGTGAGCCTTGGATTAGGTCGAGATAACTACTTGACTGTCAAGTTCGGTTTGAGTCAGATCAACTTGCATGAAACGTGATTCATTTTACGTCAAGGCCAGCCGTACTTGGGTCAATTAGGGTGTGAATTGTCGCAAGTGAGTCGACTGAAGTCGTAGTACTGACTTGACTCAACAAGGAATCAAGTAGAAATCAAGTATTACCTTGTCAAGTCATCCAACTTGCATTAAACTCCAATGAGCTTAGATCAACTCGAAACTTCAAGCAGTTTTGCATTAAGTCGAGGTATCAACTTGACTCAACTTGACTCCCACTTGCCTCAAATCGACCTCCACTTGATTCAAGCACATTTCTCCCGATGTCATTCAAGTTCAGATGGGGATATTAAGTTTACTTGAGTCATTCGACTTGACTCAAGTCAATTATCAACTTGCTCCAAACCTTCTTTTGGGTGAAATATGAATTTCTGCGACAGGTGGATGAAGGTTATAACCCAGAATTGTCTGAAATCTTCTTTTAAGACACAGTTCCAACTGCCTATACCACCTTTTTCCACGTATCGCAGTGTTAAATTTTTTTTCAAGTCATTAATAGCATTGGGATGAGTGGGTCTGTGTGATCTTCATTTTATATAGTGTGTTAAAGAATTTTGTCAATTTATAATGTTTATTGCAATCGTTAAAAGGTCTATCTATGGTCGCTCTTTGCCTCGCTCTTTGCCCTCATTTCAATTTCCCCCGTTTCACTTTTTTTTTTCTTTAACTTGACTACGGTTTTTTTCCATTGTTCATTAAGAGGTACTGGGGATAAGAGAACCGAATTATTAGATCGTGTTAACGACTCAATTTCATTCCCCTCAAAGGCGTCAATTTAATGTCTGGTAAAATGATAACTTTCAGGTAAACTTGGGTTGTGAAATTTTTAAGCAATTTTTCTTCAATTAGATGAGAAAGAGAGATTTAATGTAGTTGCTCCATGGTACATAATTACTCTACATATATCTTCAGATTTTTTACACAATCAGGAAGTTTTGTAGTTGTGAAAATGTGTAGAAAAGTGGCAAAACGAAGTTAATTTAACTCTAGACTCGGCGGTTAAAAAAGCCTATAAGCTCTATAAGGACTTTGGACCTTCACGAAATTACCGGAAACATCGAATTGTTTAGTCGCAATTTTTTAATTAATTTAATCGATGCTGCAGGGCGTTAAATTGACAGTTTGGCGGTACGTGTACCCCCACGCGGCGCCCGATTCCCCCTCCACGCCGCACATTCTCCGCCGGTCCCCTTAACGTAGGAGCGGAGTGGGGGGCCTTCCGTACTCTCTCTTGCCACGAAATTTTTTCAAGGACACCCGTCGCGCCGCAACGGCCGCCGCTCCCCTCAATCGGGGAGCGGAGTGGGGGACTCCTCTAATTTCTCGCGCCACCAATTTATTCTCCCGATACCCAGCGCTGAAGCTGAAGGGGGTTCTACTGTATTCTCTAATTCTGGAAATTTTTAGTTCAATTTAATCGTTAGAAAAATCCGTCCACGGAACAACTCCATTAAACATTTTTTTCCTTACTCTGCATTGATGGAAGTGTTTGTAAAACTAGGAAAAAAAAAAATTGGCAATAATTGTGGGAGTTGAGAGGCAAACATGGAATAAAAAAATAATTTAATGAAAAAACGAAAATCGATAAAAACGGCAATCGAATGTCACGAATGGAAAATGCTTTTACCCATAAACGAATTGGTTAAGGTTTGCCCTGGAGGTGGGTGGAACGTCAATTGAGTCCAGAAGTGTGGGAAAGAGAGGAGTAGGTGGAGAAAATGGAATACGAAGATAATCGAGTTTTCGGGGGGCGGAAATATTGTGCTACTGGGGCTGGAGGTGTAAAAATATTGATGATAAATCAATTTAGGAGGAATTTATGCTTTCAGCTTTAATTGAGTTCTAAGGGGAAGGTAGAGAAAAATCCCCAGTTTTTGTTTGTGTTTTTGTTTCAGGGAATTGAGGAAGTTCAGAGCAATTTTTCCCAGCACTTTTGTTACGTGGAAAAAAAATTAAATTATCAGAAAAATTGTTTCAGGAAATTACTTTTTATCAGAAAGTCTTTGAAAAACAATTTTACACAGAAAAAAAATCTAGAATTTCCAAAAAAAATTGGCAAAAATAATGATTCAGAAAATGACGAAAAAAAATAATGTTTAAAAAAAATTGGTGAAAGTGTGTACAACTTAAAGCTTATGATTCTTTATTTTTCTTAACTTTAGGACCTCGTAACCGACATTTTGCCCCAGAAACTGAAAGATAAACATTAATTGACGGTTTGTTGGTGCCGGAGTGAAGATTAAAGAGGTAAAAAAAATAAATAGCGTAGCGTTTATGTAAAATAGACCGGGCCTTTGTGAGCCCTGGGCAAAGCCCCGAGAAACTCCGTCAACGCTTGAACATTTTGCCCAACGACAATGTTATTTAGACGCCGTTAATCGAAATACCTCGGGCCCTTTGTGTCAACGACAGTGTCTCCCTTACTTTATTATTTTTCTTTTTTTTTTTGGACAGAAAAAAAGGGCTCTAGTAAATTTTTTTTTAAACGTGTGTGTCAACTTTGCTTATTATGACGGTCATAAAAAAATTGTTAAAAAATTACGAAATTGATTTTAGTTTTTTTACGATTCTGAATTTTTTTTTAATTTTCTTTTTTTTTTGAATTTTCAAAATTTCTGCAATTTACAAATTTTTTTGAACTGTCCTTAAGGTTCTAATATTTTTTCAGGAATTTTCTAAGCTTTGTCGTACTGTTTTATAATTTCAGAATATTTTGTCTCATCATTAAAATTATGAAAAAAAAATATTGCAGAATAATTTTGAAATATTTATAGAATTTCTAAAATGTCATCGATTTTTTAAAGAGTTTCTTGGAAATTTAATTGCTCTAAATTTCTCCATTTCTCATCATTTTATATCTATATATATATATGTTTAGGAAAAAGGGTTAATTGTAGTTTTTACATGTTCCGGGATCGACTAAATACGTGTAATTAGTGGGCGATTTGTCCCAGATTTAAATGATCTGATACACGCGACACTTTTGCCGCGTTTGGGGATTTTTTTTTATTTTTAAAAAAATTTTTATTGAGCCCTGCAATGCAAGGGTTTCGCTAACAATGGGTCGACGAGAAGATAATGAGCGAAGAGCGAGATAAAGAGCGAAGCTGCATACAATGCCTTTTTTTTTTAATTAAAAAATTTTAATTCTTTAGAGCGTGTTCTTTCTTTTCGTGTTTTCTTGAATTGTGTGAATTGTCAGAAAATAACTAAAAATCTTTTTCTTTTTTTATCGGGGCGTCAAACATCTGCCGCCCTTCAGAAATTTCAAGACCCCTCGATTTTTTTAGGAGTATCTAAATTTAAAAAATGGGAATTGATAGTGTTCATTTGCTGATTGTGATTTTTTTTTGGATTTTTTTTTTTTTTTTGGTGAATTTTTCATTGAAAATTTTTTCAAGATCAGAATTACAAATTAAAAAAATTATATGGGTAGTTTTTTTAAATTTGGAATTTTTGGCAAATTTTTAAAATTTGAATTGATGAATTTTGGAAATTTTCAAATTTATAATTTCTATAATCTCAAGTTCGCAAAAATTGTCAAAATTTCAAAAATTCCAAAATTTTGGAAAACCCTAAAAACAATCAAAAATTCCAAATTTCCAAAAATTTTACGATTCTAAAAAAATCTCAAATTTCAAAAAAAAAAATTAAAATTTTCAGAAAAAAACTCGCAAATTCAAAAAAATTCAAAAATTTAAAAATCACCAGCATTTCAAAGAAAAATAATTTTCATAAATTTAAGTTTGTTTTTTTTTTACTGAAAATTCCTTCAACACCAGAATTACAAATTCATAAAATGTCGTCGGTAATTCGTGGATATCGAACGTGACACGTCCGCATGTATATAATATGGTGATACAGATATGGAATAATAATGTGACGAAAAATCGCAACGAGAAAAAAAAACCAATGGCGTGTAAATAAAATGAGAATATGAAATTTCATGTAAATTTGTCAAACTGGTACAAGATGAGATTCACATTAGTTTTGCACAAAATTTTCCTCTTCATTTTTCGTGTACGCCGAATATTATAACGAGTGATAATAAATAATAAGCCAGCCTCTATCTAAACACATACGGTGAGTGGTAATAGAGAAATAGATAATGAAAGCGTATAAAATGTCATGACATGTGGTGGTGGGGGAAAAAAAATTGGTATGGATTTGGAGGTTATGCAAAATTTTCAGGTGATTGAGACTATATTTTCAAAAAAAACAAAATCTCAAAATTGTGAAAAAAAAACTTGAATTTCTCAAATCAGAAAAAAATTTGATTAATCTACAAAAGTTTGAAATTTCCAAATTCTTCAAAATTCAGACATTCAAAACTTTTCAAGAATTTTGAAAATTGATATAAAAAATTTTGCAATTTTAAAATGAAAAAAAAATCAACTTTACAAACTCAAAAAATACGAAATTTACAATATTTTAATTAAGAAAAAAAAAATCACAAAAATATGCAAAAAAAAATTGACACTCGAAACTTTGCAAAAAATCTCAAACACCGAAAACTTGCAGTAAAACAAAAACACAACCAACCCGTTGTGCCCCTCTTCCCCATAACCACATGAATGTCTCAATAATCCGTTGAAATTAATAAACAATAGTAAAAACAATAGAAAATTAATAACCCGTTATTCACCTAAACGTAAGCGTGCGTCTACTATTTACATACAATAAAGAAATTTTTGTTACTCGTTTTTTAATTAAATTTTCATATACTTTTTTCATGTGTCATGTGATGTGTCAGTGTCTATGCGTATCATCTTTCCTTCCAGAACAATTGACGATGCAATAATCTCATGCAAATGGGGCAGGATAAATTGTTTACTCAATTTGTTGCAATTCGCTTATTTTTGTTTCCTCAATTTTTTCCAAAATATTAAAATTTTCCATAAAACTTTGAAAGGTGCCTTGAAATTTCTCTTTCTTGCATTTAGGACGACAGAGTCAGCTATAGAGAAAAATTATTGAAATGCAAAACAAAAAAGAATTACAATTTTTTTTTTTTATAACCAAAAATTATAAATTTTTCAGTCAAATGAATTTTTAAAAAAAGAAAAAAAAATCCGTATCTTCAGATGCGACAGCAGCTCGATATGTTCCAATTTTTCGAAAAATCGTTTTTAAAATTTTGACTGATCAATTAATTAATTAAACAAATTAAACAAATCAATAAATAATTAATAATGATGTGAAGTGCGAATGCATTTACGATGAAAAATGCAAAATTCTAGTTAACAAACTACAAGAAATCCTGATTAAAAAATAATTATTGATTGCTACTATTATGATTATTATTGCCATAATATATTTTTTAATACTTGGCTCAAATTTTTCAAGAAAACTTAGCAAAACAGATTTTGTTTTGTTTGAAAAATTTCCAAAAAATATATTCATATCTTTCTCCGGTGGTATAGTGGTGAGCATACATTGATTTATATATACATATATCGCATGTTGCTGTCACATCTCACAAATAACAAAAAAAAAACAAACTGTCAAAGGATTCAGTATAATTTTTGTTTGTTTTTTTTTCAAATTGGTCCATTTAAAAACAAGAAGTATCCAAAATGCTGCACTTCATATTAGGGATGCGACATTCCATGTACATTGACGAAGCCTCAAGAGTAATATCAGCCTCTTTTATATGTCCAAATAACCAGTAATTGATAATAAATTTTGGATGTCAACGGCTAAAGCACAGTGCTTTTACAAAACTTTAAGACACTACCCGTCAAGTCTAGCTTGGCGTATCAAAAAAAACAAGAAAATAATCATAACGATGTGTGTGTATGTGTGTGGTTGTGTGTGTAATTATGCGATAATCATTGGGTGATGATGTAACATCTGCAGAAGCTGGTGATTGATAAATGATTCAACGAATGAGGAAGGTAAATCTTTTCTGTTAGAAGCTAACATAATTATTAAAAACCTGGATGTGTAATGAAGATAGAGAAATTTGGCTGAAACCAAAATTGTAGCTCTCTTCGTGATCTACAAGAAAGGTCATCATCAAGATGGCCCTATCTCCCTTAGATCCCGAGATATCCACCAAAAACAGACCTAATCCATTGCTCCACAGCACTGGATTCTCCAACTGCTCCAACCATTCTCTCAAAAAGTTCTTCACTAACTTGTAAAATTGGAATCAAAATGAATTGGTTTGTTGTCCAACCGATCACAAATCGAAAAGCTATCAGATCTCACTGTTTTTGTCCCCCACCTAGGGAAATATCTCAGTTATCTCGATTTCTGGTAAGCTTCTGTCCAACATGATTTACCTTCCTCATTTCGCTTAAAAAAATGTATCCTTACGATCTAAAATACATGAAAACGCTGGCAACACTCCTGTATCGAAATCGATGCTCCAAACATCGTTTATAGTAGGGAGGGGGAGGGGAGGGGGGGGGGGGGGGGGAGGGTGGTAGTGCAGAATGAAAGAACGAATAAATTTTTCATTCCCCTGCTACTTTTGTTGCTGTGTCTACGAGTCTCGTAAATCGATCCACCCATACTGGTGTTACGTGGGTGGGTGCAATCCCACTGGAGATTGGCCCTCACCTTTACGTGCCTGTTCCACGTGATGCTGATTTTTTCCCCCAGATCTGATCAATATTTTTGTTTTTTTTTTGTTTTCGTTTCTGTGTTTTTTGTTTTTGTTCTTGTTCTTGTTTTTATTTTTGTTTCTGTTTTTTTGTTTTTGTTTTTGTTTGTGTTTTCGTTTTTGTTTTTGTTTTTGTTTTGTTTTTGTTTTTGTTTTTGTTTTTGTTTTTGTTTTTGTTTTTGTTTTTGTTTTTGTTTTTGTTTTTGTTTTTGTTTTTGTTTTTGTTTTTGTTTTTGTTTTTGTTTTTGTTTTTGTTTTTGTTTTTGTTTTTGTTTTTGTTTTTGTTGATCATCCAAATCTGAACTTATGAAAGTGTGGGATTTTTAAATTTTTTTTAGGGGAAATTATTTCCGCAAAATTAGCAATCTTGCATAATGGTAGTGATAAGGAGGTAGAAAAAATTTTACGAAATTGTGAAGATTCCACTGGCGAGATCGGCACCACCGATCGCCAATTATTCTTAGCGATTCCCCCACGCGAGAAAACAATGCAACCCTCGAGTAAACGAGGTCGATGTGTTTTCAGGGTGGGTGGGAAAAAGTGGTAATAGGGGTAACACCATCGGAGAACACGAAAGAAGCACGGAAAAAAAGGGAATTCTTGAGTCAAGTGTATGGTGATTCGCCGTTCGGGAATATTCATATTTTTGAATTAAGTAGCGACTCGTTTTCAGGTATCAGAAGAAAAATCTTGGGAGGATTGAGATTACGGAATGGCAATTAAGACGTGAAATGTCAAAATTTGCGGAAATATTTTTCTTTTTCTAATCTTCGTTTCTGAGATTTTTGGAAATTGCAAAATTTTTTGGTACGAAAAAAAAAATTCTGGAATTTTGAATTTTTTTTTTTAATTCTTGAAAATAAATTTTTGAAAAAAATTTACAAATCCCGAGATTTTTTTGGATTTTTTTTTTACAAATTTAAAAGCTTGCACAATTTTTGGTTTCAAAAATTGGAAAAAAATTGAATTTTTTTTTCAGAATGCAAAAAGGGTCGCAGTTAGATATAGATGGATTCAGGTGGGAGTATTGAAATTATGGAGTTTAATTGATCCGATATCGAGGCTGGGGGTCAGCCGGAAACTGAAAACGGCCCGGCTCCTAAACTTCTTCAGCCCCTGTCCTTCCCCAGTGCATTCTATCTCCATTTCCACCCCCCCCCCCCCCCGTAGCTCCACAATCGCGCTTTAGGAGAGCCCTTCACGAGACGTGATTGGTAGTTACGGGGGCGGATGTGACACGCGAGGCGAACTTCCGGCATGAAACGCCCGTGAGGAGAGCTCGTACGTGGTCGGACGTGGGGGGCCATCACGAGGTCGAACTCCAATGAGTGATATTGAGCAATTTGCGGGAATTTTAAGAAAAAAAAAAAAATGTGAAAATTTTTGCGTCTGAGATCAAACAATTGTAAATTTTTTTTTTTTTTTTTTTTTTTTTTTTTTTTTGAAATGTCGAATTTGTAAAATTGTAAAAATATCGAAAATTCTAAATTTCATTGAATTCGAAAGTTTTTCCAAAGTTCCAAAATGTTTTTGAATGTTTAATTTTTCTGCAAAAATTTCACTTCTTTCAAAATTTCAATTTTAGAATTCCTTTTTTTTCAAAATTTCAATTTTAGAATTATTTTTTTCAAAATTGCCATTTTTTTTTTCAAAATTTCAATTTTAGATTTTTTTTTCTCAAAATTACAATTTTTTTTTTCAAAATTTCAATTTTAGATTTTTTTTTTTTTCAAAAATTCAAAGATTCGTATAAATTGCAAAAATATCAAAATAAGAAAAATTCCGAATTTTGCAGTAAATTGAAAAGCTCTGGTGAGCTGAAAAATAAAAAAAATTGGGGACAATTTTTTTTTTTAATAGTCCAAAAATCGTAAAAAAAATTGAAGAATTTTAGGGAGTTCAAAAAGTATTGAAAATTAAAAAAATTAAAAAATAAAAATATTCCATTTTGCCTTTGGCGTTCAAGAGTTAATTTGCAAGGATGATGGATTTCTAATTATAAAATCGGTCACAGGTGACTTAATTAACTGCAAACATAGTCGAGGGGGAGGGGGAGGGGGAAATTTGAGAGTTGCACGTGGGGTAATGGCGACAGTACTGAATATGTAAGCTCACCCGGATGCCGCATGTCGCAGAGATGTATTACTGCGGATCTTATCCAAATATACCCCAGGACTCTAACGACCCCCACCCACCCTCTGTCATCCATTATTGAGAAGCATTAGCATTTCAAACGCCCCATTTTTCCTGTCCCCACTGTTTTTTGCCCAATTTTTTTCATTTCGGAATTTCCTGCCCCCTTGCATTATTAAGAAGTACATGCAAAACCGTCGGTCGAAAAAAAATTTTTGCATAGTTCAAAATTGCAAACAAAAAATCGAAAACTTGAAAGATGTTCGAAATTCAGAATTTTGAAAATTGTTGAATTTTTGAAAATGTACGAAATTGATTTTCCATAGTTTCATGTTTCGTTTTTTTTAACAATTTTTTTTCAATTTTCAAAACTTCAAAATTTTTAAATGTTCTACATTTCAACATTACAACATTTTCAAAATTTCAAAATGTTTAAAATTTCAAAATTTTCAAAATTTCAAAATGTTTAAAATATCAAAATTTCAAAATTTTCCAAGGTTTAAAAATTTCAAAATTTTCAAATCTCAAAATTTTTCCATTTTCAAAATTTCAAAATTTCGAAATTTTTGGAATTTTCTGGATTATCAATAAGGCATTTTTCGAAACCCCATTTTTACGTCCAATTTTGGAACTTCAAAATTTAATTCGATCTCTCATTCGTCAAAGTTACATAAAAGCTCCAGGCTTTTCCGTTTCAAGCTTTAGGGGAGAATTTAAAAAATAAATTGAAGGATTTAGGAATACTGAGAACTTCTCCAAATTTCAGAAATTAAAAAAAAAAATTAGCAAAGTTTCTCATTCCTCAATCCATCAACTTGCTGATATTTCATGGAGTGTTGCCAGCGCGCTGAAAATAATCAATACATCTAAATAACATTAATATTAAATCACAAATTGTGTCTCAGCATAGCCCTCCATTCCTAAAATTCGTCTTAAAATATGAAGGAGATTTTTTTCTCAAAAATTAGCAAAAAACGAAAAATTAAAAAAAAAAGATTGAAATTTCAAAATTTCAAAAATTTGAAATTGAACATTTCAGCGATTGCAAAATGTAAAAAAATTTAAGAAAAAATTGATCATTATGGAAATTGCATTTCAAAATTTGGATTCCCAAAATTCGGCAAAATTTCCAAATTTAAAAACAAAAAAAAACCAAACAAGAATTCAAATATACAAAATCTGAAAACGTAAAAGCAATAAAAAAAAATTGCAATATTTGCATTGCAAATTTCGAAAATAAAAAAAAATTGAGATTCAAAGATCCAACATTTTAAATGGTTTGTGCTTGCAAGCTCAGAAAAATTTTGAGCCATAAAAAAAATTATGAAAAGGTTGAAATTGTGGAAAAGAAATGGTCGAAAAAGTTTTAACGACGCAGGGCCAGAGGGCGATCCTGCGAAACAATTACCTCTGCCTCTCACTCCTCTCCTCCCCCCGCCCCCTCCCACCCTTTCTCATGTGCTACAAGAAAGTCTTCACGTCGTTTTGTCACGAAGAAAAGTGGCAGAAAAGTTTGCCAATGAAGAAGTTATTCGTTAAATAAATACAACTAGATCGCTAACAAGTTTCAGTGTCTCTTCTAATTATTTCTAATTGCCCCCAAGTCTTACAATTGAGTACACGAGTTAAAAGAAAATTCAACAAAAATTTATTCAATTAAATTGAAACAATTGAAGCAAGAAAAAATACAGAAAACTTCTTAAAAAATCACAATTGTTCATTCAATTAAATTTACGTCTTTAATAATTTTTCTTTACACTGAACTCACTTGGGGGGGTGGAGTGGGTGGGGGGTAAGTTTTCCCAGACTCTTACCGACTTTCCAAACTTTTTATTCAAACTTTACTCCTGCACTTTTCCCCCAACTCGGACTTGCAGAGAGATACGATCCAACATTTTTTTTTATCGGATACCGAAAAAAAGGGGTGAATGGGGGGTGGGGGGGGGGGGGGGTAGTTGGGAAGTTGGTGAAAGTGGATAGCTGGACGATTCTGATAGAATCTCGTGGTCAATCGACATTCGAGAGGAGATGCTGAGGCAGAGGCTTTTGACTATTCTTGGGGGGTGGGTGGGTGGTGAGTGGGTGGGCTCTTTTAAATTGGTTCTTTAGGGAGTATTGCTTACCTTGCTACCTCGCTCATTAAAAATTATTTCCACGTCCAAAATTGGGCCGTATTGCTGGAAAAAAAAATGTTCAGGTTAGGATTTGTTTTTTTAGTTTTAAATGATGTCGGTAATATGCTGGACAAGTGTAGTTAGATATTGCTCGTTGACTCACCCCAAACATTGCTCTGAGATCAGGATCTCTGAACCTAAATGGTATATTACTGACGTGCAGGCGTTTGGGCTGACCCTTGAGATCAGTGCCCTGTGTGACAGTTGATGGTGTCGTTGTGCCAGATGTCACTGGTACCAAACTGGTACAATCAGATCCCGTCTCTTGACTTGTTTCATTACCCCCAGATCCAGCTGATGCTGTTTGTGGACCAGTGCTATTGGCTGCTGCTGCTGCTGCTGCTGCTACTGCTGCTTGAAATACCTCCGACTAAAGTAGAACGAGAAAATCAAATGAATTAGGAATAATAAATAGAGATGTCGGGTAACATTATGAGTTATTTTCAGGTCTAGGTGTAATAAACGTGTTGAGGTAAATGGCAATATTTTTATTTTTTTTGCTGTCAAATAGAAGGAGCATTCTATTTTTAACTTTGTGATATTGAATTATCGCTGGTGGTAGTTAGTGTAATGATTCTAAAAATGAAAAGGGTTTTTCTGCAAAAGATTTTCAGCATCCTGACAGGTTTCCGAAATGTTGGCTTGTGTGTGGGTGTAATCTGTTCCGTACTCGTTATATTGTGCGAGCAAGACTAGGCGTGGGTGTGTGTGGGTGGCTGGCCGTGAGTGGGCGGGTGGGTGGCTGTGATTGGGCGGGTGGGTGGCTGTGATTGAGCGGGTGGGTGACTGTGAGTGGGCGGGAGGGTGGGGGCTGGAAGTGCGCGAGTGGGTGGATGTCTGTCAGTGGGCGGGTGAGGGGGTGGGTGGTTGTCAGTGGGCGGGCGAGGGGGTGGGTGGTTGTCAGTGGGCGGGTGAGGGGGGCGTGTGAGTGGGCGGGTGGGTGTGTGGCTGTGCATGGACGGACGAGGGGGGCGGGTGGCTGTGAGTGGACGGGCGAGGGGGGGGGGGGGGGGGGGGAGGTGGCTGCGATTGGGTGGGCGGGTGGTTGTGAATGGGCGGCTGAGGGGGGCGTGTGAGTGGGCGGGTGGGTGGCTGTGAGTGGACGTGAGAGACGGGTGGGTGAGTGGGCGGGTCTAAGTGTGGGTGCTTGTGAGTGGGCAGGTCTAAATGTGGGTGGTTGTGAGTGGGCGGGCGAGGGGGGCGTGTGGCTGCGAGTGGACGGGCGAGGGGGGCGGTTGGGCTGATGAGTGGGTGGATGCCAGTGGGCGGGTCTTAGGGTGGGTGGCTGCGAGTGGGCGGGTGAGGGCGGCGGGTGGGTGGGTGTGGGTGTATGTGTGTATAAATATAAATATATAAAGTTGAAATCCAACTCTTTCAACTTTATGTAAATAAAAGCATGGAACAAATTGTCTGCTTGATATTCAGTCGCAACTGTCTGCTGCCTCGATCACCCCTAAGTGCCAGTCATTGGTATACGCGATCTGAATATCCAGGACAAAGTATCCTAGAACAACGAGTGCGCTTAGCACAAATACATCCCCTATTTTTACGTTTGCCAATTCCCACGTTGCTACCAGGGTTTTACGTATGCAACTCCTGCTTTCTCAAGCCCCTCAATCTCCCTTCGTCTCTGTCTATCCCTTTATTTCTGTAGCGAAAGGCGAGTGAAACCCGTGTAAATCAGGAATAACTAATTGTGACATTGGAAAAAGTATGGGGTGGAGGAGGATTTAAAAAAATCGAGATAAATCTCGCTCAGCCAATTTTCCTTTTGCTTCAATTTTTTTTCTCACTGTCTGAATTAAATAATGACTACACAAGTTTTTAGAAAATTTTTTGTTCCTCAATTTTGGAGGTCGACAAATTTTTTGAACATAATTTTATGATTTTGTTTTTCACCAAAACTCAGATAAAATATGATTGGTAATAGTTTAAATGACTATAGTTCATACTCTGAAAAGTTGCAATGAAATTTCAATTTTATTACAATTTTTTTTTCTTCCATACTCTAAGTTGGAAAGCGAAAAAAGTACTTTTATGACTTCTTTGTGAGTTTAGTGTAGTTGAGCGAAAAAAAAAAATGTACAGTGGCGAATGCTCTCGGTGGGAATTATTAGACCAAAATTCGGGGGAAAAGTTCAACCAACCGTAGAATATTTCCACGAAGTTTCACTGTGGAACAAGCCCTCTACACCCCCCCCCCCCCCCGCCCCGCGCTCCCCAAGCGCTAACACTCAAACGTATTTTAACTCGGCAATTAGGGGATGAAGGAAATTATTCCACGTGGAATCGTGAATTTACGCTGGCAAAAGGCACAGGGGGTAACTATTTAATTACACGATTAATCATCGGGAATGTACAATTTTTGTGGCGATAAAGATGAAATAATTATAATCAAGAGGTTTAATTAGTGGTGGAAAAAGAATGGAAGCTTTCCCTGGTTAGTTATGAAAGTACTAATGAGGTTTTTTTTTTCAAATAAAAAGGAAAATTATTCAGTATATCTCCACTGGTTTTTCGACCTTCGATATGAATAATCGATAATCAAAATGCAATATAAACAATCGATAATCGAACTTCGACATGAACAATCGATTATCGAAATGCGATATGAAGAATCGATTATCGGAATTTGATATGAAGAATCGATTATCGAAATGCGATATGAAAAATCGATAATCGAACTGCATCATGAATAATCGATTATCGAAATGCGATACCAACAATCGATTATCGAAATGCGATATGAAGAATCGATTATCGAAATTCGATATGAACAATCGATTATCGCAATGCGATACCAACAATCGACTCTCGAAATGCGATCTGAGCAATCGATTATCGAAATGAACCTGCCGAAATTTCGATTTCGATAGTTCGGATTTTGAAGTCGATAATCGATTCATTTTTATTCTTCGATTCCTATTGACGTTTTCAATTTCATGCGGAAAACTAAGCAAACTGGAGCTGCCATTAGGAAGCAAAATGTGGTGTTGCAAAAGACTTGATTGAACAGTCAAATATTTATCCCGGACTTGGACCTGAGACGTGCCCTACTCCTTCGTTTCTCCCTCCATTTATTTTATATAATTCCTCCTTTTCGTTTTACTGCAACCCCCTCCTCCGCCCCCCCCCTCTCTTTTTTTCTCCACGTGTACTCGTCTCGGGGGCGGACAACAACACAGCGAGTGTTTCTAGAGGTTACGTGGATGGAATGAGGATCGCCAGAATGTACCCTAGAGGCTACGTGCCTCGACCCCCCCCCCCCTTCAACCCCCTTTATCCTACACGCCCCACCAAGTACTGTTTTAACGTGAGGAGAGAATGGCTTCCTCCTTTTATCGTTCCTACCACTTTTTTCCCTCGTGAAACTCCCCTTTCACTCCATTTTCCCGGGGAAAAAAACGGGTTTTCAGGGGGCCCTGGATGATGAGTTTAATGGAATAAATGAGTGGAGCACTCAAAAAAAATTTATACTCTTTTAAGGATTTAAAAAAGTAATTTTTTCGAGCTCATTTGGCGGTATCGCCATATTTTTTTCTGGTTTTACTGACGCACTTTTTCATTGCCCCTCCCTCCCCCCCCCCCATGAGGGAGGGGGGGGGGGATTTTTTACGGAGAGGCATTATTTTTTGTTTTAAAAATTGAAAAGAATTTTTTGAATTTTCCAACTGCGCAAAATGAAGAAATTAACGTGGGCAAGCGATAATTTTTTTTCTTCTCAAGTCAATGTAAAATTTCCTCCACTATCGGAATAATCTCATTAACAATTTTTCTCCCGAGCGGGGGCGAATTTTTTCCCCCATCGGAATAGATTTTCCGGCCACGCCCAGAGTCTGAGCGAAGCCGCGCTTTTTTTTCCTCCTCATTTTCCATAACCTGGGCTTTACGTATGCCCAGGTATATATAGATATATTGCCCATTGCTGTGGTGCATCCCACACTTTTTTTTTTCTCATCTCCCCCTGGGTGAAAAATTTATTTAGCACAGGCGTGCATCCCAAAACCAGACGAATTACCATACTCCATTTGGATATATATGTAGATAAGTTCGAAAGGTTGGGGGGATGGAGAGGGGGGGGGGGGGGTGGGGTTTATTCGCATTGGCACTACATCCGCAAAATAAGAATTTCGGAGATGTTTGCAATTTGAATTTCAATAATTGCAAAATCTTCGAAAAAAAATTTCCAATTCTTAGGGATCAAAAATTTCGAAAAATTTACCAAAAATTTATAGCTTTTGTGAAAGCTTACGAGATTTTTCTGAGTGCCAAAAAATTGGAATTTTGAGAAAAAAATTGCAATGTTGAAAAAATTCGAATTTTGAAAAAAAAAAATTCAATTTGAAACAAAATCAAATAAAAAAAAATCAAATTTTGAAAAAAAAAAATCAAATTTTGAAAGAGAAATTAAATTTCTCTTAATCTTTTTCTCTCCTAATTAAGGAGAAATTCTCTTAAATTCCCCCCTCCCCCCTGAAGCCAGATGGCCCCTCAAAGTTGGACCAAATGTTGAGGGTAAATTTTCCCTTCCTTCTTCCTGTAGCTAAGTTGCCCCCAAGTCCTGATCCCTCAATCTGTTGATTGATATCATCCCGTGTAATCCAGGTGTCCAGCATCAACATTCCCTCCCACCCTCTACCAACCGTAAGGTTGGTACCAATACCCCATGAAGCCGGCAATTGTGCTAAAATTTACAGCTCCCAGCCTGCAGCAGCTTGCCTTCGCTGACCCTTCAATTTTACATCCCCAAACGAAAAAAAAAAAAATAAATAAAAATAAAAATAAAAAAGAAACTCACGATAGCCTGTTGATCAACGCCATTGGATGGTGGTGGTGGACTGAAACTCGTGGCAGCAGGTGCACCAGGTGGTGTTTGATGCTGTGCACCTTGTGTGGACTGTACCTGTGGACCACCAGGAGTTTGCTGCTGCTGTGGCCCAGTTGTCTCCTCCTTAGTTGGTACGGGTGGTGGTGGTTTAACATCACCCGCTGACCCAGCTGTACCCACCACCCCAGTAACACCATTCACCGGGGGCGGAAAGACACCCCCACCGTAAGGCGCAGCCATACCTGTCTGCACCACGTGCTGCAACAGAAGACATTATGCTCTCAGGAATTTAATTAAAAATTGACTTTTGAGGGTTAGCTTGGTTGGTTCAGAGGACAATGTCAGTGGAATCTTTTGTAAGGTAGTTTTCAGCTGAGGTTAGCGAACAAAAGGCGCTTGGGAAAGGTAAACTGGCGTTTGTCAGCAATTCAAATACGTTGGACAATTCAATGTAATGGAATGGTGGGGTTTTAGCAGGCGCTACTGATGTATGCAAGGTCGAAGTCGATCTAATAGCCCTCCATCTTCATGTGGCTTATTCTGCCTGGGACCAACCGCGGGAAGTTGTCATTCAAAAATTTGGCCATTTGATATCTACGGACAATTTCACGAGGATGGGTTGGAGGTCCAATCGGTTTAAGTGGCTTGGAGGAGGTGGAGATCTAGCTGAGGTCTTGCAAATGGAATTGGACTACTGGTGTTTAGGTGGAGAGACGAGACCTAAGCGATTGCTATGGATGGCTTCGCGGGTTTATAGCGAGAAGGTTGGGGGGGGGGTTCGACCCTGGACCATCTCAATCTCAAGTACTCGGTGGGGAAGCTGTCTGATTGATCAAGGGCTAGGGACATCAAGCACTAGGAGCACTACCAGATCGAGCGATGAAGCGGAGACTCCGAGTGTCCGCGACACCACAACATCATAGCTCGTCAATAAAATGACACACCAATCGGAGGCACGTGGTCAATTAGACCTCGGATTCTGCTGGTGGCCAGTCCTGGTACCTGTTGCAACCACCAATTAAATCATCGCTGCCAGGGAGGTCTGATTGTCGCAAGAACCGAACCAAGCACTCCAACAATTTCCTAATTATAGCGGAACACTCAGCTGAGGGCATTGATGTACCCGGACCACCAAATCAATTCTCCAGCCCATTCCTCTAATCAATCCATGAAAAATCTCCTTAACTCTGCTTATCCTAAAGCCTCTGCAATCCTTCATCAAAATTTCGGAATAATTTCCTACTTCCGTTTTCGCAATTTTGGGAAATTTCCATCATTGAATCGTTTTATGCCGACTAAAGTATCAATTCTCGTTCCCCTAAAATACAATCGACGATCGCCCATAAAGACCTCCCACCCCACCCACCCCCTCCCCCCCTAATTAAGTGTGTAAATAGAGCAATTGAATACAAATTGATCCGAACGCTCGGCCATTTTGGGGGGATACATCGAGAAGGAGTGGACTGGAATATTCAAAGGCATCCAGAGCTACCGGAAGCATATCTCGGGGCTTTGGGTGGGTGGGTGGGTGGGGGGCGGGGCGAAGGAAGGGCAGTCGATAATTATCCCAGGCCATTATCCACTCGACATTTTGCACAGAGAGAATTGAAACTCGAGGTGCAGAGCGAGGGGGAGGGAGGGGTGGTGGTGGGCGGGGGGGGGGGGGGGGGGAGTGAGCAAAATGCAAACACCCCAGGGTCCGTGACTGTTCCACCCCGCGTGTCGTTCTCTTATCGCTACTATACCGATTTAGAAAGCGTTGTTACCACAAGAGAGTGGACATTCGTGGCTGTAGATTAGAGTAACCACTAACAGGGAGGTTATTCGTTATTATTGCGGACGTTACCTTTCTACATATCTTGTTGTCATTTATTTCAAGGTATTTTTAAACGGCACCTATTAAGAAAATTGATGTTGGTGAGAGAAATTTTTTGGAATTTTATTTTGCCATTTTTTTTTTTTTTTTTTTTTTTTTTTTTTTTTTTTTTTTAACATGAAGCATGAGAATCACCAAAAATTTTAATCAATCATTATTTACGAAGGAAAGTTGTGATCAAGCTAATCAATGTCGCAATTGGAACCAGTGTTTGAACATTTAATTGACGTGTCGGAAAATCTAGAAATGGGAAACAGAAATTACAAATCGGGAAGTTTTATTTGTGCTCCCAACGGGGGCAAACAGACTTCCAGCCCACTTGTTTTTTTTTTGTCGAGAGATTCTCGAAATGCTGCAGTGTTAATTCGATTTTTTATCGTCTTATCTCCGCATGGAATTATTTATTTTTCTTCTATTTGATCCCTCTTGGAACCCCTCATTTCGCATTCCAACAGCAGAAAATACTTGAATCAACCCCCCCCCCCCCAGCCACCCACCCACCCACCGGAGTGAGACGTGTAGAATGGCGCTCAGCCAAAATTCAAAAGTCGAGAGAGGGGGAAAAAAAAGAGGAGATTTTTACATTGGGAATTGGCACAACTCTGAGGAGTGCCGAAGCAAACTCAAATATTCAACTATTCGCGGAATATTTCAGTTGTTTATTCATCCAGGAGGTTTGGATAAATTATTGGCTTGGTGGGGAAAAAATGGTTTTTGCAACTCAATTTTTTTCCCCCTGAAAATGGTAGAAAAAAATTTTTTTGATGCGGTTTTCTAATTTTTTGTGTTTTGAGGATTTGGGGGAATTGATTGGATTAATTAATTTTGCTCGGATTGATCGCGGAATTTGGGGGGGGGGGGGGGAGACGAGAAATTTCACATTTTCTGCAGATTTTTTTACTGATCAATCGTCGAAATCAACACAGCAATGAATTTTAACGTTTAATGTCATTGCAATTGTTAATTAATTCCGCGATAATCAGCCATAAATGTCGACCGGAAGTCGTGCGTCAACACTCAACGAAATTACCATTTACGCCGGTATGTGAATTGTTTTTTAGCGCTGCCAAATCGAGTGGGGACTTTCGTCGTAAAAGTGCAAAAATTAAAAAAAAAAAAAATAAATAAGATTTTTGAAATTTCAAAAATTTCCAAAATTTGAGATTTTTGAAAAATACATTAGAAAAAATTTGAGAAACGTAAAAAAATCAGAAATTTTGAGGAGGTCGAAAGCAGTCTCGAGGATAACGCGAACGTTGCGCAAACGTTACACATCTAACAATGCAACCTGTAACGTTCGCGAAACGACGACACAAAAAATATGGTTTTTAAATTTTGGAAATTTCCAAGATTTTTTGGGAGGTCCAAAAACGAAAAAAAGTCAAATTTTCAATTTTGAAAATTCGTAGAAAAAAATCGAAATTTTCGATATTTTCAGAACTTTGAGAATCCCAAATTTCCGAATTGGTAGAATTTGCGAAAATTCAAAGAGTTTCAAAAAAATTTTAAATGTCGGAAAATTTTCAAAATTTCAAAAACTAAAAAAAAAAAAATTTTGGAAAAAAAATTGGGGTGTTGCCTCGGAAAGAAGATACTTGTGGGCTCCTCGATCCGCAAAAAAGCGCGAAAGATGGTTTGGAGACTAAAAAAAGTCCACTCGACATTTTTTTTTCACTCATCAAGAATGAAAGGACGGAATTTCTGAATAGACGAGAGCCCTCGGCGTGTCAGAACCCCAGTCCACACCCTTGAGTGCTCGCGACGAATTAAATCGTGACATTTTCACCCCTTGAAATTAGTGCATCAACGGAAAATTCGTAGTTCATTAAATGAACTACTGTTGGGTGTATAATTTTATCATTAGTATCTCGTGTATTAAATTAATTTATTCGCGGGAGGATGAAATTTCATGATGGCGACTATGGCCAGTAATGTAATTAAAATTAATTAAAATTCCAATTTGAAGGTTAATTATTGAAAAGGCAAAAAAAAATTCTGTACTCCAGTATCTCACTATCTATTAAAAATAACCCCCAAACGAAATGTTGACAATCCACCCCTTTTTTTCCATTTCAAAATTCCAAAATAAAAAATTCACAGAATTCAAAAAAAAAATTAATTAAAAAAAAAACAAAAAAAAAATTGCAGTTTTCACGAAATCAGTTTTTCCTCAATATCTCAAAAACTAAAAGAGCTATCAAAATTTGCCTATATACAAATTTGTAGATCTCATTGTGCTCTATAAAAAAGGTCTCCACAAGAAATCTGCTATCTCCCCTCAGTTTTGAGTTATGTGCAGAAGAGCCATAAGAACCGCAGGACCACTCGCGGTTGATCATTGCCGCCTAGTGATCTAAATTTTCAAAATTTTGGAGTTTGAAAATTTTCAAAATTTGAAAAAGAGGTGACTTGAAATGCTGTAGAGTCGACCGGGACTCGAAAAGAAAAAAAAAAAAAATTGTCCTCCGGCACTTTTTCCGTAGCGCACTTTTTTTTTTTTTTTTTTTTCATCCCCGGAGATTTTTTTTGCCGACTCTGCATAGAGTCTCGTTAAAGAGGGCCTTGTGTACCGAGTGCTGGGGTTGTCTAAACAGTCCTGGATGTCTAGGTGGGTGGGGGGTGGGTGGGGGGAGGGGGAGGGGGCGCTAGGAAGATCCACGCAAGAGAAACTCCCCAGTGTACATGTACCCAAGCCCAAGCCTCTCTGTAACTTTCGATGGAACAATGGCCTCAATTTCTATTCCCCTTCAACTTCCATTGTAAATCCTTGGTACAGTGTAGAACAATGTCCAACTCCGTACTAATCACCCTGCGTATTTACATTCACGTGAATTTGCACTTGTGAAAGAGGGAATACAGACAGAGATTGGATGACACGAGCCTAATTATCCCCGTCACATCGTTTCATGGTTGGAACAACCGATAATTGTGCATTCTTCATTCACGATCGAAGCGCTTCGCTTTGAGAACCAGGTGCGCCCGAAAAAAGCTGCCGCTGATAAAAAGAAAATGAGAAAAAATTTTGTTAATTTTTTTTCTCTGACACGGGAAGCGTTTGAAGTTGTCTAGTAACGAGAGAAAAATGTAGAATCGCACCATCTGTTGAAGTGAGTACAAACGAATTTTTATTAATTTCCTAGAAGAAACTTCACGTAAAGTGAATTCTCTAGCGGATCACAGGCTGGCAGGCTGGAGGTAAGCTACTGCACGCGATGATACACCATTTTGGGATGAGGCCGCCATTTTGGGGAGTTCCGGCCATTTTGGGATGCCCCCGCCATCTTGGGATGTCCCCGCCATCTTGGGATGTGCCCGCGATCTAGGGGAGCCCCCTCGATTTTGAGAAGCCCCCGCCATTTTGGGAAGCCGCGGCGATTTTGGGAAGCCCGCGTCATCTTGGGGAGCTCCCGCCATCTTAAGAAGCCGGCGCCATTTTGGGGAGCTCCCGCCACCTTGGGAAGCCCTCGCCATTTTGGGGAGCTCCCGCTATCTGAAGGAGTCCCCGCCATTTTGGGAAGCTCTCGCCATCTTAGAAAGCTCCCACCATCTTAGGGAGTCTCCGCCATTTTGGGAAGCCACGGCCATCTTGGGAAACTTCCGTTATCTTGGGATGACCCCGTCATCTTGGGATGCTCCCGCCATCTTGGGAAGCCCCCACCATTTTGGGAACCCCTCGCCATTTTGGGGAGCTCCCGCTATATTAAAGAATCCCCGCCATTTCGGGATGCGGCCGCCATTTTGGGAAGTTCCCGCCATTTTGGGATGCGGCCGCCATTTTGGGATGCGGCCGCCATCGTGGGAAGCCCCCGCCATCTTGGGAAGCCCCCGCCATCTTGGGAAGCTCCCACCATCTTAGGGACTCTCCGCCATTTTGGGAAACCGCGGCCATCTTGGAAAGGTTTCGCCATCTTGGAAAGCTTCCGCCATCTTGGGAGGTCCCCGCCATCTTAGGAAGCCTTGTAGAGCGCGCGAGTTTTCGACCTCTGTCCTCGAGTTTCTTCTCTCCCAATACGACATATCCCACAACATGAACATCATCCCAATCCATATTGATGAGCAATTCCGCTGCGGAAAAACAGAATATCCCCTTTCCACGCAAACGAAAAAAGAACTGAAACATCAAGTTACAAAAGTTCATCACGACTTCCAAAAACTCGAAAGTCGTTCGGGTTGACTCCACGTCAATACCGGCTCCTATACATTATGATTAGTTGGAAAAATTCTAGCACCGAGCTTTGGACCCGAAGTGCTTTTCCCCAACATCCCGGGTGATAATCCGATGATCTCAGTACTTTCTCAGTCTCTTTCGTCTGCAACTCTTAAATTAGTTGGACAATGAATCAGACAGATCTTGGAGATTCGTCGAAGCTTCAAAGTCCTCCCAACCCACCCCCCCCCCTCCCGCCACCTACCAAAAACGAATGAGACCTGCGTCGGGCCATCCATTAATATGAATTAGGGTATTTAGCTAGAGGCGGCAGTAGCAACTGGAAGCGACGAGAAAAGACGAAGATGTACGATAGAAGTGCAAAGTGGGTCGTGGGTGGCTGAAGGGAATAGGTGGGTGAAGGGGGAATGCTGCTTTAGTTCTCTGGTTTAACCCAACGGGACGTAGACGCCGTTAATTTGATTTCCCGCCTGCCTCTGTATTCCCTTCCTCCGGCAATTTCGGCGACGCACCCGTGAGAATTTCCCACCCCTTCTTGAGAAAGGGTTGAGAAGGTGGGTGGGTGGGTGCAACCCACTTTAGCTCCTCAAATTATACGAATGGCGTGTCTCGGGTACACAAGTTTCATTGAATTAATTTTCATGGGGGGGGGGGGGGGGGAGGTGAGTGGGTGGGTGGGGTTCATGGCAATTATTGACTTCGAGGGTTGTTTTTTTGGGGGATTAAGCGATGTTCGGAGGTCCAGATGGAAAAGTTTTCACTGGAGGGAACAGCTATCGGCAAACTTTAGAAGCCCGTTTGGCGCCGTCAAATATTTTGGCAAACCGATGAAAATTGTGTGTTACTTCATCATCACCAACATCTCCAGCATCTCCAACATCATCAAGCCTTCCTTCAGCAAGATACCCATTCATAAATCCTGATTTAAATTTTCCCATCAATTAAGCAAGATGCCAAGCAACACCTCCATCATAAAGTAACACCTCCCCCCCCCCCCCCCCAATAAATTTTTAAGACAATAATTAATTCTCAAGTGCGCTCTCGATGGAAATGCATCGCTGTGGTAATCGCGTGTAGCACGATATCAGCAATGAAAAATGGAGAAAATGAAATTGTAGGGAAGAAAATAAAATACACATAAATGTGCATCCAAGTATATGTTAACTGGTTTCCGTGTGCACAGAGCTTTACTGTTACGGTTTTTGTTCAACCCCCCGACCCCCCCCCCCCTCCCACCCACCCACAATTTTTTTCACTGTGTGAAACCACCCGCGTCGGTGTAACACGGCCTATCTGTGTACCAGTCTCGTAAGTGGTACAAGAGGGTGGGTGGGTGGCGGGGGGTGGGGGGAGGGGGGGGGGGGGGAGGGGGAAAAATCCAAACTGGCGAATCGACCACACAGGTTAAAACCATATAAACCATTGGCCAATGGATGTGTGTTAAAAATTATTAAATCGCTGGGACAGTTTTTAATGCATCTGCATTTTTATTACGTCAAACCCTTTTACCACTAATTGCTTAATCCATTCTGACAATTACTCTATTAAGCTGATTGAACCATTAACCCCGATGACATTTTTGGGTGCAATGTTTTATGGGTATTAAAACAGAAAGTTAATTATTTTTTGGGATTATCAATGTGGTAAAGGGGGTGGGGGGGGGGGGGGGGGGGGTGATGAGGTGGAAATTTTTTTTTTTTAATTTGTTAGCCCTTTAAAATAATTCGACAACAATCAATACATATCGGGGTGGGTGGGTGGGTGGTTGGCGGAGAGGGGGGGGGGGAGAGGGGGAATTAAAAAAAAAATTTTAGCCCTTTAAAATAAAGGGACAACAATGGATACATATCGTTATCGCCAATATTTCCACGATGCACCCTGAGCCTCTCAGCTTTATTAAATATTCACGGATTCCCGAGGCCCTCGATCCTGGAAATGAAAATCCATCCAAGTTTTCTCATTATCCCCGGATGAAAGGACGCGAGAAAAAAAAAGGAATAATAAAAAAAATTGCGGCTGTCTTGGCTCCCCTGGCACGTCTTGCCGTGTGCACACTTCGCCCTAAATTACTTTTCTCAATAATTTTCTCCCTCTCATCCCCTCATTTACACTTCAAACACAGAAAAAAAACGGGGCAAAAAAAAATGCAACCACAACCGCGGTGCCTCAGCATCAACAAGTATTTACCAACCCTTAAATTGCAATAATCACGACCAACTTTTTAATTAAATTTTAGTAAATTTCCGCGATTAACCGTAGGCAAACAGAGCACCTTTACCACCCGTTAAACCCGATGGAAAAATTGAATCCATATTAAATTGTATCCGAATCAACTGTGCCCTAAAAAATTCAAAAGGGCATGACTGAAAACGTTGAAAAGTCCCAAAAGCTCGGCGAAAATTTTTTTTAAAAATTGGAAAATTCGCGACAAAGTCAGAATAATGTGGAGACATTCTGAGAATGCTCTGGAAAAAAACCAGGAACAGAAGAAAATTTGGCAAATTTCGGATGATCGGTCCATGCTAGATGACCCATCCAAAAGAGGATGAGACTTAGGATATATGTATATATATATATATATATATACGTCGAATGGTAAAATGGAATATACGGAGGGGTTGTGCCTCATAATGCACATAATAATACCCCCAAGCCCCCCCCCCTTGCAATGCCCTCCCTTTGCTCCTACCGCGGCAGCGAATGGGGGTGGGAGGGCCGGGGGGGGGGGGGGGTTGACTCATCGGGGATTCGTGGTTTGGACCGGAATGTAGCAGTCGGACGACTGGTTGCCCTCTAATTGCAACAGAAGGGGTGGTAACGACATTGAAAATGAACAAATTAAGGGTTTGTATTTGTCTTAAAATTTTTAAAAAAATTTTCTGCAAGAGTCAGAACATCTGTATGCTTAATTATGAGATGATAGAGGGATGCGCAGCCAATTTTTTGGGGTTTTGATTTTTTTTCAATATCATAAACTGTATTATCGACCGCTGGTAAAATAGCGCCCTACTTTACCGACACGACCACCTTAGTGTTACCGGCGGTGGATAATGGGGTGATCTACTTTTCCGGCCTCCTACTTTCTACTTTATCTGGAGTCGGTAAAGGGAGTTTTTTTTTGTAACGCATGGCTGGAAAATGCAGGGGATTAACTTGGAACATTTTGTATCCAACAATAATTTTTTTATTGACAAAAAAATTGAAGAACTTATTTCCCTAAGTTCCATGAATGCTGATATTTACATCGATCGATGACCGGTAAAAATGCTCTCTCATTTTCTGCAGTCGGTACAAACGCGCTCTACATTATCAATGCCAATTTCTACATTACATGCAGTTGGTAAAGCAGGGCTCTACTTTACCAACGGAACATTTTTTTATCTACAGTTGGTAAAAAAAAATCGTAGTGAAAATTTCTGGGCAATTTAAAGGAAGCAAGACTAATGTTTCAATGTGTAGATTTATCTACAAGCCTGATGTTGTAGCAAAAAAATCCACACAACAAATTATGTTAAGGGGAACCAATTTCCTTCGGAATTTTGAATAATTTAAAATTTAATGTGTCATCCCTATGTTGTAAATTCCCTCGTGTATTTAGTTGTTTAGGGAACTGGTTTTCGTGCCGCGGTTGCAAACACAATGGCGGAAGGGGGGGGGGGGGCTGGCTAGGGAAGGGATCGCGCAATCGAAAACCAGAGAAAGGATTTTGGCATAGCGCCCAATATAACCCCCAAACAACAAAAGCAACTCACGAGAGCTCCTAACCGAACCCACTAAATACCGGCTCACTATGCATCTGGACTCAGTGGAAAAACATTCTCAACTGCATGGCAAGGTATAATGGAAACATGATATGGATGCTGGAGATAATAAGTATTCTGTTTACAAAAATTTAATTTTTTTTCTGTTGTACAAAATTTTTCTGGAAAGTTTCCTCAAAATTTTCCAATTTTTTTTCCGTTAATTAATACCTACAAAAAAAAAAAAAAAAAAAAATTTGAATAACTAATACATGAAAGATCTATAATTCCAAGTATACATCCACCCGGAAATACCCATTACCGTATTTTTAATGCATAAAACTCAGTCAGACTAGCATTGCCACTGTCTGTTGTACGATGCGTGACGTCACTTCCGGCCAATCAAAAACCATCAACGCCACCATCTGCGTTAGTAAGAGCCTACGTACACTGTACAAAGAGGTGCAATTGTAGAGTGAGATGGTGATTTTTTTTTTCTTCTTTTTTTTTTTTTTATTTAGTTTCCAAGTGGCAATGGAGATGAGGGGGAGCTCTCAATTGGCTGTAATTCGTGGTAACTTGGGTTGAGCGTAGCAATCGCATATCGCGTGCTGTGGGAGATGTGATGATGGTATATGCGTGGAACTTCCTCACTCAATCTCTTTTACAAACGCTTTTGGTCGCTGTTGAGAGCTGTTTTTGATGGTCCCAATCGAACTAGTCCCTTCATTTTCAGTGTGTGTGTGTGTGTGTGTGTGTGTGTGTGTCAGTTTTTGCAAAAGAACAAAACAATTCAAATCGGTTCATTCGTATGAGAAGAATCGTTCGGCAAAATTAGCACACACACACACACACACACACACACCTACTCCATGTAGCCCCACATAATATGTACCATCATCAAGGCATTCCAATTACTTAACCTTATCCATTCAAAACCACCAGCTCGCTTTTCCGTAAAACCATAAAATCAGTACGACCCTTGGTCGGCGCTCATTTTTATTGGAATTACGGTCGTTCCCACTTTCGGCCTCCACCTTGTAACGAGCGGTCACTTTCGGGAAATTCCCGTGACGTCAGAAGGACACCTACACAATTGTCTATCATAAACCCCTCCCACAATTTCCATTTGGGTCTTCAGGCCCACAATAACCCAAATAAGCCGAGCTAACTCTACTGCTGTCCAATGAGGGGATTCCTAACGGACTAGGACTCCATCATTTTTCAGAATTGCTTATCAACACCTACTCCTTGATCTTTGCCTAGAAATAGTGATCGAAGGTCACCCTGAAAGTCGATCTATTCATAAAACAAATCAAGACCTCCACTCCTCAATTGAAGATGTTGAAGGCTGGAGGTTTTGAAGTTGCAGATGGTACCTTTCACTTTACCAATCAAGTGCTTCAAGTGCCGAATGATCTTTAGCACTTCAAAAGCCCAGGAACCGCCAAAACTCAATTCCCTAAATCGCTCGAACTTTCAAGTCTGAAGTTACATCCGGAAGTGCGAAACCAATACGCTTAAGTCCCAGTTGGAACCTGTCGACTCTCAAATTACAGATCGCCTGGACCAATTCAAAATTCCTCCAAGGAAAGACCTCCAACGCGATGATTGGGTTGAAGAATCTAAAATTGAAATCCCCTAAAAAAATGGACCATAGAAAGCCTAATCCCTTACATCATTTTTCTGATTAAACCGGTCTTGACGGAGTCACCATTACTCTTGCCATTCTTCTCGTTTCAATGGCCGGGCATTGTCGGCCACTTCCCAGAAATATTGGTAATGCCAAGTGACTTCTCATCCACCGCGAGATGAGGATCGGTGACCCAGATGCTGGGGGAGGCCAAGACCGTAGGTTCTATCCAACGGGACAATGGCAACATCGCCACCCCAAAAGCCCCTCATCCAGAGCTCCCGCATCCACCGTGGTCCGCCAACCGAAGACATCCACCAGCTTCGCCCCATCCACCACCCACCAGATCCCCCCCTCCCACCACCCACCAGCTCCCCCCCTCCCACCAGATCCCCCCCTTCCACCACCCACTAGCTCCCCCCCTCTCCTACCACCCACTAGCCCCCCCCCCTCCTACCACCCACTAGCTTCCCCCCTCCTACCACCCACTAGCTCCCCCCCCCTCCTACCACCCACTAGCTCCCCCCCCCCCTCCTACCACCCACTAGCTCCCCCCCTCCTGCCACCCACTAGCTCCCCCCTCCCCCCTCCGACCACCCACTAGCCCCCGCCCCTCCCACCAGCCCCCCCCGCCCCTCCCCTCTCCCACCAGCCACCAGCTTCAATCCACCTCTAATTTTGTGAATAAACAACAGGCATCAACTGCACCAACCATTTTACTCGGAAATATAGTGGCTGTGTCTGTGCCCTAGCCAACGACAGAGTCGTTACACCCAATTAGCTTCGTTAGAGGGCCTTGAGGAAGCTACACGCGCTATTACCACTGAAACATAGTCGGACTTTATGAAACTCAAAACTAGTTGCCTTCTTTTTCCATCTCCATTCGTTAGTTTCGTTTTTTCCTATTCACACGTTAATCAAGGGACAAGTGATTGAAAGATGAAGATGAAGACGGTGGGTTTATCTGGCGGCGGAAGCTGGTATGTACCAAAACCCGATTTGGTATTTCAGCACAGCGTACTAAATATATTCTTCTCCAATATACCCCGGTCAATCAGTGTGACCCCTATTAGTGTCATAATGAAAACTTGCAGATTTGAGAATTCTAAACTGACTCATTTATGAAGCAGATGATTATGAGTATCTGAGTAGACGCACGGTGAGCATGAGGATGAGACTTATGCGCGTTACTTGAGTGGGAGTGAGACGCCAATAGCGCTGCGGTCGCACTAAAACCGCTAACTCCAATATTTTACCCAGTGGAGCAGTATAAACAATTGCAATTGTTAATAACATTGCATATACAGCACGAATGCCATCCAAAATGTAATCCACTCGATTCCGCACGGAAATGCTTCGATTGAGACCTTCATGACAGCGCTGGGTTCATTCATTCACTTATCACATACATCATTGTTGAGACGGCCATACCTCCTTAATTATGCAAATTATCAAAAAAAGTCATTCTACATAACATACGTATTTTTATATGGGGAACAACTTTTCTTATATGAATTTTGCGCTAACTCTAACAGTTTATGCAGTAGAACATTATAAACAATGGAAATTTTCAATAACAATATGTGTACTGGGCCAACTCCATCCAAAATCTAATTAGCTCTGAAGATCACAAAGACGTACATACATCTTGTTAAAAATTGTGTAAAATGATCAGAAATGTCATGAAACGTGGATATACCTCACAAAATCCATTGAGGAATAATTATCTGCAATTGTTATCAACAAATTCGATTGTTCATTCCGCTCTATTGCTTCCCAATTGCAGAAACAATGAAGGAACTGTTTTGGTTGGATGAATATCCGATATTTCCATGCAAGCGGCCATTCCTCAAATGTCAGATGATGTCTTGAGAACGAATGAACACAAAAAAAGAAAAAAAGGAAGATAAAATCGGAGATGAAACGAGAAGAAATTACTATTCCAGACGTGTCGTTCAGAGGGTTTGAGCATTAAGTAGTGGGTTTCCGGTGTCGCAACGTGTTCCCCGTGGCAGTTAAAGTCGCAATGTTAATGCTGTACATCAAAAAACTTCTAATGACGGTGAATTAAAAATGTGGTTGAATATTGCGCTCAACAATATTAGCTGTAGTATCCAAACAGATGATGTCATCCTGCTCTAGAATATTAATATTGTTCATTCAAGTGTGTTTGGCAAGAACGTTTGCCTTTGATTGATGAGAATTCTTGGAGAGCGCTGGTGGGATGAGGCTGAAGAGACTTTATTGAAGACCACCGAGATTAATTCCTCATTTAAGACAACTCCAACGCACAGTTGAGCCTTGTCATTCTTGGAGTATTTTGTCACACGTGACGTTGCTGCTTCGTTGTTGAATTCTGATGCGTCTGGAGCTGGTGCTCCATGGAA
The DNA here is from genome assembly GCA_026005395.1 of Asobara japonica. NCBI lineage: Eukaryota > Metazoa > Arthropoda > Insecta > Hymenoptera > Braconidae > Asobara > Asobara japonica. The sequence goes on along the minus strand of BQMI01000565.1, from coordinate 1,361,341 downwards.
AGACCTAAGTCACGTACCTGCGGATAGCACTGGTAACGTATTATGAAAGCTTCGAAGTGATACCAGATCAACAAGCTTGTGTCCATGCCTCGCATTGACCAAGTAACCGTCAATAGTCTTTCAATGGCAGAGTATAAGCATCAATGACACCTTCAACGATTGCTGAACAAGACCTAGCGGCAGACCATCACGGACGATGGTTAGCAATTGACAATTCGGGAAACCAACCAAGTCAGCCACCAGCAGCGAAGGTTCCATGCTTCGAAGGTGATGAAATAGACATCAGTTGTTCTCCAATGCTGACTCCCGGCTAGCAACACCATCCCCTCCCTCCGATAACGAAATATGACCTCCAATTATATTTTTAATGATTACCAAACGCAATCTACCGTCTGATTGTCACACGATGAAGTGATGCATATCAAAAATTAGACTGGTATTGCAAAATCGTACTATAATTATGTTTCATCAATAATTCATCTAGTCATTGGACTGTAGTCGATTAAAATGAATAATCCAATGAGTATTTATATTGGAGAACTGTCTGCTGATGTGTGTCCAATTGTGTATCCATTTTTAATTGATTATACCATCCTCAATGACTGCTTGAAATTTATTTTAAAAATGGAGTATGCTGGAAATGTGCTCTCTCAGATCTAATAATGTCTGCTGGCTCCACATGTACTTCGAGCCTTGCCAACACCTTAACTGAAGCTGCACATGTGGAAGGTAACGGGGGGAATGGGTGGGTGGGGGGGGGGGGGGGGAGAGGGGTCGAATCGATGGAATTGAACGAATTGACAAACTCAATTTTACCCCGATAATCCGCTCTGTCGAGTTGCCTATTTCCGAGGACTGGAGGCTAGCACAGCCGTTATTTTCATTTCTCCCGCTTCCTTTTGATTTCATGGCATCACCCGTCACTTCGTGTATTATTTCCTGACGCGAGGGATGAATGAAAAAAAAATGGTGATGACGACCCAATTTGTCGGTTGTCAAAAGCGGAAGCAGACCCGGAACATTTTCATGTTGCAATGCAAAGTCCATGGCGAAATTTACCGATTTATTCCAAAGACAACCAACTTTCCACCATAGTCCATAACAGCAATTGAGTCAAATCACGTAATCCACATGCTTCAGGGTAATTCCAATAACTAGTATGTATGGGCAAATAAAATTGGAAGCTCACAAACCAGTGTGTTACCGTATGGTTATGGGTATAAGCCGGGCAGGCATTGAAGATGCGATCGGTATATTTGCAGGAGAGGCACCAATGAATTATTCAGACGAATCTACGGCCAGGCGTTTACCAATGCCTGGGTGTATCCAAAGCTAACCCGTTGAATCCTAGGTAGCGAAAAAAAAAATTAAAAAAACAAACTAGCCTAAAAAAAAGTTGGTAAAAACATTAGTTATGCATTCGCTTCTTCTCCACGCTCTTGGACTACCATGAAATAGTAATTCCTCGAAGGTGGGAAAAAGGGTCTCATTGGGGTCTCTGGTGGCTCGTAGAGGCGATTTATTTTATCGACTGCCAGCGCAAATGCCAGAGAGAAAACATGAAACATTTATTCAACGGAAAATTCGCTTGGCTCGACAGTTTCGTGTTCAGTCTTATCGCCGGTGGGTGGGGGGGGGGGGAGAGTATTTTTAAATGGAAAAATTCAGTCGGAAACTGGAGGAATCAATTTCAGTGGAAATCTTGGTTATGTTGAATACTTTTTTCAACTGCGTTGAATGTTAAAATTGAAATCAATTTTGAGCAGCATTTTTTTTTTTTTTTTTTTTTTTTTTTTTTTTTTTTTTTTTAATCAATAGGTCAGGGTGCAAGGGGAAAAAACCGAAGGGGGGTGATGACAATTTGGAAATGTTCAGTAATTTTCATCGATTACGTTTTGTCGATGATTTAAAAAAAAAAAAAAAAAAAAAAAATTGCCCTTGTATTTTTTGACGGATAAAGCGCTTTTGAAATATTGGAAAATGATTTGACATGCCACACCTCATGAGCGTCTCCATAAATGACCTAAAATATCACAAACGCCATAAAAAAAAAAAAATTAAATAAAAAAAAAATAAGCAATGAAATGCACTAAAAAAAATTGCAACTTTTTCCTCTCCATTTAATTCACAATTGATGGGAATTTAATTACGAAATTTTTATTCCCCTCCCCGAGGCGAGAGCAATGAGTATTATTGCTGTTGGAGCATGGGAGGGTCCTGGGTGTGCCCCCAGGCCCTTCATTCCTGAACTGGTTTTCGGCGCTGTAAAAATCATTTCCCGTCGACGTAAAATGACGCACGAAAAAACAAATCAAAATTTACGCAAGAGAAATAATCCAGTGAGCTGAATTTTTGATTGAGACGACGGGAAAAAAAAATTGATGAAGTGTGAGAAGATGTAGAGGTCCCCCAGATTTGGTCCATCGAAACGTCAGCACCTAGAGGTCCCTGTATCTCCCGAAATATTATAGATACGCAAAAATGTGTCAAATAAATGTTGTTCCTTATAAAAAAATACACATTTCATGTCCCCTGACTTTTTTTGTATCTTCAACCGTTTCGGCGCTAGAGCGTTATAAACAATTGAAATCATTTAGAGAGATTAAATTCCTCAAATTCCATCACAGCATCCAACTCATCAGATAAGCCTGGACCAATGGTCCAGGGTCGAAAATAGAAAAACAGAAAATGGAATAAATGAATAGAGGAGTCAAAAATTAATGATGGAAAAAAGTGGAGCCCTCGGGACTTGGTCTTACTTAAAAAAAAAAAAAGAAGAAACTCTGGGACTTTTGATTAACGGTTCAGCCACATGACGAACGATTTAATTCGCAGGTCTGGATTTATAATAACAGCTTCTCCGGGACAGTGAGGAGTGCTCTAAAGGAAAGTGGAAGGATTTAACAGGTAAGGAGAATGGTCTGAAGGTCGACACGAAAGATGGAATGGGAATTCGTGGCGAAGGTTTCAAAATGCCTGAGACAAGCGCGAGATGGATGAGAACAAAATCCCGATTTTTTTTTTCCAACAGAATTCAAACTAAGAGGATTGGAAAAATCATTCTCCGAAATTCCCGAAAAAAATTCCTCATTCACCAACTTTGATAAATCATTCCTCCTTAATGGACCAATTTTTTTGTTTCCACAAAAATTAACAAGAAAGCTCAGAAAGATTTTTAACGCAATTTATCACGAGTAAAATGAAAATGTGTTGTGCTGGAGATGCCATGAAACCGCTTTTACTCACTTATATCAACGGCCCGAGTCCAACCGTAAGCTTTCCCGTAAATTTATAGCGCCAAAACCGCTGGGAAATGCCACCCACTAAATTTTGAATATTAGATTCACGTTCTGATACATTAAATTACGTAGGACAATGTCGAGACAATTATCCAACAATTAACAACAGTGAAATGTTCGAAAGTTTAACACGTGGGTGGGTGGGTGGGTGGTGGGGGTGGTGGGGGTGGGGGGGGGGGGGGGGGGGGGAATCTCGCCTCCCACTCTGCTAATCCTCCTAGTCCAGAAGCCTGACCCATCAGACAGCTTCCTGATTGGTCAATTCGGACAGCACTTCGGACTTTGGAGAACCAGCAGTTCCTCCAGGAACTTGGGGAAGCAGTAAGCTCTTCTTGCCACCTCCCATTCCTTCCCACTCTCAGCTAATCCTAGTCAAGAAATCTGACCCATCAGATGACTTCCTGATGGGTTCAGTTGGACAGCACCAAGCTCAGATTTTGGGGACCCAGGAAAGCTCCTGCTGGAACTTGGAGAACGAGTAAGCTCTTCTTGAGAGTACAAAGTCAGATTAGATCTGCAAAGTTGGAAGATGAAAGGTTGATCGGGTATTGCCAGGCTGAAGCGACCGCGAATTACAGAAATACTGATGCACGACCATCGACGATAATTACACTCTATGAATAATCTGCGCGGTCGATTCAGGGTAATCGCTCAAAGGATGGTCTGGAGATCGTGCTCCAGTCTGCACCTCGGATCGGCTGAATGTTGGGAAAATTTATATAGATCTGGATCTACTATATACATTAACGATGTATATGTCACTCCAGCATGGGAGGTTGATCCCTTCAACACTTATTCCCATCCAAGGGCTGGATGGTATTCAACATTGTGCAATGAGCATGGTTGATCTAGTTTAGCTCTGGCTGGAAGAAGGAATTCGACTATTTCAGGTAAAAGTTGAAATCCAAAATTATTCTCGGAATGCTCCATGGTCTGGACTAACCGCTAGGAGGGCCCGTTTGTTGCTGTAATATGTCCCCTAGGGTGTTCAGGTATAAATACCGTATTATGGGCTCGTTCCCCTACTTTCGACGATGGCCTCACAGCGGGTAAAGAGTAAATTACACTCTTACCTTTTAGATTTAGCCGAGAAAATGGCCGACTATTACAATTCCTAGTATCAACAGTCTGGTATCAAGAGGTTACCTCTATCCATGGACACCATCATTATTATCCACTCCAGTTACTTCAATTGCTGATGGATCTTTGATGGAATTCGACTGAATATTTCAGTTGCAATAGAGAAGCAAGCGTCAAATTAGCCCGCCCTGATAAATCTAATAATGCATTAGACTTCCTGCTGAGCTCGACTCCTCGATTATACCTTAATGAAATGAAAAAAAAAAAATTTGACGGTGACTGTTGACCCCAGATAACGTTAGAGACCCTTCTGCTTCTCACTGGGAAAAATGAGAAGCTGCAGCGCCGGATTTTTTTATTGTCCGTAGATAAAAGAGATATTATGGCATCCAATTACTGGTTTCTAGATACTGTCGATAAGCATTGAATATACCCCCCCGCCACCTCCTACCCACCCCACTTACCATCACCCCCCCCCAGCCGCCCCCCCACCCACCCCACATACCCCACCCACCCACCCCACTTACCCCACCCACCCACCCCATTTGCCATCTCCCCCCCCACCCCATTTGCCATCTCCCCCCCACCCCATTTGCCATCACCCCGCCCCCCCCACCCACCCACCCTCCCCCTCCCCCTTCCCCCCCGTGTTGTAAGAGGGTACATGAGAGCAGTTTGAGCGGGACAGACATAAAAGGACAGGCGCATGCTTGTGATATCGATCCCCCAAGTGGAAACTACGATAAGCTCACATATACCCTTCATGTATAACGATTGACGCCGTGAAAATGTTTTTGCGATAGGGCTTTTGCCATTGCATAGAAATCGGATATTGGCACGGACATTTGGAGATGGGTTGTCATCCGTGATTTATCATTTATCATTTTTTTTTTTGGACATTGTGATGACAGTATCATTGTCCTAGGACCATCAGCGGTTACTGATTTAATTAACAGAGGTACCAAAAAAAAATTAGAGAAAATTTTTTCGATGTGCCTTCCTTTGGGAAGTCTTCTGGAAATTAGGGGGGGGGGGTCAACCCTTAATTTCATTCATTAGAATTTCCTGGAATTTTTCAATTCAACGACTTACCCCAACCCCATCTAGGTAATTATTCAAGGGACTTACCTGAAACAGAAAAAAAAACATTGACGTTAATAACATTGACAAGTATGGTGGGGGGTGGGAGGGGGGGTGAAGTGGAGTGGATTTAACAATGAAAAATTGAACTGAATTTTCCATTATTGGAATCAGGGCGACTCAAAGGGGGGTCCAAATAAACGAAATAGATGCCGCCGGGGGGTGGGGGGAGGTGGGGGTGGGGTGGGGAGGGACTTCCGGTGGGCTCGGTAAAATCTCCAAGAGCCTCAGCCCCGTGATCCAATATGGCACGAGGGAATGAAATCCGTCTCGAGGGATCTCTGCCATCCGGCAGTGCCACACACATACACATACACATACACATAGGACATCTCAAGATTATATAGCTCCAAGATCTCTCCCGATATCAAGATTGGCTTCCACTGGTCCAGCAAAATCAAAGAGAGGCAATTTAGGACGAGCAAATAGAAAAATAGCGGTTTTTTGCAGGGGAAAAAAATTGATTTTCTTTTTGTGTTGCCAGAAATTTTTTTTACATTTTTTTTTGGGACGTTTTTTGTTAACGGACAGAGGAACATGCGCGGTTGACTCATTTATTTAAATAGCTAGAAGTTGTTTTTTTTTGTCTTAATCGTGAGTGGAGCAAAAAGTGGAGATGCTTCAGTACGAAAACAGAAGTTCCATTCAAAGTGTACGTGGGTAAAACGAATGAAATTCCCACATGACTTACGAGTTCAAAGCACTGATACCCTCTGGGATGACCCCATGATTATCTCCCCCCGCATTTGTGCTCAATAATGTAATAATGGCGGGTAATAAAAAATTACTTGGCTCGATTCAATTCTGGGTAGCGAGAGCTGCAGTGGAATCGTGTTACCATCCTTGAAATTTATGAGATTTATGAAATTTATGAGATTTATGAAATTTATGAGATTTATGAAATTTATGAAATTTATGAAATTTATGAAATTTATGAAATTTATGAAATTTATGAAATTTATGAGATTCATAAAATTTATGAAATTTATAGAATTTTGGAAATATTTGAAACTTTTTGAAATTTTTTTGGAATTTTTTGAAATCTTTGGCGTTTATGAAATTTGTGAAATTGTATTAAATTTTCAAATGACAATTTTTTCCAACGTTTTTAGCCTTTGATTTTTCATGCGAATTTTCGAATTTACAAAAACGTGAAATCGACGGAATTTTCATTTCTCCCAAATTTGCTGAATTCTGCAATTTTTCAAATTTTTAGTGTTCCTCAGATTTTCATAAATTAAAAAAAATCCCCGAATTTATTGGCCTTTTTTTTAGGATTTAATTTTAATCAAGCACAGGACAAGTGCACATGTGACGTTCAATGAAACTTCTATCACTCCACATGCCTTTTTTTTTCGATTATGAAAAAAAAGCCGATAAGCCAGGACACCTGATACACCTGATACGACGACTGAAAATGAAACACCAGAGACCGAGAGAGAAACGAGAGTGAGATTGCGCGAATTTCTATGGCCGACTGAAGGTCAGGGTCGTGACCCAGTCGGTAATACAGTAAAAGAGACCCCCTATTTTCCCATAATTTTTTCTCACGCAATCAAACAGTAAAAAAAATGCTTTTATGCAGAATGAAAAAAATTTCAAATATAAAAAAAAAAATTTTTTTTTTTTTCAATTGACCTGATTTTTCCGAAATTTTACTGAGATTTGTGTATGCCCGTCTGTCCGTCGGTATGTGTGTGTGTGGGGGGGGGGGGGGGGCAAGTGAGTGAGTGGGTGTGGGCCGTTGGGTGGGTGTGGGTGGGTGGGTGTATGTGTGTGTGGAGGGGGGGGGGTGTGGGTAAATGGGTGGGTCGTTGGGTGGATGTGTGTGTGTGTGTGTGTGTGTGAATGCCCAAGTCCCCTACGAACACCTTCAACCCTTTAAATCCCCCATACCATAAAAACCAACCGAAAAAAAAATATTTATAAAAAAAAATGATCCTCTCCTAAAGCCCGACAATTTCTCTCCCATAACAATCTCCCCCACATCTGATATAACAAAAAGTTATCATCATCACGATACCATTGGTTTGGCTCTTACACAGTTACACCCCAACATATACTTTATTATTCTATCCAACAAATACCCTTAAAAAAAAAAACTAACACAAAAAAAAACCTGTGAATGGCTTTGAAAATACCCGCGTCATGATGGCGTCGTTTTGTGCGCGAGGCCGTCCCGGGGTGTGCTCCCGGATGACTTAAAGAGAAGCTGCGACTCCATTGGATCGATACTCTCACCCGGAGGCTGCTGTGCGCTCTCTCCCAAACATACCTTTTACGGAGGAGTACACATAACCGTTCTTTCCAACAGTGGGTGGGTGCGGGTGGGTGGGGGGGGGGGGGGTTCATACGTGAGCCATTGAATCGCAGTATGCATGAGTAAATGATACAGGGGGAGACCCCCATAAAATCCCCCCCCCCCTCCTCCCCCTCCCCCACCCCCTCACCCCCCACCGCCCAACATCGTCGGTCCACCGAAAATACATCGTAAAAGTTGGGGAAACTACGATTCCATCAAACGTTCGACAGTACTCATACCCACTTTTTTTTTGTTGGCCTTTAAATTCTCAAATGGCGGAGATTGAAAACAATTTTTTCAAGGAGAAATGTTTTTTTCCCAAGTTTGGTAAACGAATTTGTCCAAGTTTGATGCGGCATTATTGAACACACAATGCAAAATTTTGGTGCAGATAGGTGATATATATATATATATATATCTATATATAGTGTACTACTTATATATATATATATATATATATATATATATATATATATATATATATATATATATATATATATATATATATATATATAAGTAGGGAGTATATATATAAGTAGTACACGTATATAGGTACAGATTAATGGTGATATATCAAGTGGGAAAAATTTTACTATGGGATGAATGAATTAAATTTGCCATTAGTCAGGTGATCGAAACGGTAATTTCCGTAAGTAATGGGTGATAAATGCCGGAGGGATTGTGATTGGTGAAGAAATCTGTAATGAAAGACACATAACTTGCCAATTGCATAAGATGTAATGGAGCAAGTTTAGTTACCAATTTCGTATGTATTGAATAATGGATTGAGCATGTGATTCAGCGACCCGCCGATTGCTTTTTTAGCGCACGAGAAATCTAGCAGAATAGCTAAATAAAGACAATTAATCAATCAATCACTTACAATTTTTCAGGCAGTTTATAAATATTTGGGAATGCCAGGAGGCCGCCCTTAAAAAACCAGTTCCATAGCGAAAATACGATTTTTCAGGCCTAGGGACGAAAAACCGCGATTATAGCCCTCCTTACTGGGTTAGAATCGCGGTTTTCCATCCTCGCGTCAAAATAACACTTTTACCCTGTACGTCGCATTTGGCTCAGAAAATATTTTCCTCCCATGCGGCGCAATATAGTATTACATCCCTATGGGAAACGTTACTTTATCCCGCGAGGACGGAAAACCGCGATTATAGCCCTCCTTACCGGGTTAGAATCGCGGTTTTCCGTCCGCGCGTCATAAAATACAAATTTTTACCCTGAACGTCGCACTTGGCTCAGAGAATATTTTCCTCCCATGCGGCGCAATATAGTATTACATCCCTATGGGAAACGTTACTTTATCCCGCGGGGACGGAAAACCGCGATTTTCCCGAGCGGAGCGCGCCTTTTCGTCCCTGGGGGCATCAAACATTGATCGACACCTGGTCGCTCTCTCTCTCTCGTTTCAAAACTCGGTTCCTTTTTCAAAGGCACATCCCGCCCAACAAATTTGCTCACCCCCCCCCCCCCCAATCCGTAATTATTACGCAGATCAGAAACTTGACCAAAAATTGCTGGATTCGCGAAAGAGTTGGAGCGAACTTGACGTTCCTAGTTTATTTTTCATCTCCATTTCAAGTTGCACACTTATTCCGGAACAACGCGGTTGTATCGCGTATGTGTGAGGGATTGTGGACGATTCACGCGCACTAGGGGTACCGTTACATCGCCCTCATCGAGCGTGAACCCTTCGTCATCTCAGTGATTCACGAGCAGACGTCGTCCCGCCGCCTTTATTCCATTCTTCTTCTCTCGTCTACTCTCCTCCTTCTCCTCAACCCCCCCCCCCGGTCCGCCCACCCACTCACCCCTTTTCTTCTCTCGAAAAACCCCTTTTCTTTGTATCGCCACTAGCCGTGGACATTCCCACGTGTCGCGGGCCTTTGTACATTCGCCACATGGAAAATCAGTTTTTTTTTCTTTTCTTCAAATTCCGCAATTTTAACAATTCTTTTTTTTTTGGAATTAAAAAAAAAATTTTTGTTGGTATTAATTTTTTTTTTTTATTAATTTTTTTTTTTTTGGAATTAAACAAAATTTTTTTTTGGAATAATATTTTTTTTTCAAATTAAAATTGTTTTTTTTTTTTTGCATTTTTGGAATTTTTGACAGTATCCGAAGTTTTTGGGGGAATTTAAACAATTTTTTTGGACTTGAAACAAATTTTTTTTTTTAGAATCAACCAAAAAAAATTTTTTTTTTTCATTTTTGGGATTTTTTTACAGTAACTGATTTTTTTTTTGAGGAAATTACAAAAAAATTACTATATATACACTTGGCCATATCCCTAATTTTTCTTCCCTTTTTTCCTATTAGTTCCATTAATAGCATTAAATAATTAGTTTAATTATGTTTATTTCTGCAGCTCGGCCCTTGTAGTTGTGGCATAAAAAAAAGAGACTGAAGCGTATTTTTCGGAGTATAATTAGAGAGAATGCTTCAGGAGAAATGAAAATCACTATGGCAATGCGAAATTTCGCTGGAGCGCAGCCAAGTGTCTCGGGATGCGACTAAAAGATCCGTCGCGGTGGAGTGAGAGAGCGGGAGAGGAAGAGAGTAGGCAAATGGGAGAGAGAGAGAGAGAGATATTTCCTTGGCGTGTTCCAGCTGCGTCTGGGGAAACGTACAATTACTTAACCGATATAAAATTATCATAAACTCACAAAGTAACTGTCTCATCCCATAATTTACTTCTGAAAATCCCGGAGGCTGCGTCCAATGGACCGTTTTTAAATCCCCGAAAAAAAATTTTTGGCACGTATCTGCAGTCCCGGATCTTGAGAAATTTTTGAAATGAAAAAAAAAAAAAAAAAAAAAAAAAAAAGTGATGTTAAATGTGTGTGATACATTCGGCGCACATAAAAATCCATCCCAAGATCTTAAAAACTCAATTATCTCCTCACCAAGTGGTTCTAGTGAAAAATGGAATAAGACATTTTTTGTAGAGAATTTCATTCCCAAGAAAAAAGTTCTGTGTCAAATTTCTCTCCGCCCACCCACTTTCGAGATAGACCCGAAATTTGAAGAGACGGGACATGGGGGTGATATACCATAAGGGCTGACGTAAGTACTTCAAGATGAGATTATCTCCTTAATTATGCAACGTGAGAAAAAAAGTCACAAGACATAAAGTACGTATTGTTAAGAGAGGAACAATATTCATTTACCACTTTTCTCTCTATCTAGAACCGTTTTGATACTACAGCCTTATCAACATTTGAAGTTACTGAAAATAAATCAATTACGCGGCATACAATCTTGATAGTGTAATTGGAAAAAGCAATTGAACAAAAAGCCATTGAAAAGTGCAAAATGAAAAAAAAAAATTATTCGCGAAATTTCAAAGTTGACCAAGTGGGTGGCGGGTGGGTGAGGGGGGGGGGGCGCAATATAGTCCTCGACGCAATCGAAGCGTGTAATAAATTGCTGGGTGCTCTCGAATGAGAGTAAATCGATTCGTGATTCAATTTTTCTGTCAGCCCAATTTTCATTATTTTCATTTGCCCCCCCCCCCCCCCCCCCCCCCCCGGGCGTCACATATCAGCGAAAAGTGAAGCAAAGTTTTTTTTGTGTGATGTTTTTTAAGTTTTTTTTTTTTTATTTAAAATGTTTGAGCATTTCAAAAGCTTGAACAGTTACAAACTCAGAATTTGTTGAAATGATGTTTCAAAAATGAGAAAAAAAGTGGGGCTTGTGAAAATTTTCAGGCAATTGTAATTATAAATAAAAACAAAATAAATAAATAAATAAAAAAATTAATGAAATTTTTGATAATTATGATCAAATTGGGAATTTTCAAAGATTCACGAAAAACATTACAATGTCTCTGTATTTTTTAATTATAGGCATGATTGAAAAAATAAGAGGAGGAGGGAGGGGGGGGGGTGGGGGGGGGGAAGGAGATTCCGTGAGCTGAAACTGGACCAAAATGAGATTCGAGTGAGAGTAAATACAAGAGTAGCCTCTGGCGCACTAGCCCAACCATTATTGCACCCCTCCCCCCCCCCCACCCCCCGCCCGCCGTGCCCATGCCCCCCTGGACCACGTGAAACAGCTGCTCTTAGAGCTCTTTCTCCTCCGTTCCGCACCATATACATGTATCGATATATATATACTTGCAGGAACGAAGCAAGACAAAGCAATATTCCCCTGGCCCTGATCACATGAATTTTGAAAACTTCAGAATTTTTCAGGATTTTTAATTAATGTAAAAAATACAAAAAAAAAACAAAGAAAAAAGTGATCCCTGCACAAAAATTTAGTTGATGAAAAAAAAAAATAAAATTACGTTTTTGGAAATGCTCACATGAAAAACAGCATTTTATAAATTCAAAGTCTCAAAATCTCAAAATCTCAAAATTTCAAAATTTCAAAATTTCAAAATCTCAAAATTTCAAATTTTCGAAATTTGAAAAATTTAAAACTTCAAAATCTCAAAATTTCAAAATCTCAAAATTATGAAAATTCGTTGACCCCCCCCCCTCCCCAAGTGTTGAATATCTAAAAAAATTTTACAACTTTCTAAACAAAATTTTTACCAAATTTTAGAAACCCGTATGAGCATTTTCTCTTTTCCCGACACCTAAGTCTTCATTTTTACGACCCCCAATTGACATCATAAATCACGTAAATATGAGGGTTGAAATTAGTTGGCTGATAAATCAATATTATTTCTTTTCTATAAGCTCTAAATTTTTGAAGTACTCAGCACACATTTCCCTGGAGCCTCCCAAATTTGTATAAAAAAAAATATTGACCCGTTTTGCCCCGTCGAATTTTTAAATCCGAATGTAAGAGGCCGAAAGCTACGCGCGCCATATAAACGGCACGGAGGCGGTAAATCTCGCCATTTCTTCTCTCCACTTCTAAACGTCAGAAAATTCTGAAATTTTTCAGGTCAGTTGCGTACATAGTCATGTACCAGCCAAAAAAATTTCATCCAATTCTATCGATTCTATCCCAAGACATAACTGGATTTCGCAAGACAAACCACATTCAATCTCCTCACGCGAAACCAATAATTGGAACGAAAAAGCTGAAAAAAACATCACCACCTCACCTATACAGTTTGTTATATGCAAAATACCAACATAAAATCAGCTGTGAATAGCCTTGTGAGTATAATTACGTCACTGATAAATTTCCACCCGTAACTTCATGTTTACGACTCACTTTACAGAAAATTAACAGCTAGACCCGGCGTTTTAACGGTCAACTTGCGATAGTCAATGACAGTCTTAAATTGCGCAAACAATGTTGTTGTAAACATGAATTACTAAACGAGGAATTTTTTCTTTCAGATTTTTCATTCACACTATTTTTCAATGATTATTTTTTTATTTCAATTTTTTTTATTTTTTTTAAAGCATGTATATTTTTAGAAAACATGTATATAGAACATCTCCATATAAGTTTGTGGGTGGGTGGGTGGGTGAGTGTGAGTGGGTGGGCGAGTGTGGGTGGGTGGGCGAGTGTGGGTGGGTGGGTGGGTGGGCGAGTGTGGGAGGGTGGGCGAGTGTGGGAGGGTGGGCGAGTGGGTGGGCGAGTGTGGGAGGGTGGGTGGGTGGGCGAGTGTGGGAGGGTGGGTGAGTGGGTGGGCGAGTGTGGGAGGGTGGGAGGGTGGGTGGGCGAGTGTGGGAGGGTGGGTGGGTGGGTGAGTGTGAGTGGGTGGGCGGGTGGATGAGTGTGTCGATGGGTGGGTGGGCGAGTGTGGGTGGGTGGGTGGGCTAGTGTGGGTGGGTGGGGGAGTGTGCGTGTGTGTGTGTCCATATGAGGAGTGGCGAAATTAGATTGACACAAAACACTGAATAATTGAACTCCAATGGAATAATGAGCCTTTCAATTCATACGGAATCTGCAACCTTTGCATAATCTCGCAATTACGTGATTGCCGAGAAGAGGCGAGTTCTTCGTAACCCACGTGTAGTGATAATATTAAAATAACAAATTTCCGTATCGCATTAAAACCGGATATAAATTTTGCAAACGTAAAAATCACGTGCTCACACGGAAAACATTGACGCAATATTAATTCAAATGGATTTCAAAACAATAGTTAAAATAGTTTTTCTTTTAATGAAATTTTGTAATTGGGAAAATTGAAAATAAATTGTTTTGGTACAAAATTTCGGAAATATCCAAATGCCTGCACGATTTTAGATTGTATTAAGAATTGCTATGAGAATCTGCGCGCGCAGAAACCAATATGGCGGCACGAGCTCCATCAGCTGATTTTTGGCGGGAAATTGGCGGGATTTGAAATTCGAGTTTTTTTGATGATGCTACGGTAATTTAAAAGACCTGATCGATGGTAAATGCTTCATTCAATTGCCAATAATTTTTAAAAATTGTAATTGGAGGGTTAATTACAATACTAAATTTTATAGATCAATTTGAATTTCGCAGGTGGCGTCGGCCGAATACTGTTTTCGATAGAAACTGTCTTTTTTTATACACTTATAGACTGGAGAGGAACTTGGACTATCATTTTGAAAATGTAAAATATTGAAAAAAATTTTAAATAAAAAAAAATCGCAATGGCTGAAAATCCAACAATTGCTATTCTAAAAATCTTAAAAAATGCCCAAATTTTGGTAACTGAGGTTTTTTGATGGAACTTGTTTTTGAAAAGAAACGAACTCACGGATACAAGTATCAACCATAGGTAACACACACACACACACACACACACACACACACACACACACACACACACACACAGGCCGTTTTGAAAAAAATACTGAGGATAGTGAAACACGAGAATAGAAGGAAAATTCGAATATTTCCCTTTCAGGGCCATTGTAATAATTTTTTTCCCCAAAAATTTGAGCTTTTTCCGTATTTGAAGGAAACAATTTGAGCACCACGGCGGCTCAACAGCCTGAGCTAGGTGAAGAAAGGAAAAAGGTCGAGTCCTCATTGTGTGCGAAATTCAATCCGTGTACCTTATACCTGTAAGGAGAAAACCATGGTATGGCGGGCGGGGGGAGGAAGGGGGGGGGGGGTATATAATAAAGGACCCGTTGCCCGCATGTAGTCGAACTGTTCAAGGCAGTTTGGGTTTAGCCCCGAAGTCCCCGAGATACCGAGCCCTTTTGTCAGTGATTTTTCAGTATCTTAGTTTAATATATTTGGAGTATTTGTATATTTGGCCTGGCCGAGGCCGTTTGGGGAGCGGTAGCCATGTTAGTCATAGTTGATACACATGAGAGGAAGATTATTTTTCTAATTTTTTCCCCCCCGGGGGCGGGGAGCTACCGTTTTTTCACGGTTTCTGGTGTTACGGCAATTTATTCGTAATTTTTTTTATTTAAAAAAAAAATGTCATACCTCCCCCCCCCCCCCCCCCCCCCCCCCCCAAATTACAATCGTTCTTTCCCTCTGGAGACCTTAAGGTAGAGAGAAAAACACGACGGAGGGAATGACAATGGCCATTTGAAAATATCAGACATACTGTGGCGCCGGGTAGGGGGAGGGGGGGGGAGGTGGGGCGGGAGCCAAGGGGGGGGGGGGAGTATCGAACGTCGAGTATCCCGACGCGACAGCGACATAACCTGAACTTCGTCTCGTTGATCCGCGCATTTATTTTTATGAAAAAAAAACGAGATGAAAAAATATGGAATTTGAATGGAGAAGATTTCCCGCCTAAATTTCCCGCCAATTGCATAACCTCTTGAAAAAATATAGAAAATGAGTTTTTTAATTCAAAAAAATTTTGCAAAATTTGGAGAGGGATTGAGGGTGAAAAAAAAATGATTTTTAATATTTTGGAGTTGCTGAGGGGGAGGTAAGAATGAAGGAGTGGGGGGGAAATTGATAGGTTAGGGGATAAGCGTTTTCCCGCTCACGATTGATGATAATTGATGTTATGACAGTTTTGTCAGTTATCCCAGTTTGAGGATAGAAGTGGTGATTTTTACACCAGGGATTATAATTACCATGACTAAATGGTAATTAAGTAATTATAACTGGGAGGAAGATACAATAATTCGGCGAAATCTCGTGTCATTGGACAGGAAAAAAAATGGTAACCGAAAATCCCCCCCACCCTTTTTTTCCAAGTGAATTTGAGTAGTTAGGAAGTGAAAACAATTTTTGGAAAGTCCAAAAATCCAAAGATACAATTTTTTGGGGAAACTTCAATATTTGAATTTTCCCGCTCCCATTGCAAATCCTAAAAACCCGCGAAAAATTCAAAAACCAAAAACTGAGGTAACTCAAAAATGTGCAAAAATTGGGTTTTATAATTTCGAATAAAAATTGTTTCCACTTTTTTGGAAATTCCAAAAAAAATTTTTTTTTAATTTGAAAAACCAAAAATGGGTTAGAAATGTTAAAATCCGAAAAATGAGTAAAGTCATAGATTACATTTTCAAATTTTGGCGCCAAAATTTTTGAATGGGAGAGCGCCCATGGAATATCCACAAGAAAGAATAACATTCTAAAAATAGCGCATGGGGTCGAAGACACATTCCGCCCCATTCTGCCCCGGCTCTTCGTGCGCCGCCCCAAAAATAGAAGTACAACAAATTGTACTTACAGGGTATAACGTCGTTTGTGGTGAAGGGAGAAAGCGTTAAAAATATGAACGTCAAGAGCTCTTAATAATCAAGAATTAGGATAAGAATGGCCATAATTTTGCGTATTACATCATCGCGTCGGAAGAAATGCAACTGATCAGGTTATGTCCATTTTTGAATTTTCCCGCCAAAACTTCAAATCTACAAAATGTAAGAGACTTCCGGAAGTCAATGTTGAATTCTTGGAAAATTAAATAATTAAAAAAAAAAGAAGAGAAAAAGGAAAAAAAGAAAATTAGATAAAAGAAACTTTTTAACGCAAGTTATGATTTTTTTTTTGTGCTTTCAAATTCAAAAAATTACAAAATTTCCAAAAACCCATTTTTTTTTTGAATGTGTATTTAAAAGATGAAGACAAGAATTAAAAGTTTCAATAAGTAAAAAAATCCTTTCGGGAGTAAAAAATCACGTTTTTCATATAACGTTAAAGTTTGAATTTTCCCGCTAAAACTTGGGATATGAAAATCATTAAAAAATCCACAACTTGAGTTTCAATTTGCAAAAAATTGACATATCTCTCCAAACCTCAATTATTGTGCTCACAATCTTCCCCCAAAAAATCAACCCCAGCCCCCTCCAAACATTTTTCTCAAAAAAAGCACATGGCGTCGATACCCCCCCCCCCCCCCCCTCAAATCTAAAAACTATAAATTACTCTTTCCAAGTAATAAATTTCGAATCTCAAAAACGTTAAAAAACATTTTCACTCATTTAAAAATTCCCCAAAATAATTCCAAAAGCGAAAAAATTATGATGCAATATTAAAATTTAAAAAAAACACCTCAATCACTTTCAAGATTCAAAAATCTAAAAACTCAAATTTTCATATTAAAAAAAAAGGAAAAATTGTACAAATTCATTCGGAAAAAGCAATTCAAAAATCAATTTTAAAATCGAAAAATTCCAAAAATTTCACAAAAACCTCAAAACCGTTAAACACGTCGTTTTGAATTTTGCCGCTAAAAACGCACTTTCAATCTCCCCTCCCCTTCGCCCAAATAATTAAAAAAAAAATAGCGCATGGGTTTAAAGTCACCAGTAGGCCGGAAAAAAAATGTAAAAAACCATAAATTACACTTACAGGGTAGTACATCCCTTGTGGAGGAAGAAAGAACGCCCCAGGGCCCCACAGTTTGAGGCCGTTTTGCTCCACTGTTGTGCAGAAAATAACAGCGGATCCCAAGCGATCCCTGACCCCCAAAAACTTCCCAAAAAAATCACTTCACAAATGTGCCCCGTAAATCCTGAATTTCGTTTTCCAACAATTACAATAACTAATAATCCCCGCAAAACTCCAAAACAAACACAAAAAAGCGGTTATTTATTTCACACTAACTGGCAAAAAAAAAACCTTATTTTATTTCTGAACATTCGGCATTTCAGGTTGTTTTTTTTTCCCCTGCCCGCGCTACTTCGGAATATTCAACACAAATTCAACACAAAATAACGATTTTATCGGAGTTAAAACACTTGTTCACTGATCTGCAAGCATTTATTTGGGATATTAGAAGCTCTTTTTACGTGGGATTAGAAAACTCGTGGTGATTTGGGACTTTTTCAGAAACTAGACGCGCGATCCGTCGCGTGGTAAGTTAAACTTGCGACTGAGTACGAATAAAATCCGAGAGCTCGACTGAGGGGCGCCACTTGCGCAGTTGTTTGTGCGCAACATTCGACGCGCCACTGCCATCTTTGAATGACGGCGTGGCGGTGGGGGGCGGAGGAGGCGGTGATTTCGGATGGTTTCAGCGGTTCTGCGAATTAGAAGAGACTAGACGGCATATTTCTCACTCACTTCCCGCTCTTTTTCCAAAATTTTGATAGTTTTCCATACATAACGTCTCTCTTATTTTTGTATTTTTTTTTTTTAATTTGAACATGGAATATTTGTAAAATGTCAATATTTTCATATCGTGTAGTTACATTTTCGACATAATAAAAAAAAACATGTAGGATCATTGACATTTTTACATTTCAAGGCGAGTGTCATCATGCAGTTCCAATAAGAGTGTGCGCGCACCCACCGAGGGGGTGGGGGGGTGGTAGGCGGGTTTTTGGCGGAAGGAAGAGGGGGGGGGGGTGAATTCCTATCGAAAAGGTGTGTGGGTGGGTGCATGTGTGTGAGTAGGTGGGTGAGTGTGTGTGAGTAGGTGGGTGAGTGTGAGTGGGTGGGTGGGTGTGAGTGGGTGGGTGGGTGGGTGTGTGTGTGTGAGTGGGTGGGTGGGTGGGTGACTGTGTGTGAGTGAGTGGGTGGGGGGGGGTGTGAGTGAGTGGGTGGGGGGGGGGGTCGGTGTGTGAGTGAGTGGGTGGATGGGTGAGTGGGTAGGTGTGTGAGTGGGTGAATGGGTGGGTGCTATAGACGGAGCACCGAGGCGCAAATATATACCTATACGCTAAATTATACAAGTATATATATATACATATATATTAGTACAAATGTTTTGCCGATTGACCCAATTTGCAGTGGTTGGTAATACCGCTGGAGATATCGACATGGTGTCCCTCCGGACTGTCATTCACTCCTGGGAGACAAAGTGCTGTAACGGATGAAACTCTGTGGAATTATATCGCCCTCCCAGGGGCAACCCCACTTCCACCCCCCCCCCTCCTCACTCCCGCCCCACCTCCCACCTACCCCACCTCCCACAAGTGTTTACATCGTGATGCATGCGAAGTACATGGTATGGGCGATAGTACGTTTAAAGTATCCCAACCGTGATACACGATATTTTTTTTTTCGTGACCACACTTTGTTAGTTGCGTAACGAAACCACCGAAAATGTTAACTTTAGAAATTAGCGGAGGTATGAGCGTGTGCCCTGTGTGCTACGCTATGTGGGTCCAGTCAATTTCAAGGTCAAATGTTTTTAGGTTTCGGTGGATTTAGATTGAGTCTTTGGTCCGAAAGATGTACTTGGCCGATACTCTACCGCGCATCTTATATCATGCGTGACATAACCTATATGACCATTCAATTTTTTTGCAATCCCTTTGCCCATAATTTGTACAAAAAAAATCGTCAAAAGTCACTGGCAACTCGCTTAAAATTCCCCATAATATAAAGAAGTTAAGTCCTCAAAAGTTTATTTTTTTACATCTAATTTTTGCAGTAAAAAAATTTTCTCATTTCTTCATTTTTCTCCATAAATTTTAATACGGGGTTATTGCGTCGGTGAGCATCGTGGATTTTATTATGGCGGGGGGGTGGTAGTTGTAGGTGGCAAGGCGAACCCCGTGAGTCTGGATCGACCGCAGTTGCAAAAAGAAATAAAATTAGAGAGGTAAAAAGGAGAGTTTTCAGGCGAAAAAAAAGGAGAGAAATGCATATCATGGCTGAGATACTTTAAATGCGCTACGTTTGATATTATATTTTTCACGTACTGGGTACATTAGCCGCAATTATTTTTTTGCGGCAAAAATTGTGGTTCGGGTCAATAAGGCGTGTATAGTGGCTTTAATGGTAGATATAAGGTTAAAATATAATGTACCTTATGTAGAGTGGTTATTCACGGTTTTGTAAAAATTACCATTCCGTCAAGTAAAATTTACGAAACATCAACTTACAAATTATGAAATTTTGTATCGCTGTGGTTAAATTTTTTTTTCAACTTTGGTAATTTTTATATTGGCGTGTTGCAATTTTTACCTGACGGAATAGTAATTTTTACTGGTCAGTCGGTAAAAATTGCAGGTCGAGCTTGATAAATTTTGCCATACCCCTGCAATGATTCCACCCCACCGGTACAGCAGTCTTCATCGAAACGGTGGAGTAAAATTTACCCAACCTTATCTTGTGTATTTATTCAGGGTTTTGTAAAAATTACAATTCTGTCAAGTAAAATTTACCCCACTGAAAAAAATTACAAAAATTTTCTTTTTCAGGGAAATATCAAAAAAAAATTTTCAAAAAAAATGTGAAAAATGGGGGAAATATAGTCAAAAGGGGTGGGGTAATTTTTACAGTTTAGCACCCCACTTTTTCCCATTTTTATCGCCCTTCAATATGAACCCGATAATTTGCTTTCGGAATCAAATGACCCGCAATTTGGATCGAATCACCATTTTTGTTATTTTCTCCACTTTTATCTCGTATTTCAAACACACGACATGGCCTCCCCCCCCCACCCACCCCCTCCCACCCACCCACCACAGAGTTGTGGAAAACGGGAAAATAACCGCGCGAAATTAGAAAAAACTTTTTCAATATATCAGAGAAGTTTGGATATGAAAAAAATTCGTGTCTCGTGTGTCTGATGAAGAAATAACACAACGTGTCTTCACTAGATTTGAAATAGGTCCTCCAGCTGGCGGTCCAGCCTTTGGTCCAAGTCGTTTTTTTCCAACATTATTCAGTTTCTAGTGGACCATTGGAAATGTTTTTTTTACTCCGCACACATCAATATTTACCGAAGCTTTTTTTTTTATTTATTTTCAGAGCACTTTATGCGGTAATAACTGCATGTAGATAAATAAAGATTTAACTGTTTTTTATCAACTACAAGTGGAACGTGAAATGATAAAAAAAAATTATTGAAATTACAAATGAGGTTTACTCGTTAGCGGTTTCTCGGGGTAATAAACCTCAATGAAAAATCGTATTTGTATTCATGAGAAAATAGGAAAAATAAAGATGGAGGAAAAATATTTTTTTGAAATTTGTCCAATTGGATAATTTTTTTTTTTTAAATTTAAAGGCAGCAGTTTTATGACTTTTTTGCATTTGTATCATTATGAAATTTGAGTTTATTCAAAAGTTTTAAAAATTTTGGAAATTTCAAAAATTTCAAAAATTTGAAAAATTTCAAAAATTTCAAAAATTTCAAAAATTTCAAAAATTTCAAAAACTTCAAAAATTTCAAAAATTTCAAAAATTTCAAAAATTTCAAAAATTTCAAAAATTTCAAAAATTTCAAAATTTTCAAAAATTTCAAAAATTTCAAAAATTTCAAAAATTTCAAAAATTTCAAAAATTTCAAAAATTTCAAAGAAATTCCAGAAATTCCAGAAATTCCCGAAATTGAAAAGAATAATGATACAAAAAAGGGGTTCGTTATTTTTGTAGTCAGAGACGCGGGCATACGCAGAGCATTGTGACGTGGTTCTATTTGCCGAGCCCTCTTTCATGATTCGCGGGGTTACCATGGTGACGAGAAGAGTCCAGGGAGGTATATAGCGAGTAATAGTAACATCCCCCTCCCGTGGGGGGGAGGATGAGCCCTCGCAGGTGGCTCGTATAGGTGATGCGTTTCTATACGTGCGTTTAATGTTCTCTTTTCTTTTTTAGTTTCTCGAGAGAAAGTTGGGCGTTTTATTTGCGCAATAATGTTTCCTATTTCACCTCGTTACTATTTCTCAATTATCGAAAAAACTATAAAATTTATCAAGAAATTGTTCCAATGAATCTTGTTTAAAATTTAATTTTCTACAAAAAATTATCAATACATTTTTTTCCTGGAAGCTGTAGTTAAGAAGATAAATACGAAATAGAGGAAGCTGGTATAGCTTCCACCAAAATATTGAATTGGGACAGTGTCCCAATTTTCACTAAAGCAATCTTTCCACATCTGCACACTGTCTCAATTTTTCCTTGAGATGAAATGGAAATCGAATCGAAGCAATGTCTCAATTGAGAATTGGGACAGTGTCCCAATCACCAATTGGGACACTGTCCCAAACTCATATTGGGGCGTCACTTTAGCGTTCATCCGAGAAAAAAGGCTTGGACCGATAATTGGGACAAATCATAATTGGGACGTGTCTGTCCCAATAATTCCTAGAGTGTCCCAATTTTCATTTTCGTGATAACATAATACGTCACAAGAAACATTCTCATGAAAAAAGAATGATGTCCCAAATTTTGAAATATGGGACAGAAACTGCGGAAAATTGGAGAGTGATCTATGGTGTCCCATCTGAACTTTCGGATCTAGCTCGAGAGGGCGTCGTCGGAGAGAAATTTGTCACATATCTTTTTTGTGGGAAATGAAATTCTCCACAAAAAATGTTTTGTATCATTTTTCGCTAAAACCACTCAGTAAGGAAATAATTACATTTTAAGGGACACCTGTAGGAAAATGGTCTTGCGGGATTACAGATTAGGAAGATTCTGCGTGGTATCATTTGGTCCATTTGCTAATTTTTTTTTCTCAGGTATTTCCGGTTCGGGAGCAAGACATTTGTAGCCAAAGTTCATTAGGATGTTATTTCTTATTTTTTAAGCGAAGAAAGTTCGATGGGAAAGAAATTGTGGAGTTGAGGGGTCCAAGGGTTTCTCATGCAGTTTTCAAGTGCAACGAGTGATTATTTTTAGAAGTCCCCTTCGAGTTTGGCTAGCATGAACGAGACATTAAAAAAAAATAGGGAGAGACGGAGAATTGTGAGACGTCACAGATGTAGCGCACATGCGCGCATTACACCCCGAGACGCCATTCAGGCTCCCGGCAATATCCTCTCCGTCTGTCCCATACCCTCGTCAGAATTCCCCTCCTGAAACCCTCTTTACAGCGGGCGTTTTTCCCAAACCTTCTTGAAATGCGACTTTGTTCTCTCGTCAAGACCATCCGCCACTGTGAATTTTGCATGCTACGCTGCAAGCCAAATAGAGTGACCTCCTTTCTACCGAGACATGGCCTTTTAAGAGGTTTTTTCTGCTTTTCAAGTTGGAAAAAAAGAGTTTTTGAATTTTTTAATTTTGACGATTTTGACGATTCTTTCGGATTTTGAAGGGTTTTCAAAGTTTGCGAAACTCAAAAAAAATTTCGAAATTTTGAAAGTTTTTCGAAATTTTGATGTTTTTTTGAAATTCCAAGTTTTCCGAAATTTTGAAAGTTTTTCAAAATTTTAAGTTTTTTGGAATTTTGAAAGTTTTCCAAAATTTTGAGTTTTTCGAAATTTTGGGTTTTTCGAAATTTTGGGTTTTTCGAAATTTCAAGTTTTTCGAAATTTTGAGTTTCTTGAAATTTCGAATTTTTCAAAATTTTGAAATTTTTTTGAAATCTTGAGTTTTCCGAAATTTTGAAAGTTTTCCAAAACTTTGAGTTTTCCGAAATTTTGGGTTTTTCGAAATTTCAAGTTTTCCGAAATTTTGAAAGTTTTCCAAAATTTTAAGTTTTTTGGAATTTTGAAAGTTTTCCAAAATTTTGAGTTTTTCGAAATTTTGGGTTTTTCGAAATTTCAAGTTTTTCGAAATTTTTAGTTTCTTGAAATTTCGAATTTTTCAAAATTTTGAAATTTTTTTGAAATCTTGAGTTTTCTGAAATTTTGAAAGTTTTCCAAAACTTTGAGTTTTCCGAAATTTTGGGTTTTTCAAAATTTCAGGTTTTCCGAAATTTTGAAAGTTTTTTTCAAAATTTTAAGTTTTTTGGAATTTTGAAAGTTTTCCAAAATTTTGAGTTTTTCGAAATTTTGGGTTTTTCGAAATTTTGAGTTTCTTGAAATTTCGAATTTTTCAAAATTTTGAAATTGTTTTGAAATCTTGAGTTTTCTGAAATTTTGAAAGTTTTCCAAAACTTTGAGTTTTCCGAAATTTTGGGTTTTTCGAAATTTCAAGTTTTTCGAAATTTTGATTTTTTTTTTCAAAATTTCGAGTTTTATGAAATTTTTGAATTTTGAATTTCTCAGAATTCTCAACCCTTTTTACCCTCTTGAATATTTTCAAAAAATGTCAAATATGTGAAAATTAAATATGAAATTTTTCAAAATAATAATTTGGGAAATTTTTCCGAAATATTAAAATGTTAGAACTTCAATTTTTATTTGTAATTTACACATTTCGGAAAATTAATTCAGACATGTGTTGTCACGGAGTTAATCATGAGGCAATCCCCGTATTGTCAGGCAATCACGAGCGGTCCTTGATGAGTGTCACATCGCAAACACGTGAGAGATGGGTTTCATGGTGTGTCCAACCCCATGCGACACGTCCACGAACGAACCATCACACACTGGGGTTGCGAGATGAGGCTGATGCTGGGGATGCCTCGTAATCTCACAGGACATATAGCGGAGACCTTACGAGAGCACCCGGGCCTGGCCAATAGGGACACAACCTGAAGTGCCGTTTCCATGGTGACCCCAACATGCACGGATGCTCTTCATTATCTCCTCAAGGGTCCAATTCATCTTTTTTTTTTTTTTGTTAATTTTGAAAATTCCTGAAATTTTTGGAATTGTCAACATTTGGAAAATTTTAACGGTTTTTCCATTTTGTTAATTTTTTAAATGGGGAACTTTGCCGATGGTGAACATCTTGGATGGACCTCTGCACCTCATTAGGTTCTCACGGGTTCACACAATTTTTTTTTCAAATTGTAAAAATTTTTGAAAATCCCGAAATTTTGGAAATTCTCAAAATCGTTGAAACTGTCAACATTTTTGAGATTGTCAAAATTTCTGAAAATCTCGAAATTTTGGGAATTGCCAAAATATTTGAAACTGTCAAAATTTCGGAAATTGTCAAAATTTTTGAAACTGTCAAAATTTTTGAAACGGTCAAAATTTTTGAAACTGTCAAAATGTTCGAAATTTTTGAAGCTATAAAGTTTTCCAAATGTCTTCAAAAAGTTTTGAACTTTCGCAAATGTTTAAGCCTTTGGTGGGGGGAAATAAAGTCTTTATGAGAGCCCCCCAACGGGTGAGGAATAGGGACACAACTTGAAGTGGCGTTTCCATGGTGACCCCTCCAGCAAGTACGTAGGGATGCTATTCATTCTGTCTTCCAGAAGCCCCCTCCGGGAGGGGATGAAATAAAAAATTTGCTCACATAAAAATTGACCATCAGAGAATGTTGTCCATGTTTTACTTGAAAATGTTCAAAATTTTTGAAATTTCGAAATCTAAAATTTATAGAAAATTTCCTGCCTAGATTCATGCTTATGTGCACACCTGTGTGTATGTTTGTGTGTGTGTGTGTGGGTGTGTGTGTGTGTGTGCGTGTGGGAGGGTGGGTGTGTGGGAGGGTGGGTGTGTGGGAGGGTGGGTGGGTGTGTGGGAGGGTGGGTGGGTCGGAGGGTGGGTGAGAGGGTAGGTGTGTGGGAGGGTGGGTGGCTGGGTAGATGTGTGTGTGTGGGAAGGTGGGTGGGAGGGTGGGTAAGTGTGTGTGTGTGTGTGGGTGTGTGTGTGTGGCAGGGTGGGTGGTTGGGTGTGTCTGTGGGAAGGTGGGTGGGTGGGTGTTTCTGTGGGAGGGTGGGTGGGTGTGTGCGTGTGTGAATGGGTGTGTGTGTGAATGGGTGGGTGGGTGAGTGGGTGGGTGATTGGGTAGGTGGGTGGGTGAGTGGGTGGGTGGGTGAGTGGGTGGGTGCGTGAGTGGGTGTGTTTGTGCAAGTTTCAAGCATACGTATATTCTTCTGAATGTGTGTGTGTGTGTGTGTGTGTGTGTGTGCTTAGACTTTTGGAGTTTTTTTTACTGAATGCACACGTACTTTTCGGGAATAAATTTTAGAATGGTAGAGTGAGTGCTCACAAACGATTGGGAATAAAGTTTGTGAGTGAGGCGCGTTGAAATGCGTTTAGGGGAGATGTTTGGCGTTCAGCCAGGATTAATTTCGACTCTTCGATATATCCGACATGGCCAGTGGACGTTTTTAACGGTCGACAAAATAATGCGGGGACCCCTCTCAGGGAATTTCACCTTCGACCGCTTTTGGAGATATCCCAGGGCCGCTCCAGAATGGCATCAAATTTTTTTTTTGCGAAAATCAATCAAACATTTCAATCTGCTCTCACGTTTTTTATACTTTGGAATTTTGGGAAATGTTTGGCGTTTGGAGTTTATTTTTCAGTCGAAAAATTAACATTTTTTTTTTTGTAAATCTGAATTTGGTGGAGGACAAACCAAAATTGAAGAGAAAAATTTTCGTAATTTTTAAATTTTTTAAAATTGTTGAGTGCTACTGGAGATATCTCAGGGACGTTTTAGAGTGGAGTGGTAAAATTTTCTGGGGGCCTGCACTCGTGTTTATACGAGCTTTGCCCCTCGTAAATTTCGTTCGCCTACGGGAGCAGCCGAGGGAGCCTTAAGGAATAATATACAAGCGAATGTTGGATGAGTGTTCGTCTATTTCTCTTTGAGCGGTATTTTCTCGGGGATAAAATCCACGTGGCCGTGTCATTTTAGAGAAATGAGTAAACTAACACCGCAACATTGCTCAGTAGAATTCCGAGGAAATTCGGAAATTGTTTTCTACTCCAGTATTTCTGGTATTTGACAATTTTTGGAATTTTCAGATTTTTTAGAAAACTTTTAATTAAAAAAAAAATTTTTTAAATATGAACACAAAAATGTTGGGAAATTCACAAATTTTGCAAACTATGAAGTTTTAGAAAATTACCAATTTTTCTTTTACTCTAATTCTTTGAAATATTGAAGTTTTTAGAAATTTGAAATTTTCTTCTGAAACTTCCCGAATTTGAATTTTTGATAATTTGGCAATTCCCAATTTTTAGGTAATTCTTCCCACACATTATTCGACTTCATTTTTATTAAGAATAATTTAACACTGGAAAAAGACGCAAGAGAATTTTTCAAGAAAATTTTTCCATTTTTTTTTCAAATTTTCAAATACGCAAAATTCTTGCTCACGTCTTTTTGAAAAAAAAATCTTTGCATTTTTTTTTAATTTGTCGTGAATTTTCGAGAGGATTGGCTACTGAAATTTTCACCATCCGCATTATCGAAAGGAAATATCTCGTCTTTACCTTCTGCACAATCACCGAAAGATAATCCCCAAGTTTGCATTTTGAAGAACTCGTGTGTTCATAAGAGGTTGCGCCACTTTACCGAACGCCGAATTTCGTTTTAGAGCTTCTGAGCCACCTAAGGTACTTTTAGCATCCCCATGATAATTCTCCAACCCCCATAAGGTACCGACACTCGATAATATCCGCGAAATCCTCAACAGAGCGTCGGTAACAAAGAAAAACGCGGGAACTGCACTTCAACCGCCGCCATTTTTACCCGCGCGACTAACATGCGCAGGAGGCTGCGCACTCGTACACTCGGCAGTTTACTGCGCGCGATGGCGACACGCGGATGTTTTATATGTTATTATTTGATTGTGAGTGCTTCCAATAACTGAAATTCCGCAAAAAAACTTCTTATTGAGGCATAGAAAGTTATTACAAACAAACTTAGTTGTTTGACGACGGATAATTTGTTGCCCAAATCGTATTTGGTTGTGTTACTTTAGTCGCTTGACACACGTGGTTTTACAAAACGCGCGCAATGCATTTGTTTGTTCGTGTTGTGAGGGGGCGGTAATAACTCCACAATAATAAGAAATTAAACACTCAGACGTTTTCTAAACCGTTTTCGGAGAACTTCCCGCCAACTAATTATGCGAATATAACTGTATATCGTGCAACGAAATTGTTTTCATATGTAACCTTCCAACAATTTCCCTGCAATTTCAACTTTATAATTGTTTATTCTTTATGACGAAAGCAACTAGAGATAGGAAGATTTCTCTTTCAAAAATACACACTTTTTGACATATGCTTTTTTTATGTTTCATAATTTACGATAACATTCGGTGATGTCAAAGTTATTGGTTCGGCGCATGCGCCATCACACGCGTGCCCCGTTCACTGAAATTTTGCATCTATCTTGACAGTGGGTCGGTTGACAGAAATTTCGCCTCTACCTTTTTTGTCAGAAATTAAATTCTCTACAGAAAGTGTCTCTTAACGTTTTTCCTTAAAACCACTTGGTGAGGAGTTATTCATATTTTAAGAAAATCTTGAATTACCTTAGCGCTAATTTTTTTTAAATATTTTTTTTTCAATGACGTTAATTTTGGATGAGAAGATTAAGCGTAATTTCTTGAAAAATGATCCTTCAATCTCCCATATGCATCTTTAATAAAATGTCTATTGGTCTCCTTATGTTTCAGGCGAGAATGAGAAATTCCCGGGAATTCCAACGACATATTACGATCAATCGCTCGGTCTCGCCTCTCAACCGTAAATTCTTCATGAAATGCTTTTGGCATTCGAAGGGCCATTCTCAGTGACATTTTCACACGGGAGATCATTTATTTCGGGAAATGGAGGAATTATTCAGGGAAATGACGTGAGATTCTTCTATTTCTGGACGTCTAAGGATTCGTCGTTTGTTTGGGGGTTGAATTGACATTTTTTTCACGGGAAATCTTGAGGTAAAATGACCGCCATTTTTCAAAATGGTAAATCGAGGAACGTCACTTTTGCCCGGGAAAAATAGGCGGTAGAAAATCGAATGGAAAAGAAACAATATCCATTGCATCTATATTGTTCCAATTGTCAATTCGTCGGGTGAAAACTTCGCGAAAAAATTGTTGATTGAAACGCAAAAAATACCGCAAATTATTCGTCACAAATTTTAAAAAATTCCATGAAGTTAAGAAAGTTCCTCAATTTTCATAATTTCGAATTCGAAAAATGTTGAAAAAATTGTTGTCGAAAAATGTTCTTTTTTCTAGATTTGCCAAAAATGAAAAAAAATGTTCCTCGAAATTTTTGTTGCCTCTATTTTTAAATTTTTCAGAAAAAAGTTTGAATTTTTTTGGCGGGAGCGAAGCGCGGGAAACGGCCATTTTGAAATTGGTGTATCAAAATCTTCCAATTTTTAAATTAATATTAAAAAAAAAACAAAATTTTGTTCGTGACCATTCTCTTCATGAATTTTCAGATTTTCCAAGATGAAAATCGAAATTTTTTGGCGCGAGTGAAATGGCGGGAAAGTGATGTGTTTTGAATTTTTGACGGAAATTTTTTTTCTCAATGTTGAGAAACTGGAGAGGACTTTCCGGAAGTTCTCGGTAGATCTATTTTCTATTGTCTTTTCAGAAATTGAATTGTTTTTTGGTGGAAGAAAAGGCGGGAAAGTGCTGTGGTCATGTGTTCTATGTAGGAAGTGTGGACATACCCATATTTCGCGATCAAGTTGTTCCCATTCGTAACCAAGGGAGAAGTTAATCTGTTTGTTGCGTCTTTGAGTGTGTGACAGGAGCATTTTTGTTATTGTTGGGCCGTTTTGTTGGGTGCAAAGGAGCGAGTGACATTCGTGTGTGGTTCCCATAGCGGACAATTCGCAAGTGACGTTCTGTGAGTGATATCTATTTGATTTGAATTTGAAGTGTGCGCGCGCAGCCTTGGATCAGCTGACCAGTTTTTCGCGCGGGAAATTTAGACAGTTGCAATGTTCTATCTTCTTATATTATATCAATGCCTTGACATGTTTTAAAAAGGCTCGAGGGGGGGGGGGGAATTTTGAGTATATGTTTAGGCGGGAAAAGCAAAAATTTTGAATTTAAAAATCCGGAATTAATTGTGAAATTTTGCAGATTAATTTTTTGACAGCGAAAGTCAAGTACCGGAAGTGGCTTTGTCAGTGATTTCAAGACCGTTAAAAACCGCCAAAATCCTAAAAAAATGACCAAAATAAAAAAATATAAAACTTTTGTTTTTAATTATATAAAATTTTGAAAAAAGTGTGTAATTAAAATCATCCAAAATTATTTAAGTGGTTCAAATGTTCAATGTTTAAATACAGCCTAGGTCTCCTAGAGGCGAGGAAAATCGTATAAATATTGTCCCGGTAAATCGAAACCGGCTTTTGTCGATTTCCACAAGGGATTGAACAAGAAAAAAAAAGGGCGGGAGAAAAAGTAAGAAAAAGGAAGCCATGACCTCGCCTAGCATCCATCGCCTTCTTTACACACTCTTGGCATTGTGGGCAATCCGATAAATCCCCTGAGACTTCTTGCAGTAACAAAAATGCGATCACATGAAGGCAATAGAGAAATATTGTTCTTAAAACTCCGACTTTTTTTCGAATTTCACTAATGCTTCCGAACATTTTTTTCAATTCACATTATTATGTTTCAGTGGTGGCGCCACCGTACCCTTCTTCAGGCGCGCATCGAGATAATCTCTAGCATTTTGGTTCGGGCATCGTATGTCGAGATGTGAAGGAGATAGAGCAATTTTCATAAGAACGTTTTTTGTAGTCCACACTGAGAGGTACAATAAAGCTCTATATGAACATTCGTTAATATTCTTAGTTTTGAAGATATCTGCCAAAAATGCTTTCGCGCAATGCCGCGGAATTTCTCCATAGGCGGCGCGCTTGCGGTACAAGGTGCGCGCGCAGTGCGCGGGAATTTTGATCGACTCGAAGAATATAATTGCCCATCAACTTAACTGTGTGGTATCAATGATTTTTATCTTCACCTAAATAAACTAAAAGAGTTACTTGACGCATTAAAAAAGTTTCGCTCAAATATTTCAATTTTCGAACATATTTTTGATAACATGAAGATTTCGGCGGAAGTCTCATAACGCGACTGCACATGGGTAATAAAATTCAGAAAAAAAATCACATTTCCATTCAGCAACTCTAATTTTTTCCCTCTATCCAAAAAATTTTGATAAATTAAAAAAAAAAATTTCATGAAAAAAAATTGCGGGACAAACCACTTCCCCTGATCGTTATCAACAACTTCAGTTGTTCATACCGCTGTATCTCGATAACGGTTGAAGATAGAAAGAAAAGTGTCGAATAAATCTTGTTCCTCTCGCCAAAATCTACATTTTATGTCCTATACCTTTTTTCTCTAACTTTCATAACTTGGGAGATATCACTGACTTATGATCGAGAAAAAATTATGTGCACCATTATATAAAATTGTGTTCATACTCGAAATATGCATCTTAGGAGAGGAATGAGAACAGATGGGGAAGCTGAGAAAAAAAAGCTTGAGATAGAAATAATGAAGGGTGGAAGATATTGCTAGAATTCCTGAGTTTCTCGTATTTCGCGATGTAAAGGGTTGGGCGGGTGGGTGGGGGGGGGGGGGGGTGGGGGGCTTCTCATGTAATAAAAGCCAATGAGAGATATTGCCCTCAGGGAAACGCCTGAAATCATCATTTTCTGATGGAATTCCGTGTTTTTCTTCGACTCATGTTTTCTCAGTCTAATGGGTGTTTTTTATTCCAAAAAAAAAGAAATCAGAATTTACGAAAGAGTATATATCTATGTTTTGCGTTTTGGAATCAGGATTAATTTATTTTCTGTATTTGTACAAGGACTTTTGTTTTTCAATTTTTAATTGGAAAATCAACTCTCAGTGACTTTCACGATTTTTTTTTTTACAGATACCGCAAATGGAGATGTGGAACACTTCGGTCTCAGGACTAATAAGGCAAACATTCGCACACGTGCGGAGAGTGGCCGATGAATCAAGCGAGCCTTGGGGTTATTTTCGATCCGGAATAATGGGAATGGAATATTATCAACGAGGAAGGAGAGGAAAAAATGGAAAATTGCTTTGCCAGATCTACGCGCGACAGGTGTGAGACCTGAACACAAAGCTGTGGTGGAATTCTTCGCGCCGCGAATGCTGGTATTCGGTTTTTCTTTTGTAATTAGCTTGCAATTTTCGAAACATTGAAGTTCTTGAGGTGATTCAGGCTGGCAGAAAATTTTTGCAGTATTTTAGGTTTTTTATCAGTTTGAAGTTTGGTTTCGAGTTTTGGAGGTTGCAAATTTTTTTGAAGAATCTCACATTTTGGAAATCTTTGGAATTTTGGAAATTTGCAATGCTTTTAGCATTGTTGAAATTTTTTGGAGTTTTTTGAAATTTTCGAAATTTTTGGAAGGTTTTGAACTTGTTTCGAGGAATTTCACATTTCTGAAATATTCGGAATTTTGAGGATTTGCAAGGTTTTTATCATTGTTGAAATTTTTTGGAATTTTTTTAAATTTTTGAAATTTTTGAGAATTTTGAAAATTTTGCGAATTTTTGGCAGTTTTTGAATTTGTTAGAGATTCTTGAAATTTTCAAGATTGCTGAAATTTCTGACAATTTTGAGAATTTTTCAAAATTTTCAAAAATTTCAGTTTCCCAAATTTTCAAAATTTTGTAATTTTTTGAAATTTTCAACATTTTCAAAGTTTTTGAAATTTTTAAAACTTTCAAAATTTTCACAATTTTCAAATTTCTTAAAATTTTCAAAATTTTCAAAATTTTCAAAATTATCAAAATTTTCAAAACGCCAAAATTTTTGAATCCCTGGAAAAGTCCCAATTTCATGATTGAATATTGTCATTATTACCAATTGCTTCAATGCAATTCCATTATTGTCCCTTCCCAGGCCTCTTCAACACTAAATGACGACTTTGAAGACACTTTTGAAGGATCGATATGAGCATAACGTTGGCGAAGAAAATATTGGTAAAAAATGGTCAATACAACGAAAATGCGCGGGAAAAATTGCTTTAACAATTTGGGGAGTGAGTGAGGTAAATTTTCAAGTGATACCTTATCGCTGATACGTGCGACAAAAGTCCCATAAAATTGCCATCGATTTTCCATAGGAATACCGGCAAAAGTGCTATAGAGCATTGGCAACTTGCTTATGGGATTTTGCATAGAAATGCTGTAGGATTTATAAAATCCTGGAAACCCCATAGGAATTCCATAGAAGTCCCCTGTCTCCATTTGCTCTTCTTTCATCCCAACGAATACCATGGAATTTTTATGGGATTTCCCATAGAATATCCTAACAGATTTAAATCCCATAAAATATTCCCAGTCTCCTTCGAATTCCAAAATTTCCAAATTTGTACTTATCCCCATAAGATTCCCATAAAAACCCCATAAGATTTTTACAATTAAATTCCCATAAAATATTCCCAATCTCCTTCAAATTCCAGCATTTAAAATTTATACTTATCCCCATAAGATTCCCATAAAAACCCCATAAGATTTTTACAATTAAATTCCCATAGAATATTCCCAGTCTCCTTCAAATTCAAAAATTTCCAGATTTGTACTTATCCCCATAAGATCCCCATAAAACCCCCATAAGATTTTTACAATTAAATTCCCATAAAATATTCCCAGTCTCCTTCAAATTCAAAAACTTCCAGATTTGTACTTATCCCCATAAGATCCCCATGAAAACCCCATAAAATTTTTGCACTCAAAAATTCCCATAAAATGTTCTCAAATTTTCTCTCAAATTCTAAAATTTCCGAATTTTTCCAAAAAAAGTACAGAAAGTTTGTAAAGATCACAAACCATCCCGTTATGCCCCACCCCCTGGAGGTATGTCAAACAATTACGATATGTATGGAATATTTACGGACCAAAAATTCGTCATTTGAGAAACAACCTTGAGCCCTTCTCCGTGTGGGATTCCCCTTCTTCCCTCGATCGCTATAACGGTTCAGAGAAAAGCGCGGGAAAAATTTGCGGTGACAATTTGCCGGGTGACTGGGGGTGAATTTTCGAGTGATAAGACGCTCCCAGGGGTGAAAATGAGGGGGTGGGCGTCGGCGTTCAATCGGGGTCGAAGGGAGAGACCGTTAAAATTGTCGAGTGGCGTTTACATGCAGCGACACGCTCGATTAATCCCCCCCCCCCCCCACTCCTTCACGCTTCCTGCATGACGAGACGAGTGTGAGGATAAGAGAATTTTTGGGTTTGAAGGCAAGGACAGGAAATTACGGAGAGATTAATTTATTTGTTGTTGAGTTGTCACGTTTTTTTTTCAATCGAGGAATTCTCAGGGGATGCCGTTTTTGCGGATGGGTGGAAGAAACATGACCAGTGGCGCCACTCTGCATTTGGACGGCGCATGCGCAGTAAATTGAAATTTAGGAGCGAGCTGCCATTGGTCGTGTTCGACTTCATTAGAAATTTGAATGTTTGAAAATTTGAAAATTTGAAAACTTGAAAATTTGAAAATTTGAAAATTTGAAAATTTGAAAATTTAAAAATTTGAAAATTCGACAATACAAAAATTTGAAAATTCGACAATTCGAAAATTTAAAAATTTGAAAATTTGAAAATTTGAAAATTTGAAAATTTGAAAATTTGAAAATTTAAAAATTTTAAAACTTAAAAATTTTAAAACCTAAAAATTTGAAAATATGAACATTGCGAAATTTCAAAATTGCAAAAACTCAAAATGATAAAATTAAAAATTTGCAAAATTTCAAAATTTGAAATTAATTTTTTTTTTTTTTCAACACATATTCTTCAGAGACTTTTCGAATCTATCTATCTATCTATCTCTTTTTACAAACGAGAATGCATGTCGAGAAGAGGGTAGTGTCTCGCAATAAGAGGATTTTTGGGTTTAAAAACGACGATGCAAAATTACGGAGAGATTAAAATGAAATTATTACGTTGTTATATCGTTGGGATTGCGTTAGTCTTTTGTGCACGTCAAATAATCCTCCAGGGGGCTAAAAAAGTGGAGGTATTAATTTCTCCCTGAAATCTCATAAAGGGAAGAGTTGACAATGTGATGAATGTTCTGAAATTTTTTTGGAATTTTCTTCATGGGCTGATATTGATGGAGATAGATTCTATAAAAAAAATGAGTTGTCTTCCTCAATTTTACAACAAATTTTGTTTCCATTATAGCAATCAATTTCAAAAATTTGCAAAATATTAAAATTGAAATTTTTGCAATTTTCAAAAATTGCGAAAAAAAGTTTTGCTCTTTTTACAATTTTCAAAAATTGCAAAAAAAGTTTTGCGATTTTCGCAATTTTCAAAAATTCTGTAAAACGCCAAAATTTCAAATTTCAAAAAATTTCAAATTTAAAAAAAAATCAAATTTCAAAATGAAGAAAAAATTTTTCGGAATCAAAAATAGAAAAATTTTGAAATTTCCGAAAAAATTAATTTTGGAAAAAAAAAAATTCGAAAACTTGAAATTCTATCAAAGGCTGATCGATTTCCCTTCAAAATCCGCATAAACCGGAAAGGTTTGTGGAGGGGTGAAAAACGCGCGACATGGGGTGGGCGGGGGGGGGGGGTGGTATCCATGACGCTTGACTCACCGGACGCGATTCGAGAATTTCATTTCCGCGGGACGTCCGTGCTTGGGAACTTCTTAAATTAAATTTCTGAATTACAGCCAATCATCGTGACGCCAACATAAAGGGGGTGGGGTGGGGGGGAGTTCTGTGGGAGAATGTAGGGCGTATGGAAACGTAAACGTACCGCGAGGGGCGCTGACTTCTGCGTTTAACGACATCGACGTGCTACCTAACCTCTGTCCCACTTGCACTTGCTCTTTCGCTCGCGATAAGTCCTTTGATCGTAAATTCAGGGGAAATTTCAGTACGTAATGAAAGGGGGCAAAATCCGCCGATTTATTCTGGTAATGCAAAACGAAGTGCATTAAGAATGCGTTTAATAATGGAGGAAATTGAGCGGATATGTTTTGAGTTTTTCATGGGGTTGCGAGGGCGAGTTCAGAGGGGGCACTACTTGTCGGACCTTGCGGGAAAATTTTTACTTTTGATTTTTCTTAAAATTTCAAAATTTCAAAATTACAAAATTTCAAAATTTCAAAATTTCAAAATTTCAACATTTCAAAATTTCAAAATTTCAAAATTTTAAAATTTCCAAATGTCAAAATTTCAACCAAAAAGCTTCAATCACACTCCCACAATTTCAAAATGGCAATTTTTCAAAATTTCAAATTTTCAAAATTCCGAAATTTCAAAATTTCAAAATTCCAAAATGTCAAAATTCCAAAATTTCAAAATTCCAAAATGTCAATTTTTCAAAATTTCAAAATTTCAAAATTTCAAAATGTCAATTTTTCGAAATTTCAAATTTCCAAAATTTCCAAAATTCCAAAATTCCAAAA
Source organism: Asobara japonica (assembly GCA_026005395.1). Lineage (NCBI taxonomy): Eukaryota > Metazoa > Arthropoda > Insecta > Hymenoptera > Braconidae > Asobara > Asobara japonica. The sequence continues at coordinate 1,325,270 of BQMI01000565.1, read as the reverse complement.
TGTCAAAATTTCAATTTTTCAAAATTTCAAAATTCCAAAATGTCAAAATTTTAAAATGTCGAGTTTCTAAATTCCAAAATGTCAAAATTTCAAAATGTTAGAATTGTCAATTTTCGAAATTTGGATCAATATTCATTTCAAGATGAACTTTCGCTATTCGCCAGGAGTTAGTTTTTAGTTCCCCGAACCTAGCTACTGATTTGCTTGGTACAAACAAGGGTTAGTTGGTAACTCGATGCTTTTTGCTCTGTGTGTGGAAATCGGAGTCTCGCAATCGACCCACCGGACTTGTCGGCATTCAGGGGGCAGTTATCGGACGATGCAAATGAGGAAAGGAACGGCTGGAGAAGCCACGAGAGATCTCTGATTGAAAACATAGAGGACCATATTATTTTCCCAGCAGTGGGAGAAAATCAAGCGCTGAATATTTTTTATAAATCTATTCTGACGTTTCGTGTTCCTCTGTGTGTGTGTATGTGTATGTCTGAATCTGCATAATCGGAAAAATAGAGAAAGAAAATTTTTTTTGGAAACTTCACAAAATCTCAAATCTCTATTTTTCTCACATTAGAAATGACAAACAACAAGTTCCGTTGAAATTGTCGGACTTATTAATGCCCCGAAGTCATTGACCGAAATTTATTGCACGAGTGGAAAAAGAAGAGGCAGATGAGGGGCGATAGTACAGTTTCGTCGAAGCCGCTCAGTGGGAAGTAATTTGAATTTACCGCCACGACGTTTGGCGCGCAGTGGGGGCGCTTCAGCTCGCGAATTTCAATTAAAGCGTGCAGAAGAGGGGGGAATCCCCGGAAGTCCAAATAGCAGAACGAATGGTGTTTGAATATTAAACGGGATCGATTCCACTGCATAAACATTTTGCGTCTCACATTACCTCCCTGTAATTCGACTACAATTCATTAACTTTCTGATAAGCGGAATTGATGCTTCAAAAAACGCTTCAAAAATTAAAAAAATGAGATATTTACTCTCTTCGGTATTCCATGTAATTCTAACACATTTGCTACCGCACACGCCCAAGCAACCTTCCATTCATCCATCCACAGTGATTCGCCCACCCACCCACTCATCCATAGCTCCCCTCACATTTACAGCCAGCCACCCACTCATCCGCAGTTCCCCTCCCATCCACAGTCAGCTACCCACCCACCTGTCTACAGCCCTTCAGCCATCCACCCACTTATCTACAGTCACCCACTCACCCACTTATCCAGTCACACACCCACCTACCCATCCACAGCCATCCACCCATCCACAATCAGCCACTCACCTACCCATTCACCCACCTACCCATCTACAGCCACCCACATACTCATTCACCCACTTACCCACAGTCACCCATCCACCTACCCTTCCACAGCCACTCACTCATCCACAATCAGCCACTCACCTACCCATCCACCCACATACCCATCTACAGCCACCCACATACCCACTCACCCACTTACCCACAGTCACCCATCCACGTACCCCTCCACAGCCACCCACCCATCCACAATCAGCCACTCACCTACTCATCCACCCACATACCCATCTACAGCCACCCACATACCCACTCACCCACTTACCCACAGTCACCCACCCACTTACCCACAGTCACCCACCCACCTACCCCTCCACAGCCACCCACCTACTCACTGACCCACCTACCTACTCTCTGACCCACCTACCTACTCACTCCCCCACCGACCCACTCAACCACCCACCCATTCACAGCCCCTCGCCCGCTTATCCACTCATCCGCAGCCACTCACCCACCCACCCACTCTTCCACAGTCATCCACCCACTCATCTACACCCACCCACTCACCTATCCACACACACACAAACATTGAACATCCTAACTTCCCACCCGGGCTCCGAAGAATATTTCACATGGTGAAGTATTTTCTCATGTATTCCGACCCATAGCAGGAACATTCCATCGCTAACCTCCCGCCATAGTAGCACAGTAGTCTTTGGACATTTACCCTCTGTCTAGAAATACGATGAGCTAAGTGGCGACAGTCGGCCCCAGCCGCATGGATGGGTGTCCAGTACGCCCTACCGAAGAAATTCTAAAAACTAGCTCCCGTGGGGAGCTCAATACAGACGGAATAATGAAAAAAAAAACCCACACACAGTACATAACGGGTCTAGGTGATGTCTAACGCCAAGAAAAGCGTAAAATTTCACATTCATAATAAATCATTGGCATTTCAATCAGCGATGTTTTGAAACGCGTGTAGCGCCCGTTGATGGACTTTCGTTGAATATAAAGTGAAATCAATTTCCTCCGCATCGGGGCATCTCCATAATTTTCCTCAGACTACCACGCAAGATTTTCGCACCCCCTCCCCCCCCCCCCGGCGGCCCCTTCTACCCTCGGGGTTCTACAATTTACGTTTTTAGCGCTCGTTTTAGTCTTCCCGGTGAAATTCCCGTTTCCTGGTAAAAAGAGTGAGGAGCCGAGGGATGATTTATTATTCCCACGGCCTCGACCCGGAACAGCTTTTCACCCACTTTTTCATAGCGCCCCCCCCCCCCCGCCCATCCGTCCAATGGACCAAACGCCGTCGGGTATTTTTCATTCTATTTTTCATCGGCTACATTCCTCTCTGTGCTTTTTCGACTTTGAGGCTTTTTCGAAGTTATTTAATCCAATCAGCTGAAAAACATTGCTTTATTTATATACTTTTTTTAAAAAGTGTACACTGCAAAATTGGAATAATTTCGGAAATCGAAAAAAAAGAGAAATGCAAAATCGGAAAAAATTGAACAATTTGAAAATTAAATTTTTTTTTGAAATTGAAAAATTTGAAACAAAATGTTAAAACGTTGAAAAAAATTCAAAAGGTAGAAAAAATTGGGGAATCAAAAAATACAAAAATTACAAAAAAAAAAAAATCAAAAATCAAAAACTCAAAAAATAAAAAAAAAAATTTCATTTTCAATTTTTCGCTCATTTTTTTTATTTTCCCATTCTCTTTTGCCCCACTCACTATACCTGGCGAACATGTATTTTTCATTCTATTTTTCATCGGCGGCATTCCTTTCAGCGCCAGCTCTCGACTTTGGTCTCTGCCTTTTTCGGGGTTATTCGGCCAATCCATCACTACAGCCCAGGGGAATTGATATGTGTACCCAGAATTGTTCTGTTGGTGATTGGTTTCTGTGATCCGGCAACTAGCAGCGCAGTGATCAAAGTGCGCATAAAAACAATTCACCTTCCCATAGCTCCCTAAAAGGGTACACTAGATTTGTCAAACTTGAATTAATAATTGAAATATTTGAGCGAAACTTTTAATGGCTCAACTAACTCTTCCAGTTTATTTAGCTGAAGATAAAAATCATTGATACCACACAGTTAAGTTGATGAGCAATTATATTCTCCCACTCATTCAAAATTCCCGCGCGCTGCGCGCGCACCTGGTACCGCAAGCGCGCCGCCTAGGGAGAAATTCCGCGGCATCACGCGAAAGCATTTTTGGCAGATATCTTCAAAACTAAGAAGATTAACGAATGTTCATGTAAAACTTTTTTGTAGCTCTAAGTGTGCACTACAAAAAACATTTTCATGAAAATTGCTCTATCTTCTTTACATTTCGAGATATGCTGCCCAAAACAAAATGTGAGAGATTGGCTCAATGCGCGGCTGGAGAACGTTGCGCGGGGATTTTTGAATTTTTCAAAAATCATAAATTGGTAATTATTAAAATGGAGCTTTTTTGATGAGCTTTTCTGAGGAGCTTTTTTGATGAGCTTTTTTGATGATACTTTTTGAGGAGCTTTTTTCGATGAGACTTTTTGAGGAGCTTTTTTGATGGGACTCTTTGAGGGGCTTTTTTTGAGGAGCTTTTTTGAGGAGCTTTTTTTGAGGAGCTTTTTTGACACGCTCATTCACTGGCTTCATTATCCCTATCTCGGTGTGTTTTTTTTATTCCCTTTTGTATTTCCGCGAAAGCCCGTGGAGGTTTTCGTCGTTTCACCGCGACAGAGTGCCACCCCATGGCTCACCCCCCCCCCCCCCCCCCCGCCTCACCACCCCATCGCCTAGACTTGCGCCTAGTGTCTAGGCCCTCGTTACTCATGCATTTATTCGCTCTAATTACGAACGCGTCGGTTATTTCAAGCGCTATCCCCCCAACCCCAGCCGCCTTTCACTTTGGTTATTCCGCGAGTTTTTAAGTACCTCTCCAGTGCGGCTCATCGTTTCCCGGGATATGACAATCTTTCCGCGCGATAACGACTCATTATGGCTATTTTAAATTCTTGGGAAAATAGCAGATTCCCCATCGTCGCGGCTCGGTATTCATGGAGACTATTTTTTTTTCAAGGCGAGGAATTTTTAAAGGGCGAGTTATGTCGACAATTTGATTTTTTTTAATTAGCGGAAAATGACGAATGGAAAGGGCGCGAAAATTCAAATTCGAATCTTTTTTTATGAAAATTTTTTTTTAGTGAAATATGGGAAATTTATTTTTGGGCATTTTTGGAGATTTTTTCAAAAAAATTGAAAATAAAAACAAAATTTTGAGAAATTTGGAAATTTGAAAATCAAAATTTTGGAATTTTTTTTTTTCTTTTGACATTTGTTGACACTGAGAAATTTCAATTTGTTTATACTTTCAATTTTCACTCGCATTTCTTTACATTATTTGTCCTCCAATTGAAAAACAAAAATTGGGAATTAAACGAATTGTTTCCGTGTACCGCGTTTCCCCATGGGCATAAAGGTCAAATAATTTGAAATTCAATGCCGCCGGGCTGCCATCTAAAATTCATACAAACGTGTTTCTATACTACTCGAAAGCGACTCTATTAAAACAAAAATAATTTTTAAAAATAAAACAGTTGACAATTTCGGAGAAATGCAAATTGCGGAAACAAAATCATTGAACAGCCGGAAGTCGTAAAAAAAAATTATGTCTCAAAAATTGGAAAATTGGCAAAAAAGCTCAAAAGCTCAAAAGCTCAAAAACTTCAAAAAAGCTCAGACACTGAAGCTCGAGCGCCCCAGACACCTCGAATGCTTCGGAAAGCACAAAGGTCTCAAAAAGCTCGATTGTTTCAAAAAAGCTCAAAAGTTTCCATTCGAATGCCCCGGAAAGCTCAAAGATTTCAAAAAGCTCGATTGCATTAAAAAAACCCAAAAGCTTCAAAAAAGCTCTGCCGCTTCAAGCAATTCGAATGCTCCGGAAAACTCAAAGATTTCGAAAAGCTCGATTGTTTCAAAAAAAGCTCAAAAGCTTTCAAAAAAAGCTCGACCGCTCGAAACAATTCGATTGCTTCCGAAAACTCAAAGGTTTCAAAAAGTTCGATTGGTTCAAAAAAGCTCAGACGTTTCAAAAAGCTCAAATGCTTCAAAAAGCTCGAATGAGTCAAAAAAGCTCAAGCGTTTCAAAAAGCTCGGGTGCCACAAAAAGCTCAAGCACGTCGAAAAGCTCGAAAGCTTCTTGGCAAAGCTTGCAAAAAAAAGCTCGCTCAAATTTGACAAAATGTATAATTACAAATTAAAGAAATTGTTCAATTAAAAAAAGTATTTCACAAACAATTAGTGCAATCATTTAACCCCGCGAACCGCGAGCGACGCGGCTCAAACCGAAAGCGACAAATGATGGAAAAAAAAAATTGTATAATCGTCATTCGGTCCGGGCGAATGGAAAATTATTGAACCGGGGAAAAAGGTAAATCCGTTTGGGGGAATCGTGCTAGACAGAGTCGTTAAATTTTATCCCAAAATCGAGACCAATTGTTTTGCAATGCAATAGCGAACGAATCATTAATTTCGCTGTTTACCCGCACATCTGCCATCACCAATAATCGATGCCATACACTATTCAACTGATAATAACTGTCAATTGAAAAGTGCTATTTCTGCATAATGCGATGGATGAAAGGTTGCAATGGGATACTTTCAACCCGTGATAGCTCCTTAAAATTTCAAAAAAAAAAATTTCAAAAAAATTTCAGAAAATTCGGAAATTTTTTTAAATTTTTTTAAAAATTTCAAAAATTTCAGAAATTTTAATGAATTGGAAAACAATTGTAGAATTTCAAGGGCTCAAATTTTTTTTGGGAATTCGAAATTCTTTTGGAAATCTCAAAATTTTTCAGCAATTTCAAAAAAATTCAAAAATTTCAAAAATTTCAAAAATTTCAAAAATTTCAAAAAATTTCAAAAATTTCAAAAATTTTAAAAATTTCAACAATTTCAAAAGTTTCAAAAATTTCAAAAAATTCAAAAATTTCAAAAATTTCAAAAATTTCAAAAATTTCAAAAATTTCAAAAATTTCAAAAATTTCAAAAAATTCAAAAATTTCGAAAATTTCAAAAATTTCAAAAATTTCAAAAATTTCAAAAATCTCAAAAATTTCAAAAAATTTCAAAAATTTCAAAAATTTTAAAAATTTCAACAATTTCAAAAGTTTCAAAAATTTCAAAAAATTCAAAAATTTCAAAAATTTCAAAAATTTCAAAAATTTCAAAAATTTCAAAAATTTCAAAAATTTCAAAAATTTCAAAAAATTCAAAAATTTCGAAAATTTCAAACAATTTGAAAAAAGTTGGAAAGTTTCAAAAAATTTCAAAACGTTCAAAAATTTTAAAAATTGCAAAAAATTGAAAAACAATTTACGATTTTATCCAAATTTGAAAACTCCTTTAACATTACAAAATGCAAACAAATATGAATATTTGGAATTGCAACCCTATTTATACATTGCCCTGTGTGGTTCGGGTATTACCAAGAATTCCCCATTTCTTTCCATCGCATCCCGCGTTTTCATGCGAATCTCGTTATAACCTACTGCCAAAGCCCCCCACACACGTCGCTGAATTTCCCACTGGAAGGATTAGTCTGCTTTCCCCTTTTTGTTCCTGTAAATGCGCCTTTGGAGCTAATAAACCGAAATGTTTGGCAAACTGGGCTTGTCAAACGTTTATTTTTTCGAGTTTGGCAACGGATTTGGGATGCTCCACGCTAAGAGGATTATTAAAATATGAAACACGGTGATATCATAAACCGATAATGGAGGAAATTCGCCCAAAAATTTTTTTCAATAAAAGCTTCCACCAAATTGGAATTTTTTTTTTAAATCCATTTTTTCCCTAAACTCTGAAAGTTTTCAAATTTTCCAAATTTTTGAAGTTTTGATTTTTTTTTTTGAAATTTCCAAAATTTTTATATTTTTTATTTTTTTTCATTCAATTTTTTTTTCAATTTTGTGGAGCTTTGGAGACTTTCCAAATTTTCTATTTAAAAATTTTGGTACCAACTTTTGTGGTTTTCGATTTTCCAAAAAAATTGGAATCAACAAATTTTGTTTATAATTTTGAAAATAAAAAAAAATTCAAAGCGTAAAAAATTTTGCACTTCCAAAATGTCCAATTCTTCGATTTTCGTATGAACTATAAAAAAAGAAAAAAAATTCTCAATTAAATCAGAAGTGATTGCTATCGCTCTCATCGATGGACCAGATCGATCTCATAAAAATTCCACGTCCCGCGCCTTTTTCCAACGTCGCGATTACCACTTCAACTTTCCTTCCAGGTTCGCGGGCTTTCACTCCTTTTATCGCCCCAATGTGCGCTAATTATCGTTTTACCCCCACCACAACCGCCATTGATCGTTCATTCCATTGATTCGCGAGAAACCGCGATTTACGATTTATGCCGGTCAATCTCATTTTTCTATTTCCTCCAACCCCCCTCCCCCCTCTCCCCCAAAAAGGAAATTTAATTTGAGGCCCGAATTCCTTGTCCCGTAGGGACCCGGGGACAGTTGAAAATAGGAGAAGCTTGCATTTGCCGGGTGTGGAGGCCCGAAGGGAGAACTGCAGCTGAAGTTCCCCTTACGGTAAAGTGATGCCTTGCGGGTGTCCCGTAGCAATTCGGGGACAGTCGAAACTAGGGGAAGATTGCGCTTCTCTTCTGTGGAGGCCCGAAGGGAGAGCTGCAGCTAAAGTTCCCCGTATGACAAAATGATGTTTTGCAAGTGTCCCATAGGAATCTGGGGACAGTCAAAAATAAGCGAAACTTGCACTTCCGTGGTGTGGGATGCCCGAAGCGAGAGCTGCAGCTGAAGTTCCCCTTACGGTAAAGTGATGCCTTGCGGGTGTCCTGTAGCAATCCGGGGACAGTCGAAACTAGGGGTTGCGCTGCTGTGGTGTGGTAGGCCCGAAGAAATACCTGCAGTTAAAGTTCCCTCTACGGTAAACTAATGATTTGCAGGTGTCCCATAGGGATCCGGGGACACTTGAAAATAGGGGGCGCTTGCCCTTCCATGGCGTTCGGAGGCCATGGGGTGGCGCCACTCCCAAATATCGTCCTCTATCATCCTCTTCACAGTGTTATATTCATCCGGTTCATACTGAAGATCTAGAAAGAGTTCTTCTTATGAATGAATGGGAAAAAACGCATGCACCCACAGGTTTGGATCCTACTCAAGTGAATTTTCTGGTAATTAATTCATTTGTTAATGCTCGTTATTAATTCAGTTATTCTGGGGGCGTCCCTGGGGTAGAATGGCCAATGGATAATCGGGAATTGTTGTCGGAGGGATCGGCGAACGGGAATTCGAGTGATGGGAGAATCATTAGTCTCTCTCCCAACGTTTTTTGCTTTTTTGTTTTGTTTTTTGTTTTTTATGGAGATTTTATGGGTATTGCGCGGGGATTCGCCGATAATGAGGGGCGGACCAAGTCCGGGCATTTAATGGGCGAGGCCAGCGGTGTTTATGATCCATTTTGCATGGAAAATTTGACGGAAATTTTGAGGGGCATTTTTTTGGGAGAGCACGCAAAATTTTTTCTAATCACGCTGAACAAAAAAAAAATTAAGAAAAAAAAATTTAGAAAATTAAAAAAAAAAATTAAAAAATTAAAAAAAAAATTTCAATTAAAAAAATTAAAAATTTTTTTTTTAAATCAAAAAAGCAATTTTTTTTTTAATTTAAAGAAAAATTAAGAAAAATTAAAAAAAAAATTGTTTAAAAAGTGAAAATTTGGCCAATTCCGGAAGTGTCGAAAATGGCAAGATTTCAAATTTCCGGAAGTTGAAAATGTAATTTTCATCTTGTTGGCCGCCATTCGTTGAAAATCCCCTTCATCCCCGAGAAAGGCTGAAATAATGCAATTTTTTTTTTAACCAATTTTTTTCGTCTCTGTTTTAAAAAAAATTCACACGTACGTCACGGACGTCGAAGTAATCTCGTTAGTCGACGGTGGGTGAGTTCACCTTTTCGTTTCAAAGCGAAAAAAATTTTATATTCCCCCCCCCCCCCCGGCCTCCCTCCCACCCACCCACGCCTCCCCCTTTTTTCTCCCGCGTCCAGCGCTTCAGTGACGTCGTTAAATTTCACGGGGAATTATATGGCGTCTCTCGCGTGGCTCAACGAATATATATATATAAAAAAAAAAAAAGTTCATTTGTCCCAGGTCGATCGTTCTGCGCTCGATACAACGCTATTTCACCGCACCATTTAATTTGGCCCCTTTTGCACATGTCGCAAAGTTCTGAGACAGTCCCCGATAGTGCAACCCATTTTGCCCCGCTACCAAGCGGAAATAATTTCTCTATAATCTTGAGTCGCAACATTTATTTTTACAAATTTTCGCTCACTTTTTATTTTTTGTATTTTTTTTTTTTTTTGATTTTGAAAATTTTGGAATTGAATGAATTTTCAAAATTTTGAAATTTTGAAAAAAAATGAATTTTTGAGGTTTCGAGAAATTTGAAACGTGAAAAATTTGTGGCGTGAAAATTTTGCTGCGAAATTTTGTTTATTTGGATTTTTGAGGGGAAGTTTTAGCCGTTTAAACCTGGCGGGTCCTGGCTGCAATTTCAATTGTTCGGAACGCTCTATCGTGAGAACCGTTGGAGATAGAAAAAATAGTGTTGAACAAATGTTGTTGGTTTTTTAACAATACACATTTTATGTCAAATGAGGTTTTTTGTAATTCCCATAGGTTGGGAGATATCGAGGGAGGGGGAAGACTTTCCGGAAGTGCTGTGGATGCTTTACCCTGGTGATGGGTAAGAAATTTTTCTGGACACTCACCTGGAACAGAAATGAGAAAATTTCCATTAGAAAACGGAAAACATCGATTCGGATTTTTAAAACGTTTAGAAACTTGGAAATTTTGACATTTTTGACATTTTTGACATTTTTGATATTTCTGACATTTTTGACATTTTTGTCATTTTTGACATTTTTGGGATTTTTGACATTCTTGACATTTTTGACATTTTTGACATTTCTGACATTTCTGACATTTCTGACATTTTTGACATTTTTGACAGTTTGACATTTTTGAAATTTTTGAAATTTTTGAAATTTTTGAAATTTTTGAAATTTTTGAAATTTTTGAAATTTTTGAAATTTTTGAAATTTTTGAAATTTTTGAAATTTTTGAAATTTTTGAAATTTTTGAAATTTTTGAAATTTTTGAAATTTTTGAAATTTTTGAAATTTTTGAAATTTTTGAAATTTTTGAAATTTTTGAAATTTTTGAAATTTTTGAAATTTTTGAAATTTTTGAAATTTTTGAAATTTTTGAAATTTTTGAAATTTTTGAAATTTTTGAAATTTTTGAAATTTTTGAAATTTTTGAAATTTTTGAAATTTTTGAAATTTTTGAAATTTTTGAAATTTTTGAAATTTTTGACATTTTTGACATTTTTGACATTTTTGACATTTCTGACATTTTTGACAGTTTGACATTTTTGACATTTTTGAAATTTTTGAAATTTTTGAAATTTTTGAAATTTTTGAAATTTTTGACATTTTTGACATTTCTGACATTTTTGACAGTTTGACATTTTTGACATTTTTGACATTTTTGACAGTTTGACATTTTTGACATCTTTCACATTTCCAATCCTGTACGAAAACTGAAAACTTGGACACTATATGAAATGAAGCCACCCCGGTCCTTCCAGCGAGTTAATCCTCAAATTCCTGGAGCCCTGCACTCGATGAAGGTGTCAAAGTCAGGAGCATAAGTTTGCCAACCCCCCCCCCCCCTCCCACCCGCGAAATACAAACCTTCTTCTCCAGCCAATCGAGTCGTCTGCTCGCGATGGCCGCTAAATGGAGCTGCCGCTGCCCGAAAAAAGCCATTCGTCGGATATAACAGACGCCACGTCACAAAATTAATTAAACCCTCTCCGTAAACACAAATCCCAAATGTCCTTTCCACATAAAAAAAAAAAAAAATTAATTCCCTCCTTCATTTTCCTTTCCGCATAAGAAAAAAAAATCAAAGAATATCCAAAACATGCAAAAAAAAAAATTCAAAATAGAAAAAAAAATTTCCAAAAGTTTGTGAAAACTATAAAAAAAATAAAACATTTGGAAGTTAAATTTGCAATTGGTTACGTCACAGAATTAATTAAATCCCTTCTGTAAACAGAAGTCCGCAAATGTCCTGGTCACATCAAAAAATGCAATTCCCCCTCCCCCTCCTCCTCCCCCCCCCCCCCGCCCACCCACCCACTTTGGCTACCGGAAAACTTCACGTTTTCGTTTCTGCACGAGTGACGAAACGTTCGTTTTAACGACGAGAGGACGAGTTTGAGAATTCTGCTCTGACAAAGGAGACAAGGGATGGAGTGGGTGGGTGGGTGGTAGTGGGTGGGGGTGAATGGGATGTTCTGAGTATTCTCTCATCCTTTTGGATTTTCCCTTTTCCTCATCCCCAAGACAACCATCAGAAGTTGTAGGGTGAGGAGTGGGTGAGGAGTGGCTGAGAGGTGGGTGGGTGGGGGGTGGTGGGGGGGGGGGTGAATGATAAACGAGGTTGATACTACCCCGAGAAAAGAGATAGCAGTGTCTGTATCAAAATCCGCTGATAATGGCAACCCTTTGAGCCGGGTTAATTGGTCCCTGCTCGCGCTATGAGCGCCGCGCCGCTGCACTCCTTTCCTCAAATTAAAAATCCAAAAAATCGCAAAAAATTCAAAAATGCCCAAAAATTTGACAATTTTCAAAAAAATTCAAAAATTTAATTTTTAAAAAATTATATAACATGAAAAAAAAAATTACAACAAATTATTTCAACCCTCGATGCCGAAATCCTCCCCCCCCCCCCCCCCCACCCGCCCCTTCTCGCCGCACGTCAGAAGTTCAAACGAGGGATGAGGTATCCCGGAAAATGGGGGATGGGTATACTTTATTTCTGGCATTGCAGACGAATGCCACGAGAGACGAGAAACGTTCCCACTCTTGACGCACTCCATTGTTCCGTAAAACATGGCACGATTTCCTTCTGCCTTTTTTTGCGGGGGTTTTTTTCCTGGTGGGGGGGGGGGGGGGGGGGCGAATGCATCGGATGTTGAGTGAGGACTCCATCTTTGTGGTGAGAGAATGCGGATGGATGTATTTGAATTTGCGGAATTTTTTGGGGGTTTCAGTTTGGGTTGCGGGGCGGTGGGTGGGTGGGGGGTGGAATGCGGGAGTGGGAGAATTGTTCTTGCTACGGGGCTAGGAGCAAAACCGGGTATCTTTGAGAGGTCGAGGGGGATTACGTCTCTGAATACAAATTAATGGCGTTTTTGAGGTGGGGATCTCCGGAGGGGTGGGCGGAATTTTCTTGCGTCTTGAGTGAAAAACATGCAGGGCGAAATTGGGTACGGTAGAATTCTCCAATTCCGAACATCTGAAACAATTCAATTTGTTCATTTGGAAGCCCCTGTGCTATGAATGTTATCCGGAGGCCGGGTGCCACGGTAGCCGCTCCTCAGCATTTCTTCGGTAGGGCCTACTGGACACCCATCCATGCGGCTGGGGCCGACTTTCGGCATTTAGGCCATCGTATTTCTAAATACAGGGTAAAACACCAGAAACCCCTGTGCTATGATGGCGGCCGCCTATGATGGAAGCCACCCGCCACCCCCTGCGTCGGGTTAGGTTCCCGCCCGGCCTTGCGCTCTCCTTTGATGGGTACCGCCGATAGCACACACGGAATGTTCCTGCTATCGGTCGGAAGCCATGAGAAAATACTTCATCATGTGATACATTCTTCGGAGGCTGCACTGAGGGAAAAATATACTTCGGCCCAATATTACCATGTTTCAGAGAAACAGATATTTATAAAAAAATGAATTTTATTGTTTTAGTGAAACCCAAGTGACATTAATTAACTACCAATGATGTTAATCATATAACTCTACGTGATACTTATGAGACAGAGGATCTTAGGTGAATTTGTACAGTAATAATTAAGAATCCCGAATTAATTAATTTTTGATTTTCAAATTAATAAAAATAATGTTCAACCCAGGTCAGTTGTCATAATTGTTTGCAGTTAAGCGATTCACATGATTACATCTAATTGTAATTGTCAGAGATTAAATGCAACGACAAAATTTCATTTTTTAGGCATGGCTATTACTCTGAAAAATGAAAATGTTGGGCCGAAGTATATTTTTCCCTCAGTGTGGGTGCGAACCTCGGACCTTTAACGTAGAAGGCAGGTACTCTACTCACTATCTCCAATCCTCGACTCTGTGTGTATGTTCGTGTGTGTGTAGGGGTTGGTGGGTGGGTAAGTGGGTGTGAGGATGAATCGGTGAGTGGGTGGGTGGGTGTCCACGCATGAGTGGGTGGGTGGGTCGGTGGGGGAGTGGCCAGGGATATGAGTGGGTGGGTGGGTGGCTGTCCACGGATAAGTGGGTGGGTGTCCATGAACGAGTGGGTGGGTGTCCACGGATGAGTGGGTGGGTGGGTCGGTGTCCACGGATGAGTGGGTCGGTGTCCACGGATGAGTGGGTCGGTGTCCATGGATGAGTGGGTCGGTGGGTAGGTCGGTGTCCACGGATGAGTCGGTGAGAGAGTGCCCAGGGATATGAGTGGGTCGGTGGGTGGCTGTTCACGGATAAGTGGGTGGGTGTCTATGGATGAGTGAGTGGGTGGGTGAGTGGGTGGGTGGGTATGTGTCCACGGAGGAGTGGGTAGTTGGGAGGATGTCCACGGCTGAGTGGGTAAGTGGGTGGGTGGGTCTCCACGGATGAGTGGGTGGGTGGGTCGGTGTCCACGGATAAGTGGCTGGGTGGGTCGGTGTCCAAGGATAAGTGGATGGGTAGCTGGTCCACGAGTGGGTGAGTGGGTAGGTGGGTGGGTGGGTGTGACTCATCCCACGTAGGTTAAAACAAAATATGGGATAGCAGCCGGCAACTTATTAGTTTGATCCATGGGACACACCCATGCCCCGTTTATTTTCACAATTTTTCTACAAAACCCCATTTTGCCCCGTAATTCTCAAAAAAAAAATGTTCAATTTCCTTTTGTCACTTTACCCTCGCGTTGATAGACGGAAAAAAGGGAGAAACGCCACTGGCGAATATTTCCTGATAAAAGCCCCCCTTTTTACCCTCATTCCCCCCCCCCCACCCCCTCCCGCTATTTCGTGCGTTCGTACATCCATCGTATCCCACTCTCGTCACACAGAGCACAAACAGGCGTGCGGTAAGAGCTGTGAGGGAGTTGATTTAAAAAAAAAAAAAGAAAAAGAAGAAGTGAGGAAAATGGAGTGAAACGAGACGCGGAAATTTCCTCCTCCTTTTCGCGGGGGGGAGTGGGTGGGGGGGGGGGTCGCCAATTTTCATCCTCTTTGCTCCACCATTCCGCCATTCCGAGCCTCGGGATGCCACCGAGGTACGGATCCCTTTAATCCGTTCTATCAGAGGCAAATGAACAGCGTGGGAGGGGGTGGGTAGGCGGGGGGGGGGGGGGGAGGAGGAGGAGGTAGTGAACGAAGGGCGCGACTGGGTCCAAAACGGAGACACGCAACTGACACCGATAGGTTTTCTGAGGAATTCAGGAGATTATGGAAAAATTTGAAAATTTTGAAATTACTGAATTTGTTTATTTTTATGGTTCGCAAATTTTGGAAAGGTTTGCCTTGTTTTCACGACTGTAATTTTTCAGATTGTATATTTTTTGAAGAATTTAGAAAGCCTAGAATTTTCGAAATTTTTGAAAATTGGTAGTTTCGGAATTTTTGGAATAACCCAAACACACACACACACACACACACACACACACATACACACACACACACACACACAGAGTCCTTTTTTTACTCTAACGGATAGTGTCCTAAAGTATGTTAGGCGGTACCACACACACACACAGACACACACACGCACACACAGACACTCGAAATTTCGGTGTAGTGGATAAAGTATCTGCGGACTTCGTTAAGGGTCCCGCAGGTCCGCGCCCAGCCTCCGGAGAATGTATCACACGATGAAATATTTTCTCATGAATTCCCACCGACAGGAGGAACATTCCGTGTGCGCTATCGGCGGTACCCATCAAATGAGAGCGCAAGGCCGGGCGGGAACCTAACCCGACGCAGGGGGTGGGGGGGGGGGGTGGCTTCCATCATAGTCGACCGCCATCATAGCACAGGGCTTTCTGGTGGTTTACCCTGTGTTTAGAAATGCGATGGCCCAAATGGCGAAAGTCGGCCCCAGGCGCATGGATGGGTGTCCAGTAGGCCCTACCGAAGAAATGCTGAAGAGCACCTACCGTGGGGAGTACAAGAGAGGGGGATGGAGGAAAAACACACACACACACCCGGCTCTGAAAACTTCAGATTTCTTGGTTTTCCCAGTGATTACAATCAGTTTGGAAAAATTCTTTCAATAATTACTAACGATAACAAAAATTCCTACGACAAAGTATTGATTCAACAGTTGACGCTTTTGCAGTGTTTCAACAATGTACTGTAGGAAGGCAGTATTCAGCCATGCAAAAGTCCCCTATCCCACCCCCCCCCCCCCCCCCCCCCAACCACCCCCCCGAGAATTGAATACATATACAAGAGTAGAAGTACACATAATGTATCGATAAATCGCTCGTGCATTTCCTCTGTCTCTTCGTGTCTACGTGAAATCGAAGTAAATATCCAGCCTCGGGAACCAACGAAAAAGCACATACGCGCTGGAGTGAGATAGATAAAAAAGACGGAGATGATGCTGAATGCGCGAATGGAATATGGCTGAGAGTGAGGGCGTGGAAAATTCACGAGACAATAACGATTTGGAATACCATAAAAGCCAAATAAAGCCATAATAAAATTTTCGCGAATTTTTTAATGTGTAACTTCAAACCCTCTAAATTTGAAATTTGAATTTTCGCGCCAAAATTTCGCGCAAATTTGAAGCGCACTTTCCTCCCTGAGGGAGCGTGCGATTAGAACGATGGAGGTCGCAATCGAAAAATCCGTGCGTACTCTCGCGCTCATCAGATTTTGGTTAAAATCGCTCCATTGCGTTAATTGTTATAAACAATTTCAATTGTTTATAACGCTCTAACGGGTGAACGGTTGGTCGGACAAAAAAAAGTGTATAACGAAAGTTGCTCCACGTGGGAAAATGCATATTTTAGGTCTTATGACTTTTTATGCTAGCTCGCATAATTAGTGAGATATTACAAATTGTTATTAAAAATTGCCAGTGAAAATTTTGTTCTCTCGCGATGCGAATTCGCCCGGCAATTTTGGTATGTGTCAGTAATCCCGTGCCTGTTTTCCCGTAATCATGGCTGCTATCTAATGTACACCAAGAGTAGGCTATGTGCAAGCAACTGAGACAGGGTATACGGTCATTAATTGTGGCGATGCATTAAATCCGGCTACGTCGATAGGGGGATGCACAGCAGGTGCAAGCCAGACCCCGTGCAGTTGTGATCCTCGGTGTATCCGATGCCTGATACCCAGGGCTTTGCTCTCGACACTAAGTGCACGCACTACTCCCTTTACCCCCTAGGCTCATGGAGCCGACAATTAGTACGTGTCAAGGGTCAGGCCTCGTTGCGTACAACATGTGAAATTATCAATTTGCGGTAGAAACATTCACAATTTTTTGCCGTAAATTTTAATTTTCACAATTTTTCGATAATTTTGTATGACCTTTCTAGGATTTTTATGATTTTTTATGATTTTTATGATCTTCATGATTTTTACGATATTGATGATTTTTATGATCTCTGTGATTTTCATGATCTCTATGATTTTTATTATCTCTATGATTTCTATGATCTGATGGTCTCTATGATTTTTATGACTGTTATGATCTCTATGATTTTTATAATCTTTATGATTTTTATGATCTTTATGATTTTTATAATCTTTATGATTTTTATAATCTTTATGATTTTTATGACCTTTATGATTTTTATAATCTTTATGATCTTTATGATCTCTATGATTTTTATGATCTTTATGTTTTTTATGATCTCTATGATTTTTATGATTTTTTATGATTTTTATGATCTTCATGATTTTTACGATATTCATGATTTTTATGATCTCTGTGATTTTCATGATCTCTATGATTTTTATTATCTCTATGATTTCTATGATCTTTATGATCTGATGGTCTCTATGATTTTTATGACTGTTATGATCTCTATGATTTTTATAATCTTTATGATTTTTATGATCTTTATGATTTTTATAATCTTTATGATTTTTATGATCTCTATGATTTTTATAATCTTTATGATTTTTATGACCTTTATGATTTTTATAATCTTTATGATCTTTATGATCTCTATGATTTTTATGATCTTTATGTTTTTTATGATCTCTATGATTTTTATGATCTTTTTATGATTTTTATGATCTTTATGATTTCTATGATTTATAGGGAGGATTACTGTGATAACCCTGCAGAGAAAAAATAAAAGTTCTCCACGTTGGGCACTTTTTCACAGACCTGTTTGTGTATATATATATATCTGTGTGTGTTTCTAACTATATATGCAGTTAACAATTTCTCGTGACCGACATTATTTCTACCACTGCTTTTTCCCCAACAGCCCCCATCCCCATGTACCTTCTAAAAATTGGGTTAAATGCGATGGGAATTGTTGTCCCATGTGAATCAACGGGACATTAAAATATCCTCGCTGGCATTTGCAACCCCTTCATCTTCATATCTGGCTTCGCGAAACACGGCCCCTCTCGAGGCATTTCCGAGTTGACGTGCATACGTTTCGAGTTTACCTCCTCCTCACCCTGCCCCTCCCCCCCCCCCCCCCCCCCCCCCCCGCTCACCCCACTCCTCCCCCTGGCCCCCTCAGGAACTTTCGTGTCTCGTGTGCTTCCGGAAGACTTCAAGCTTTCCAACTTGCCTATCCCTCTTACTCAAC
Source organism: Asobara japonica (assembly GCA_026005395.1). Classification (NCBI taxonomy): domain Eukaryota; kingdom Metazoa; phylum Arthropoda; class Insecta; order Hymenoptera; family Braconidae; genus Asobara; species Asobara japonica. Next base: position 1,307,109 of record BQMI01000565.1, on the reverse strand, counting down.
CCCCCTCCCCCTCCATCCCCACCTATATTCACCCCCCTCCGGGAACATACACCCCCCCGCCCCCCACATGTTTATGCCGGCCTCGTATCTCGAAACTCACGGAGTACCTGAAGTACACGTCCACTGGCATGAGCCAAGTAAGACAAATGCGTCCCAGGTGTCGTCACCAGACCGAGAAAAAATCGAATCTCGAGTTTACGCCGAGTTGACTACTTGTCGTGGGGGGGGGGGGGGGGGCTAGGTTGGACATAGGAAAAGCCGATTCTCCAGCGTGATTCAATTTTTATTCGCTTATCGATGCGACACGAGTGATCAGGGGTTTTCTTGTGAGTGGTGAAAAAAAGGTGGGAGAGGGGGAGGGGGGGAGGGGTTGAGCAATAAGAAGAGCAAAAAGAACTTTTTACCAGATTTTTTTTTTTGTTCTGGAAAAATGTTTTTCTGAAAGTTGATAAATTTTTCAAGTATGGAAACTACTATGGCTGAAGATCATAAAAATCATAAAAATCATAAAAATCATAAAAATCATAAAAAACATGAAAATCATGAAAATCATGAAAATCATGAAAATCATGAAGATCATAAAAATCATAAAAATCATAAAAATCATAAAAATCATAAAAATCATAAAAATCATAAAAATCATAAAAATCATAAAAATCATAAAAATCATAAAAATCATAAAAATCATAAAAATCATAAAAATCATAAAAATCATAAAAATCATAAAAATCATAAAAATCATAAAAATCATAAAAATCATAAAAATCATAAAAATCATAAAAATCATAAAAATCATAAAAATCATAAAAATCATAAAAACCATAAAAATCATAAAAAATCATAAAAATTATAAAAATCATAGAAAACCGTAGAACCATTCGAAATCATCAACATCGACGAACTAGTTTGAAATACAGCAATTTTTCATCAACAAAGATTCCCACAGACCCACACACACACACACACATATATCCTTCAGATTATTGACAGTAGTACGGCAAACTGGATTCCCTAAAAAATGTGTACACTACTTCTTCCACCCTGTAATTAAATCATTATTGTCTACAAAGGATGAGAGGAATCACGCTGATCCGGAATTGAGTTAAAAAGCGATATAGGTAGAAACATCAGAATTTTCCCTTTCGTGTATTGAGAGATTAAACCTGAGCTTCGGGAAATAGGCGGTAACTACATTGAGTTGGTTGGGCGGGGGGGGGGGGGGGGGGGGGGGGGGGGAAGGAAAAAATGGAGAAAAACACACTCGATCCATAGAATACGGGAGGACGGCTACCGAACAATCGGCGATGATAACCTTCCCGATTAATCCAATCTATCTCTCCGCCTCTCGGCTATTTCAGTTCGAGAGCAGCGTCACAGGGATTTACTCGTATCATTAAAAAAAAAAGGAAAAATTGGTATCCCGTAATTACAAAATTTACAATCTCTCCTGATGATGTAAATGGATGTATTGACACTGACATTTCCAAGTAGGATGTTTTATCGCAAAATTTTTCAAAATGAAATTGTGCAAATCGCGCACAGTTATACCGGCCCAAGGACTGTTTACCAATACAGGATCGATACTTTGGCGGATCGCAACTGAACTCTTCGATTCGATTAACTGCAGAGTATCGATACTCTTCGGTGTATCGGAAAACACTAGGCCCAAGCCAAAGAGAAGTTCTTGGGCAGATGTTGAGAGTCATTTTCTCTCCAGATGGCGCATATGGCACCTTGCAAGTTTGAATGTGAAGACAAATTTCGCGCCACTTGCAAAAAAGTGAATAACTATTAAATGTGTAGATGAATATTGCCCAAATTTCACACAAGCCTGAAAAGCGCATTTATCTTCCAATTATGACTTTTATTAACTCGATCATAACATGCGCTAAGAAAAGCTGATGCATTCAAAATTTTCATGGCTCTGGGCCATCATACTTTTCTGGATAAATTTGAAATCACTGTATCGATTTAATCCAAAATCTAATCAGCTCTTAGTTACGTGAAAACGCATCGATTAAAAAAAAATTAATCAAATCGCTTGATTGGTGTTGAAGCAATCGTTGGACAAAAATTTATGGCACATACATACGGATGCACATACAGCGTTGCATACATACAGACATTTTTGTTGCAATTACTTCAAACGATTGGCAATAGCTTGAAACGTGGAGATATGATGAAATTTCCATTTTTGATTTTCGGGGCCATTACAGTAACTTTCCCTTCGGCAAGTTAAAAATAACGTAGTAATTTTGAAGACATATTTTATTCTCTACTGTCATAGAGGTCGCTGTCCAATTATACCAAATTTTTGCCTTCCATCTTTCACCTGATTTGAAATTGATTTATCCCCTAATTAAACCCCAACACTCAATTAATATTCCCTTTAATTGACGGCCATTGATCACTGGGCCTATCCAAGTGCGAGCGAGAATAGTGGGCGCATCGTTTATTAATTGCGGTCATATGCCGTATCAAATTAATATCCCATGCATCCCCTGTGCACTTAAACATTCGCATCTTTCCATTTGATAATTAATTACCACTGGGGTAGCCCGCAGTTCACTCGTGTTTCGCCTGCCAATTATTTTTTTTTCCCCCATATGACATTAATCGATGTCAAAAGGGTCATTCAAGTCGTTTTGTAATAACCCTTGAAACGAGTTCATCGTTTACCAATTTTGTTCGCGATTTTAAAATCTTCATGATTTTTATGATTTCGATTATTTCTATGGCTTTTTATGATTTCTATGATTTTTATGGTTTCTATGATTTTTATGATTTCTATGATTTTTATGATTTTTATGATTTTTATGATTTTTATGATGTTTATGACTTTTATGATTTTTATGATTTTTATGATTTTTATGATTTTTATGATTTTTATGATTTTTATGATTTTTATGATTTTTATGATTTTTATGATTTTTATGATTTTTATGATTTTTATGATTTTTATGATTTTTATGATTTTTATGATTTTTATGATTTATGAATTCTGTTCAGCAAATTTTCCCCTAAATTTCCGTCACTGTAAAACAAACGTTTCCATTGTCGTTATTTTGGTTTCACCCCTGAGGTTTTGCGCTACAGAAAAATCGAGATCTAGCGTCAAAGCACGCTGAAAAGCTATTGCCTCCCTATTTTCTCGTACACACACATTTTCCCAACCATTTACCTCTTTTTTCGGACAAGCCGAGAATAAGTAAAGCAAAGCAAACCTCTTATGTTTGTAAGTTTCCATTTGCCTGACGGGTTTCACCTCCGCTCTTTAATTCTCCCATCAACATTTTTTTCATTCTCTCTTTTTATTTCGTGCTGGCTCCACTTTTCGATTTGAGGGACTTTGTATTCCGGTGACGAGCGCTTTACGTCAGCACTTAGAGTCACCTTTATGGTATGAATGAGACTGTTTATTTGGTGCGGAACAAATTTAGTGTTTTTTTTTTTGTTATAGCTGGATTTGATGTGATTAACGGGCTGGAAAAAATTGTCCCTTAAAGATGGCGTATCACACTTTTACAAATGAGCAATTGTAAAACCTAAACGTTGTTGAAAGTTATTAAAAATTACTGAAAAAAGTTGAAGAAAAAAAAAAATTTTTAAACATGATTTCCATGATTCTTATGATTTTCATGATCTTTGTGTTTTTTATGATTTTATGATTTTATGATTTTATGATTTTATGATTTTATGATTTTATGATTTTATGATTTTATGATTTTATGATTTTATGATTTTATGATTTTATGATTTTATGATTTTATGATTTTATGATTTTATGATTTTATGATTTTATGATTTTATGATTTTATGATTTTATGATTTTATGATTTTATGATTTTAAAAACAACTCGTTAATTTTTCCTCCAGCAGCATAAATAACAAATTAATACATTTCGTTGAAAACATGTGACCTTATCACCCCTTTAATTCCCAGGATGAGTGACGTAAAAGTTGCGTCGAAAATTTGGTAAAACCCGTGGCACGACCGTGGAAATGTGTTAAATCATAAATCATGAAATTCGAATTGATTGTATTGATGTTACATCGATGTTGGAAAAGCGAGCGATGTCACGGGCGAGGTGTGAGGGGGGGGGGGGGGGGGGAGGAGGTGCGTTGATGTGCAGAAACATGGAGGAGTGATGGTTGAAATGTCCGCGAGGGCGTTAACACACGTGTGGGCGGGGAGCGGGGGGTCATTGCATTTGTCCAAACCGTCGAAAATACCTCCGGCAGGGCAACAGCGACGCTAATTGCTAATTAGGTAATCTCGCCTCTGGTCAACGTTATTTGATTACTATTGTCCCCAACATGTGTTCTAGCCAACATTTCGGACAGAATTCACAAAGAAAATGCAACAGTTCATTGTGAATAATCATAAATTATTGTTATGATATTTTTCATTTTACATTTTCCGAAAAATTTTTAAAAACATTTGGAATTGAGAAAATTTGTTTTTTTAATTTCAAAAATTTCAGAAATTTCAAAAATTTCCAAAATTTCCAAAATTTCCAAAATTTCCAAAATTTCCAAAATTTCCAAAATTTTAAATATTTCGAAAATTTCAAAAATTTCAAACATTTCAAAAATTTTAAAAATTTCAATAATTCCAAAAATTTCCAAAATTTCAAAATTTTCAAAAATTCCGAAAAATTTCAAAAATTTCAAAAATTGCAAAAAAATCCAAAAGTAGCCCTCTAATTATGCTTGCCCTGACCGAGCTCATCCAATCACCACCTGACACCTCCAATATTCTCGATGCCCCCTACTTTGCCCCCCCCCCCCCATCCCAACTTTGCCTATTTTCATAATTCCACTGAAACCCACCTCTTGCATGCAGAACAATTCCAAGAAGTTAGTATGACAACCGCTTTTGCCCCAGCAGTTGCTGAGTTATTCCAGGAAAAAACTTTCTCCCTGTGGGAAAATATTTTCCTGAATAACTGGGGAAACTACGGGAGATAAACGAATCGTCTTGCTGACTTTTCAAGCGGAAATTTGCCTGGCTTTCAAATGGGGCCATTTTCGAGTTTCTATCTCCCCATTCGCCCCCTCCCCCCCTCCCCCTCACCCTCTTACACCCACCGCCCACAAAATGCCAGTTTGCGTGCTTACTTCCGCTTTTATTTCGCATTTATAACTTCTATAAAATTATTCGCCCAGGTATGCAAATAATATTCGTCCATCAAAACGAGAAGCTGAAGTATCATGGAAAAAGGGGTGGGGGGGGGGGGGGGGGAATTGTTCTTTTAGAATTTCGCGCACTTTTTTTTTGTATTTTTTTCACGTGGAAAGAGATCAAAGCGAACCTCCGCTGCGATTTGGCCCAGAGATACTTTACATTGGGATGAAGAGTCGAGTTTAGCTTGTGGCGGAGTGCTTTACCCGAACTAAATGGAAAACAGGATTTTTTCAGGCGTTTTTTTTCTTCCCCCCCCCCCCCTGCCCGCGCCACGTCTCTGAGTCATTACGAGGCGTTTGTAATTCTTTTTTTCAACTTTTTCGTCGACAGCGACTTGAGTTGATTAATTTTTCTTCGCAGGATATGAATATAAGGGTATTGTTAATAAGGCATGGTGGAAATCATAAAAATCATAAAAATCATAAAAATCATAAAAATCATAAAAATCATAAAAATCATAAAAATCATAAAAATCATAAAAATCATAAAAATCATAAAAATCATAAAAATCATAAAAATCATAAAAATCATAAAAATCATAAAAATCATAAAAATCATAAAAATCATAAAAATCATAAAAATCATAAAAATCATAAAAATCATAAAAATCATAAAAATCATAAAAATCATAAAAATCATAAAAATCATAAAAATCATAAAAATCATAAAAATCATAAAATTTATAGAAATCATAGAAATGATAAAAATCATACAAATCATAAAAATCATAGAAGTTCCTGCGATGCATACAAAACACACTCCCATCCCTGTCATTCTAATTCATTCTCTTCTTCAGAATTTTGTTTGCAATAGCCCAGTCTTTGACACCCGAGAATTTTCCACCGTAGAATAGAAAAGTGGATGGACACTAGTTCTAGTTACACTGTTCCCCTGTCTCAAATTATCCTGAGGCTCAAATTTACGTGAAAACGTCCAACTGTAGACGTCACACTACCTTGCGCTGCACCTCCCCCCCCCCCCCCCCCCCTCCTCACCCCACCCGCCTCAATGAGTGGTAAACTGAATTTGCGTCAACCACGATGAACTCAAATCAACTTAACGAGTTAACCAAATTTGATTATAATATGGTATCACAAGAGGCAGAATAAAGAATCCATGAATATTCATGAAACAATTCTCAAACACCAATTGTTCAACAATTAGCTGATTTAATATGAGAAATTTCATTCGCATTGCTATCGCATTAACAATTCAAATTGACTGATAATTGGTAATGTGAAAATTCAGGAAATGGTGAATGATGGAGACGGCGGATGGAAGTGGATTATGTGGATGGGTAAAAGCACTGCCAGAAGCTCAGGGTGTCCGCTGCTTTATCTGTACGTGCTTGGAGAAAGCAGGGAACTTTTTGGTTCGGTGGTCTTGGGCAGGTCTTCTAAAAGAGATTCAAGATGCTAATCTAGTTCAAGTACCATATGTTGTGCTAAAGGTTCCGAGTTCAAATCCCGGTCGACCAGAAGTGTGAGATCTAACAATTTAAAGTCGTGATCAGATTCGCGAATACAAGCCGAAAAGGTAGTAGAGCGATGTAAAATACCAAAAAAAAGGAGTACCATATGTAAATATGTCGGTGTAACTGCAGTGATACCGTACCTAGGAACAGGGATCAGCTAGATGACCAGCATGTCCAAGAATCTCAACAATCCGCAAGGATGGTTCTGCTGCTTCGTTGCCAGATCAAGACTTCCTTTGCACTGATGGACCGGATTTGAATATGTTCCCAACCACCGAAATACAGATGCAACGAAGACAAACGCTTGGAAGTGACAACGGAAGTCCTAAATGACATCCACAAATGCTCCATGACAATTAAGCAGATTGCCAGATCAAAATAACTGGCAGAATGTGCCAAGCATACCATCTGCGCTGCTATGCTGGACTGGAGATGTCCAACACTTGTTAGACACCTATCAGATCTCCATGGTGGGTCAATGAAGCTTACAAACGGTCCTAGGTCATCCGCCAGCCAATTCTGCTAGACCAATGGTGACCATGTCAAGGTCTGGTTGCCCAATGCTCTGTTTCATCTCTAAGATCTTCGGACCATTGAGGATTTGTAGACTTGTAGACTATATGCTGCACCGCAGTAGCATGATAAGATACAGGAAAGCACAGGAAAGCTATGTCACAGATGGTTGATCTATCAGCAACCTCTCACTCGTCAGACAATCCGGAACTAATCCGCCAGCCGGGGATTAGACCTTTAGAGCGCAAGCAGCAGCGCTAAGGCAGCAGCACTAAGATAGCAGCGCTAAGATAGCAGCGCTAAGATAGCATCGCTAAGACAGCAACGCTAAGATAGCAGCGCTAAGGCAACAGGGCTAAGACAGCAGTACTAAGGCAGCAACGCTAAGACAGCAATACTAAGGCAGCAACGCCAAGATAGCAGCTCGAAGGCAGCAACGCTACGATAGCAGCTCGAAGGCAGCAACGCTAAGATAGCAGCGCTAAGGCAACAGGACTGAGGCAGCAACGCTAAGACAGCAGTCCTGAGGCAGCAATGCTAAGACAGCACCGCTAAGCCAGCACTGCTAAGGCAACAGTGCTAAGGCAGCATGCTTGTCTCGCTCGACTATTTTCCTTGTAGCCTCCCTACAAATCTCCGCAATGCAACTCAGCTATTCATTAACTATCGCCGAATTCATCACAACATTCACCATTTAGTAATACCTAGAAGGTAACTCCGACATCAGCTAAATGCTGTCATCACTGTTCATCTCACTAATCATCCACCATCTGAAAGGCCTTAAGATCCTTTGCATTGTCCCATCAAATTCACCAGTATCCATTATTGTTATTTCATACATTTCAACGCTATGCCATCGACTGCAGATATCCAACACTTCCTACATAACTATCAAGTCTCCATGGAGTGTCAATGAAGCTTCCGAAGGGCTCTGGGCTATTCTCCACTCAACTTTGCCGAACAAACGGAGTGAGGCCTGGCTGTGCCAAGGTAAGGCTTTTACACCATACCAACAACCCAGTACCAGAACCTGTACATCTAAAGAGGGGGATAAACAGGGTGGGGGGGGGGCTGGGCTTCTGCTCAGCATCGACCGGCTCTCGATGCATGAAATTAGGAAACTCGAGTGACGTCAGCCCGGAGTCAAAACCCATGCCCGGGAAAGACAATAAGCTTCAGGTACCAACTATTCTCTTTTACGAGAATTGTTTGTTAAAGCAGCAGGAAGAGAGGGGGTGGGGGCGGATTTTTTTTAAAATCCTCCGTGCATCGTTAATCAGAAGTTATTGGAGGATTTTCTTATGGCTCTTTCCTTGTTCGGGCTTTAGGGTCTTCCGTGCTTTCACTGCATTTACCGAGGAATCGATTCAGGCGGTTGAAAAGTTCAGGGCTCCTTGAATTCTTTTACTAGCGGTTTTTGAGGATAAAGGGCGTAAGTGAGAGGCTGTGGAGGAGGGATCTGCACGTTGTCAATGAGCTTCTACCGTTTAGGGGTAATCCGAAGAGATTGCTCCTTCTCAATTGCCACGTTACGATTTCCTTGATTTCGGCAGAATTCTTTATTTTCCTGCCGGATTTCTTTTCATTACTCTGAGCATTGCTAAGTTGAAGGTAGAAAGATGGTTTAGACTTATTTGGATGCTTAGCGCTGCCTGGAGCAGGAAGCCTCGGCAGCCCAAAGACAATCCCGAACATCCGAAAGAAGTCCTTCAATTCTTCAGGTTGTCTTCACCAAACGCACCTTCAAGTATCCCCCCAAAGTGTTCTAGTTCCATACTGTCCGGACACCTATCGAAAAAGGGGATCTGCTCAACGAAAGATGGGCTGCAGTCGGTTAGACGTCTTAGCATGCTTAGCGCTGCCTAAAGCAGGAAGCCTCGGCAGCCCAAAGACAATCCCGAACATCCGAAAGGAGAAGTCCTTCAATTCTTCAGGTTGTCTTCACCAAACGCACCTTCAAGTATCCCCCCAAAGTGTTCTAGTTCAATACTGTCCGAGCACCTGTCAAAAAGGGGGACCTGCTCAACGAAAGATGGGCTGCAGTCGGTTAGACGTCTTAGCATGCTTAGCGCTGCCTGGAGCAGGAAGCCCTAGCAGCTTGAAGACAATGCTCCACATCCGAAAGGAGAAGTCCTGCAATTCTTCAGGTGGTCTTCACCAAACGCACCTGTCAAGAAGGGGGATCTGCTCAACGAAAGATGGGCTGCAGTCGGTTAGACCTCTTAGCATGCTTAGCGCTGCCTGAAGCAGGAAGCCTCGGCAGCCCAAAGACAACCCCGCACATCCGAAAGGAGAAGTCCTTCAATTCTTCAGGTTGTCTTCACCAAACGCACCTTCAAGTATCTCCCCAAAGTGTTCTAGTTCCATACTGTCCGGACACCTATCGAAAAAGGGGACCTGCTCAACGAAAGATGGGCTGCAGTCGGTTAGACCTCTTAGCATGCTTAGCGCTGCCTGGAGCAGGAAGCCTTGGCAGCTCAACAACAATCCTTGACATCCAAGATGGGAAGTTATTCAATTCTTCAGATTGTTTTCCGTCAAACGCACACCCAAATATTCCCCCAAAGTGTTAAAGTTCAATACTGTATTACAGTTGACTTGGAAGGGCTTTTGGGGTTGGGATTCAGTCGCACAGAGGGCAAAACTTGTAGAATTGGCGAGGGTGGAAAGGGAGGTGGGAAATAGGGGAAATAGGGAGATGGCATCCACGAGATTGCACCCGTAGTCTAGTGGTATCCCATTGAAATTCCACGTGGCGGATCGTGGCGTTTCCCGCGGGCCAAATCCCACATTCTCCTGCACTAATTTCATTTTCTCACTTTGCGTTCACCTTATACTGGTTTTGCGGTGGCACAAAAGTTTGGGATTAAAAGAGGGGTTGGATAGGAAAAACACATTTGGCGGGGGGGGGGGGGGGGGGGGGGGGGAGGGGTGAATAAATTTCAGTGGGATTTTTTTTTCAATCGACAAAATGTCTTGGCTAATGATGTGACTAAAGAAGTTTGAAAATGGCAATTTTTTGGGTGAGTGAATCCAAATGATCTCCTAACATCACCTTTGGGGGAGTACCAGAATCAATAGTCCAGAAAATTTAACCCTGCATTATCAAGAATTGATGGTGTAGTCTGGGGGTGAGACCTATATATGGGGTTCGACTAACTCTTGACTAAATTGCGACTAAATCTTGGCCAAGTCTGGACTAAATGCTAATTGAGTCTCGACTAAATCTTGAATGAGTACCAATTAAATCATGATTAAGTCCTTACTAAGTCGTGATTAAGTCTGCATTAAATCTTGATTTAGTCGATAGTTAGTCAATGTTTAGTCATTCGTTAATAGATGACGAATTCCCGTTGGACTTGGCTAGTCCATCTAGGAAAATGAGCTGAAGATGCAGAAAGCGTCTAATCAAGAGTTAGTCGGAGCTTAATCCACCTCCAGTTGAAGCTTAATCAACGATTAGTTACACGTTAATTGCAGTCTAGTCAGAGTTTAATTGACTCAAGACAGGTTTAATCAAAGTTTAGTGCGTTTGATCCAAGTCAAACCCGCCTAACCCATAACTAAACCCTTACTAAACTCTGTTTATCCTTGTTCTTAGTCCAACTAAGCCCTCACTAACTTCTAGTTACGGTCTTGTCATACCTTCAAGTAATCTCCACAATCTTCCTTGCGATTAACGTTTAAACCCTGACTAAATCTGGATTAAACCTTGACTAAGTCCCACTTAAGCAGTGACTAAGCCCCGATTTAGTGTCAATGAAGTGCCAGAAAATTTTTAATCAGTCCTGATTATGTTTAAATTGAACTCAGTCTAAAACCTTGACTAACTCCCGACTTAATTCTGCTTAAATTGATTTCAAGTGTCAGTTAAGCAGTGACTAAGCCCCGATTTAGTGTCAATGAAGTGCCAGAAAATTTTTAATCAGTCCTGATTATGTTTAAATTGAACTCAGTCTAAAACCTTGACTAACTCCCGACTAAATTCTGTTTAAATTGATTTCAAGTCTCAGTTAAGTAGTGACTAAGTCCCGATTTAGTGTCAATGAAGTGCCAGAAAATTTTTAATCAGTCCTGATCGTGTTTAAATTGAACTCAGTCTAAAACCTTGACTAACTCCCGACTAAATTCTGCTTAAATTGATTTCAAGTCTCAGTTAAGCAATGACTAAGCCCCGATTTAGTGTCAATGAAGTGCCAGAAAATTTTTAATCAGTCCTGATTGTGTTTAAATTGAACTCAGTCTAAAACCTTGACTAACTCCCGACTAAATTCTGTTTAAATTGATTTCAAGTCTCAGTTAAGTAGTGACTAAGTCCCGATTTAGTGTCAATGAAGTGCCAGAAAATTTTTAATCAGTCCTGATTGTGTTTAAATTGAACTCAGTCTAAAACCTTGACTAACTCCCGACTAAATTCTGTTTAAATTGATTTCAAGTCTCAGTTAAGCAGTGACTAAGTCCCGATTTAGTGTCAATGAAGAGCGAGAAATTAGTAATCAGTCCTAATTCTGGTTAAATTGAACTCAGAGTAAACCGTGACTAACTCCCGACTAAATTCAGCTTAAATTGATTTTCGACGTAAATAGGGAATTAATCGGCCAAAATTAATCCGGTTTTTTTAGATTTTTTTTTCTAAGTGCGATCTAGCCAATGAGCTTTTTTGTCGCCCTATTTTTCAAGGCTTTCGTGTGTCGCCATCAGATAGCAAATAAAACATGATAGAAATAATTTTAGTCGAGTTGGGCTCACCTCGGCTGATCTGCAGTCACGAGGGTCGATCTTAATTCCCTGATTTGTCCTTCTCTCCCTCCGCGATAGATCTGAAATCGTAATAAAGGATATTTATTGTTGGTGATTAAAGTTTATCATGAAATGAAAAACGTGTAACAGCTGTTGTCGCTGTGACTCTAGGGCAAAATGGACGTAAATGGGGGGGGGGAGGGGGAGGGGGGGGGGGTGTTTTGCAGCCCCGAGGGACCAAAGCCGATTCCCGATGACACGAGACACGCATTAGTGAGTTTACAGCGATGCGATTATTCCGAACTGGTTTTTTTTTCTCGTTTGAAACAATTGTCACATGGTTTTCCAAGGATTTTCGAAATGCAAAATTTTTTTTTGGTATTTTTCAAATTTTGAGAATTTTTTTTTTGAGATTTTTTTTCTGAGATTTTTCGTATTTGGAAATTTTGGAGAATGAAAATTTGCAAAATTTTAGAACAAGTGAAAAACTTGAAATTTTGAAAAATTATAATTTATAACGAAATTGGTAAAACTTAGTCTTTGAAATTTTGAAATGCGTTTAAATTTTGAAATTTCTGATTTTGCTCAAATTTTTCACATTTTTCAAATTTTTCAAATTTTCCAAATTTTCCAAATTTTTAAAATTATTTAAAATCTTTTAATTTAACCGATTTTTAAATAATCTCTTCATAATTTCCAAGAATTCCACAGGATATCTCGGGATTTTAGAGCTTTTGGAATGAAAGGCGATAGTCGACGCCCGACACCAAAAATCGATGACGTCATTCCGCGAAGGAGGAGAGAGCCCTTGGAAAGAGGCTTTTAGAGTCCAACGGAATGGCGGATCGTCCAATAAAAATACCGATGTAGGTTGGACGTAAGACCAATAAGTCGCTCCCGGTGGCGTGTCTGCCAAGCGTGTACGTGATCATGTTGAAAAGAAGGATTTAACTGTGAAAAAGTAGATTTTTAATGAAAAAAAACGTACCTTTCTTTTGTGGGGCTTTGTAATTGAATGTGTATGTGTGTGGATGTGTGCAGGTGTGGGTGTGTGTGTGTGGGCGGGTGGATGGGTGGGTGCGTGTGGATGGGTGGGAGGGGGGGGGGGGTGGAAGGGGGGGATGGGCGGGTGGGTGTGTGTGGATGGGTGGGAGGGGGGGGGGGAGGGTGGATGGGCGGGTGGGTGTGTGGGGATGGGTGGGAGGGGGGGGGGGGTGGATGGGCGGGTGGGTGTGTGTGGATGGGTGGGAGGGGGCGGTGGATGGGCGGGTGGGTGGGTGTGGATGGGTGGGAGGGGGAGGGTGGGTGTGTGGGTGAGTGGGTATGGGTGTGTGCGGGTGGGTGTGGGTGTGTAGGTGGGTGGGTGGGTGGTTGGGTGTGTGTGTTAAAAAATAGAAAAACTTAGAAGTGACACAAAATTCTAAAAATGTAAATAAATTGTAATAATTCTGACAATATCAAAAAATTTTCATCAATTTTACAAAAAAAAAATTCAAAAATTAATTTTCCTCCCGGAAATGGTGAACTTTTAAAAATGAATAAATAACATAGTTTCCACTCCCTTGAGCATAAAAGAGATACGACCATCTATTGGATCATCTCTACAGCGAGTCGCCGACTTTGCCCCCCCCCCCCCCCCACAAAAGGCACGAGGTTTTTTTTCGGTGGCAAGTCTTCCGCATTTATCGGTGGCTTGACTCCGTATCAAAGAGAAGAAGCCGAAAAAAAAACTAAAAAAAAAAAACAAAAATGTAGGAGGAGCAACTCCCGAGAGAATGAACCTTGAAGAGAAAAGTGGTCTCTCACATTTTGTTCCGGGGATCATATGTCGTTATGTGAAGGAGCTAGGCCAATTTTCATAAAAACCTTTTTTGTAGTGCAGACTGAGAGCTACAAAAAAGCTTCATACGAACTTTCGTTAATATTCTTAGTTTTCAAGATATCCGCCAAAAATGCTTTCGCGCGATGCCGCGGAATGTCTCCACAGACGGCGCGCTTGCGGTACCGCGCAGCGCGCGGGAATTTCGAACGAGCCGAAGAATATAATTGCCCATCAGCTTAACTGTGTGGTATCAATAATGTTTATCTTCCCCTAAATAAACCGAAAGGGTTACTTGAGGCATGAAAAAAGTTTCGCTCAAAAATGAAAAAAAAAAAAAAAAATCTGAGACCACATATATATAATTCCGAAACCGGCAAAAATCCATAAAAAAAATTCCGCAGTTATGGATTGACTCTGCATCAAAGGAAGTAAAAAAAAAAAATCCAGAAGAACAATTCCCGAGAGAATCAACGTCGACGAGAAAAGTGGTCACTTTGACGGCCCAAATGGTGAAAAAGAGCGCTAAAAAAAAGGAAAAAAAAATTGTACAAAGAACGGTGGACTCGAACGAGAAATTGAATAAGAAACTCGGGCGAATGGAGTGTTACATAAAACCGGGTGTGGTGGGTACATGAGGTACACGAGAAACAGAGTTCGCGCTCTCGATCAGCGTCAGGGCCATCTGGCGCCCCCCGGAGATCATGTCGTTGTCACACCCATCCCCATTGCCATGTTACCAGCCGCCTTAAGACGCTTTATTACACCGAGACATAGACCCCAGACCACAAGAACATCACCACTTTGTATAATTTCTGAATGATAATCCCCCTAGTTACACTTCTGACTTCAATTTACCAACACAAATTCCTTACAAGGTAGAAATCATACATGGAAAATGACATATTTAATGAAAATATTTGTATTAAATGTGTGAGATAATTGCAATTCTCAAAGAACCTTGGGGGAACCTTGGGAGAACCTTGGACGAACGTTGTATCAACATTGTATTCGCATGTTCACCATCTGCTGTTGGACAAGCCTGAATCAAGCTTGAACCAATGTGGTACCAACCTTGTATCAACCTGGTACCAACCTTGTATCAACCTGGTACCAACCTTGTAACAACCTGGTACCAACCTGGTACCAACCTTGTATCAACCTGGTACCAACCTTGTATCAACCTGGTACCAACCTTGTATCAACCTGGTACCAACCTTGTACCAACCTGGTACTAACCTTGCACTATCATCCTCATCATCCTGATTGGGCTGTGGATTAAGATTAAAATTCTACATGGTGGAAGAACCTTGAATCAAGCTTGGACCGCCTTGGTACCAGGTGTCCATCAACCTGGTACCAAGCTTGCTCTCTCAACCTCACAATCCTGATTGGGCTGCGGATTAACATTCAAATGCTATGATGGGACAACCTTGCACCAACCTTGTATCAACGTTGGACTCACATGTTCACCATTTGCTGGTGATGCAGATTGAAAACGTACATGATGGAACGAGCCTGAATCAAGCTTGAACCAACTTGGTACCAACCTTGTATCAACCTGGTGCCAACCTTGCACTGTCATTCTCATCATCCTGATTGGGCTGTGGATTAAGATTAAAATCCTACATGATGGAACAACCCTGAATCAAGCTTGGACCACCTTGGTAACAACCTTGTACCAACCTGGTACCAACCTTGCACTGTCAATCTCACCATCCTGATTGGGCTGTGGATTACGATTAAAATCCTACATAATGGAACAGCCCTGAATCAAGCTTGAACCACCTTGGTAACAACCTTGTACCAACCTGGTACCAACCTTGCACTGTCATCCACATCATCCTGATTGGGCTGTGAATTAATATTCAAATCCCATGTTGGAAGAACCATGAACAACTTTACGCTTCATGATCTTTATGATCTTCATGAACTTATGTTTTTTTATGACTTCTGACTTTTATGACTTTTATGATTTCCATGATTTTGTATGGGGTGTGATTTTTCTTGAGCAAGATTCTAAGGATGTGGATGATAAGATGTATCGAATTACTCGCAGGCGCGGCGGGGGGAAGGGGGTGGGCGGGGGGGGGGGGCGTATTATGATCCGGGCTGATCTCCCGGTCTTCAAGGATTCACGACACGGTTATTATATACGTATATTCGACGTGTTTCCGTTGGTGCACGTGTCCTCGTTATATCCCCGACGCTAACCTGGCGGAGCAGCGAACGATCCTAGGAAAGAGGGGGACGGGGGGGCTGGGGGGAGGCGGTGAACGAGATGGAGGGGTGGGTTAATCTTAGAGTCTCTCGTTATAACGCGCGATGTTCCCCGGCTATTTCGGTGAAAACTGCATGGGGAAGTCTTATAACCCAAGGTTGCGTAATTCTTGAGGGGAGATTGCATGAAAAAATTAATTGGAAGACATTTGACGGTGGGAGTTGGAGAAAAATTTGATTAGACATTTTTTTTAGGTGGTTGGGACGGGAACCAGTATTTTACGTTGATGAAGTTTGAAATTTTACTAAATTTCATAATTTCATAGATTTCGTAAAGTTCATGATTTCCATGAATTTCATGAATTTCATAAATTTCATCAATGTCATGGATTTCATACAATTCATGGATTGCATACATTTCATGAATTTCATAAATTTCATGAATTTCATAAATTTCATCAATGTCATGGATTTCATACAATTCATGGATTGCATACATTTCATGAATTTCATAAATTTCATGAATTTCATAAATTTCATCAATGTCATGGATTTCATACAATTCATGGATTGCATACATTTCATGAATTTCATAAATTTCATGAATTTCATAAATTTCATCAATGTCATGGATTTCATACAATTCATGGATTTCATAAATTTCATGAATTTCATGAATTCCATAAATTTCATGAATTCCATAAATTTCATCAATGCCATCGATTTCATACATTTCATGGATTTTATGAATTTCATAAATTTCATCAATGTCATGGATTTCATACATTTAATGGATTTCATAAATTTCATCAATGTCATGGATTTCATACATTTCATGGATTTCATAAATTTCATAAATTTCATAAATTTCATAAATTTCATAAATTTCATAAATTTCATAAATTTCATAAATTTCATAAATTTCATAAACTTCATAAACTTCATAAATTTCATAAATTTCATAGGTTTCATAAGTTTTATAAATCCATCATATTTTCTTACCACTTCAACTTTATTATTATTGACATTTTCAACTTTCAAATAGATGGGCATTTTAAAATTTCACTTTTTTGTAATGATTTTAATTTCATGGAGCTGGGGAAAAGTTTTTCGCCGAGGAATTCAGTTAATCCCGCGATTTAACGACGCAGAGCGGAATCTCGTTAGATTCTATCTCGACTTCCACAATCGCCGTCAATTCTCCATCTTTTTTCTTTTTATTCACTTTTTCATTCAGCACTCCTGCGCGTAGAGATCGCGCGATAAGTTGCCTAATTTAGTCCTCGATTTTGCGTAATGAGTAAATGAAAAAAAAAAAAAAATGGGAAGTAAAATGAATTTTCGAGGGACGACTTCCAATCTTGAAACAAATTTTAGGAGCTTTCTTATCTATTTTTCTTGGGAAACTTTTTGCCGGCAAGTAATTTAACAATTCAAAAAAAAGTTCATTTTCAATATTTCAAAATTTCAAAATTAATTTAATTTTCAAAAAATTTTGAAATTAAAAAATTTTCGAAATTTCGAAAATAAAAAAAAAAATTTGGAAACTTTTAAAATTTGAAATATGTTGAAAAAAAATCCAAAAATTTTCCAAATTTTGGAAAACTCAAAAATTCAAAAAAAAAAATAAAAATTGGAAAAATTAAAGAAAAAAAATTTTTTTTTCCAAAATTTTTTAAATTTAAAATCAAATTTCAGACATTTAATCATAAAAATTTTTATTGGACAAATTCGATCGAGAGTACATGTGAGGTATGCGTGATAAGTTGAGCCTAATTCAACCCACAATTTGCCTAATGACCAATGAAAAAAAATGGAAATGAAATGAATTTGAAAGAAGAAAGAGCTTTCAATCTCACACCGAAAATCGTCGGCTCTTTCGCCCTCATTCATTTCTTTCCCGTCAATTTTTCGAGATTTTCGTCGAATGTGCCGCGACAATCTTGATCAATTCGTCATTTGAAAGGTCTTCATTATAACTGGGGTCACGAGAGACGGTAATCCATCAAATAATTCGTTCCACTTTCTCGTATAAAAACTCAATTGCCTTGAAACATCATTTTTCAAGGGGAGGTCTTGTCAAAAATATTGTCAGAATTATGAAAATCATAACAATTATACAACATTAATAAAGTTTTTGAAAGTTTCCAAATTTCCAAAATTTTCCGAATTTTTCAACTTTTTCAAAATTTTTTCGAATTTCCCAACTTTTCCAAAATGTTCTAAATTTTCCAAATTTCCAAAATGTTCCAAATTCCCAAAATTTTCCAAATTTCCCAAAATTTTCCAAATTTCCCAAAATTTTCCAAATTCCCAAAATTCTACAAATTTCCAAAATTTTCGAAATTTATAAAAATTTCCAAAATTTTGTATAATACTCCACTTAAATTTTTAACCGGGCAATTAATCGAGTGATGAATATCAATGTCGTGAGAGACAACTCCAAGGAGTCCATTAAAGCTTGCAGTCCCCGGGGGAATTTACCCCATGGGTGAGTAAACAGAGAGACTCGTGACCGAGGTCCGGGCCTGGGTTTCATACAGCGACTGTATTTTCCAACGGATGCCGTTGGGGGTAGCGGATATTTTACGAAACAGCCCACGGGGTAGTGGCGTGTCTCGGTTATCGATCCTCACCGCCCAACTGGCCAACTACCCACACAGCGTATACACGTAATTCACTGGGTTATACCTTGGCTCGTGTCCTTAGCAGGAAAAAGGTCATTAACCCTTTACCCCTTCATCAACTTTTTCTTTCAAGCTAAACATAGTAATTATCGTATTTTAGCAAATTTACATATTGTAAAAACATTCAAAAATTTCCCAAGTTATTGAAGTATTAGCATCGCCAGATTATTCAAAAGTTTCAACAACTTTAAATTATTTCCAAGTTTCTAGAATTAATTATAATTTTTAAAGCTATAAAGTTTAACAAAATTTTATACCCAAACCCACCCACCCACCCACCAACCCCCACCCACCCCCACCCCAACCTACCCACCACACACCCACCCACCCCAACCCACCCACCAACCCATCCACCCCAAACCCACCCACCCGCCAACCCGACCACCCACCAACCCATCCACCCCAACCCACCCACCCCAACCCACAAACCCCAACCCACAAACCCCAACCCACCCACCCACCCACCAACCCATCGACCCCAACCCACCCGCCAACCCAACCACCCACCAATCCATCCACCCCAACCCACCCACCCACCAACCCATCCACCCTAACCCACCCATCCGCCCAAACCCACACCCACCCACCCAAACCTAAACCCACACCCACCCACCCAAACCCAAACCCACACCCACCCACCCAAACCCACACCCACCCACCTACAGCCAAACACACACCTACCCACTCACCCATCCGTAGCCACCCACCCACTCGTCGATGGATCCTCATACCGACATACCCATCCACCCACCCACACACACGCACACATACACACACACACACAGAGTGTCGAGACGTTGAGATAGTGAGTGGAGTATCTACTACATTCCGTGTGTGCTATCGGCGGTACCAATCAAATGAGACCACAAGGCCGGGCGGGAACCTAACCCGTCGCAGGGGGTGGGGGGTGGCTTCCACTGTAGCACAGGGGTTTCTGGTGGTTTACCCTGTGCTTAGAAATACGATGGGCTAAATGGCGAAAGTCGGCCCCAGCCACATGGATGGGTGTCCAGTAGGCCCTACCGAAAAAATGCTGAAGAGCAGCTAACGTGGGGAGTACCAATGAGGGGGCGGAGGAAAATAAATACACACACACATAATCTAGATTGGATCTCAACATTGTCACTCAAAAAAGTGAAATAAATAGCTGTTAACGTTACAATGTATTCCTCCGGAAGCGAAAATCTAAAAGTATCTCGTCAATTCTGTGTTTGATGGATTCTGCCATACCCAAATCCTCCAAATTTTGCAAAACCATGCCTCTCGATATTCCATTCGATTCTCGAGTGCACCAGGTGGCCATAATTTCCGTTGGCCGCTGGTTTATGGCAGCTCCACAGTTTAGCCTCTGGCGTATATCGAAAAGCCAGCCTTTCGATATCACTCTACTGTTCCTGAGAGGCTGGAGGTGGGACGACCGGGGGGACAGGGTTACACCGAGCAAAGCAGCATCATGGTATTGAAGTTCAGAGTTCCATACAAAATTTTGAAAATTTTAAAAGTCTTAAAAAATTTAAAAATTTTAGAAATTTTGAAAATTTTAAAAATTTTGAGAATTTTAAAAATTTTCAAGATGTTAAAAAATTTGAAAATTTTGAAAATTTTGAAATCTTTGAAAATTTCTGAAAATTGAAAAATTTGAAAGATTTGACAATCTTGAAAATTTTGGAAGATTTGGAGAATGTGAAGAATTTGAAAATTTTAGAAATATTTCAAATGTCGAAAATCTGGAATTTGGAAACTTTTGGAAATTATGAAATTCTAACTGAAATTGAATTCAAATTGAAAAAAATTGAAAAATCTGAAAAATTTGAAAATTTGAAAAATTTGAAAAATTTGAAAAATTTGAAAAATTTGAAAAATTTAAAAAAATTTGAAAAATTTAAAAAAATTTGAAAAATTCGAAAAATTCGAAAAATTTGAAAAATTTGAAAAGTTTAAATAACCTAAAAAAAATGAAAAATTAGGGAAATTTAGTAAACACGTAATTTTTTTCTAATTTGCTTGTATCCATTCTTGTACCCTCTTAAACCGGGGTTGGTAGTGGTGAGATGGAGAGACGGAGGGGGGGGGGAGAAGGAGATGGTGGGATGGGGAGGGTGGGGGGGGGGGCGAGGAGGAGGTGGGTTAATACACGGAAAACCGCCCTGAGCATCAAAGCCCCGGGATACGATGGCTCGGATTCTGTATCCCACCAAGTGGACCGAAAACGTGTGAGAATGCCAGATGCAGCATCTCTCGTGTTTTACGCGCGAGATAAAGTTCTGGGCTAGACCCCAGACATTCCCATTCAACCCTTTCAGCCCACGAGGACATGGGAAGGTCCATGAATTTTTAATTCGCTCGGCAGGAAGCTCGGAGATTGGGGAGGAAGGTGGGACCATGGGACTTTTGGGACACAGATGGTACAGCGGAAGTGGAAGATTAAAACTCTTGAGAGGTCGCAGCGCCGCCGTTTTCTGAAGTCCACCAATTTTTACCGAACTAGAATTTCAAAAATCTTGAAATTTTTTCCAAAATTTTGAAAATTTCTTCCAAATTTTTGAATTTTTTTTCCAAAATTTTGAAAATTTTTTCCAAATTTTTGAATTTTTTTTCCAAATTTTCGCATTTTTTTCCAAATTTTTGAAATTTTTGAAAATTTTTTACAAAATTTTGAAAATGTTTTCCGAAATTTTGAAAATATATCTTCCAAGATTTTGACAATTTTTTTCAAATTTTTGAAATTTTTTCCAAATTTTTGAAATTTTTGCATTTTTTTTTGAAATTTTTTACAAAATTTTTTTAATGTTTTCCAAAATTTTGAAATTTTTTTTCCAGATTTTTGAAAATTTTAAACGAGTGCTTTCATAATTTTGTAGAATAAACTTTCATGCAATTTTGATTTTGTATTAGGTCCATCAGCGTTGGGTAATTTCGCGGTATTTTTTTCAAATCTGGCATTAATGGAAAATTTGTATGAATAAACGAGCCGTGATGGTGGATTAATGAATAATGCCCGTCTACTCGATTCCCAACTTTGGTTTCTTCATTAAAATGCCCAATGGGCTCGCAGTGTGGGGGTCGCCAGTTCATTTCTGATCGATGAATATTAATTAGAGAAATTCGATTTCAGGGAATTCAGAGGGTCTTTTAGAACTGTGGGATTTGATGATTTCACCAAATTGCGCAATAAAATATTTGCGTTTCAAATGATTTGCAGGAATCTAATTATCGACTGGAATATATTTTATTCCTTCTTTCGTTAGAAACATGAAGTATCCCAACCTTGTGTCTGAAATTTCGAAATTTATTCGCATTTTTGGAAATTTTGGAAATTTATGAAATTTCGGAAATTTTAGAAATTTTGGATATTTTTAGAAATTTTGGAAATTTTGGAAATTTTGAAAATTTTGAAAATTTTGAAAATTTTGAAAATTTTGAAAATTTTGAAAATTTTGAAAATTTTGGAAATTTTGGAAATTTTTGAAAGTTTTTGAAATTTTTGGAACATCCGCAACCTGGTCCCTATATACACCGAAGTGCACCACCAAAATACCGCCGAAAAAAATTCCACGTGGGAAACTTCTGTCCCTGGCCAAATATATTCTCTGGCAGAATGCTCCTTTAATGCTTGAAAAAGGTCTGAAGCGCGGAGATATGAAATCCCAGGAGGTCATTTTTTTTTTAATTTAAAATAATCCCCAAGTGTCTCTGGAGATTCAACATCTCTATTCACGTGCCAGCGACACCGTCTGAATTCACAGCTGGAATTCTAAACTGCAGTGATACATCAGCTTGTGACGAACGATTGAGCCACCCCGCCCACCACCACCCCTCCTTCCCACCCCCACTGCCTCCCACCCCTTACTCCCACCCCCTCCCCACCCTCCCTTACTCCCACCCCCTCCCCCACCCTCCCTTACTCCCACCCGCTCCCCCACCCACCACTTACTCCCCCCCCCCCTCCCCCACCCACCCCTTACTCCCCCCCCCTCCCCCGCCCACCCCCCACCATCGCTCACTCCTACCCACTTCCCCTGACCCCCCCCCCCCCACCCTACCCCACTGTCGCCCACCTCCCCTCCCACCCGCCACCCCACACCCATCCCGAAACGGCAAATTGGGTCAGATCTGCTTGGCCTCTTCCCTTGATTCCGTACTTTTATTCGCAATCCTCCAAGTAAATTTTATGGGCTCCTGTACAGAGACGCCTCTGATGGATTTCTCTTGTAAGAAGATGAGGTGCCGGTACGTGTTATAAGCGGAATACATAACTCAACATGAGCCCACCTTTTCCGATGAAGCAGATCTAATCATCGCGTCTTTCCCGCTTTTCGTGAAATAATAAAAATGAAAATGAGAAGCAGTGACCCATTGGGTCCACGCGGACAGCTCCGCGGTTTGCGATAGCTTTTCCGGTGATTTGATTAAAAATTGAAATAGCGCGTTACCATGGGGTTCTAGGGGGAAATGGTAAAGGACATTTTTTGTGGGGAATTTGATTTCCTATGGAAAATGTTAATGTGAGATTTGTCTACGGTGGCTCATTCTTGAGATAGGTGTTAAAGTTGAAGATGGGGGAATGTCCGGGGCGGTATACACACGCACACGCACACACACACACACAGGAAGGGGAATCAGAAACACACACACATACACACATTTGCAGATATCAATATGTGGTTAGGTCCAATCCCCTTAATCTTTCAATAATTGTGAGATGAATTGTGAAGCGATCCAAGATAGTTTAAAAGTGGCAAGATCTAACTAACGATTGAGTCGGATCCAAAAAAGTTTTAATCAGTAACCTGATACTTTTTCTCTTCGTGTGCAGTCGAATTCCCATCTATAATTCTCTGT
This sequence comes from Asobara japonica, assembly GCA_026005395.1. Classification (NCBI taxonomy): domain Eukaryota; kingdom Metazoa; phylum Arthropoda; class Insecta; order Hymenoptera; family Braconidae; genus Asobara; species Asobara japonica. The sequence continues at coordinate 1,283,626 of BQMI01000565.1, read as the reverse complement.
GAATCGTGAAAATTACCTGCAATTCGTGCGGGGTCAATTACCGGTTTTCGTGGCAAATGTGAATTCAGAGACTAGACAGGGAGTACGGTGTTAGCAGAATGGTGCACCAGCGCACTACTCTTCTAATGTTACCCATTACAGGGATGAAATTTCGATTGGGGGGGGGGGGGGGGGGGGGGAAGGAGCTATTGTAATCTGGAGAATGAAAGGTTTGAATTGATGTGTATGTGTGTGTTTTTTCCTCCGTCCCTCTTGTACTCCCCACGGTAGGCGCTCTTCGGCAGTTCTTCGGTAGGGCCTACTGGACACCCATCCCTGCGGCTGGGGCCGACTTTCGCCATTTCGGCCATCGTATTTCTAAACACCGGGTGAACCACCAGAAACCCCGGTGCTACTATGGCGACCGCCTATGATGGAAGCCACCCCCACCCCCTGCGTCGGGTTAGGTTCCCGGCTGGCCTTGCGCTCTCATTTTATGGGCACCGCCGATAGCGCACACGGAATGTTTCTGATATCCGTCAGAATTCATGAAAAAATATTTCATCGTGTGATGGGTGAGTGGGTCGGTGGGAAGGTTAGGGATGGGTGGGTGGGTGGTTGAGTGATTACGGCTGGGTGGGTGAATGGGTACGCATGGGTGGGTGGGGGGCTACGGATAAGTGGATGGGTGGGGGGCTACGGATAAGTGGATGGGTGGCTCGGTACGGATGGGTGGGTGGGTGTGTGGGTGGGTAGAGATGGGTGAGTGTGTGGGTCGGTACGGATGGGTGGGTGGGTACGGATGGGTGGGTGGGTACGGATGGGTGGGTGGGTACGGATGGGTGGGTGGGTACGGATGGGTGGGTGGGTACGGATGGGTGAGTGGGTGTGTGGGTGGGTACGGATGGGTGAGTGGGTGTGTGGGTGGGTACGGATGGGTGAGTGTGTGGGTATGTGGGTGGGTACGGATGGGTGAATGTGTGGGTGTGTGGGTGGGTACGGATGGGTGAGTGGGTGGGTGGGTGGGTACGGATCGGTGAGTGGGTGTGTGGGTGGGTACGGATGGGTGAGTGGGTGCATGGGTGTCTGTAAGCGTGTTCAAATTTGAAATGTTCAAAAATTGTTAAAATTTCAAGTTTTAAAAATTTCCAAGATTTTGAAAAATTAAGTAAAAAAGAGAGCAACATCTCTTAAGCCCTCATTTAACTCCTCAGCGTCGAGTTTTTTTCCCCCCATTTTATGCACTCGAGATGGGGCCCTGGATTTACATATTTTCGGATTAGGAGTACATTCAACGCGAGACCCGGGAAAAGTCACGTACCATGGATATTTTATGATATTTTCCATCTTCCTCACACCCGCGATATATACGTCAAGCCTCGGCCCTGGCTCATCTCTCAGGAGTCCCTTCCTGAAGGGTTAAGTCCGGAAAAAGCCAGACCCCACCCGCACCCCACCTCCCCCCCCCCCCTCGTACCCCCTCCCCCTCCCCCTCGACGCTTCGCTCTAACCCTTCGTAAAGTCCATGAAAAGTCTCTCTGGCGAGCCGTAAAAACTCGTGAAATTGCAGTTTACACATGACACTCGTGTGTCTGCGTTAAAAAGAAAAAATGTGGAAAAATATGGAACAAAAATATTGAAATTAATTGTTGAGAATATGGAAATTTCGAAGTTTCGGAAAATTTGGGAAATTTGGAAAATTGGAAAAATGCAAAATGTGGAAAAAATTTGAAAAATTTTGGGGAAATTCGAACCGAACTGGAAAATTTGGAAAAATTGGAAAATTTGGAAAAATTGGAAAATCTGGAAAATTGGAAAAATTTGGAAGATCCGGAAAATTTGGAAAATTCGGAAAACTCGGAAAATTTGGAAAATTCGGAAAACTCGGAAAATTTGAAAAATTGGGAAAACGCAATAGATGGGAAAAATTTACAAAATTTTTTTTTTTAACTGGAAGATTCGGAAAATTTGGAAAATTCAGACAATTTGATAAATTCCGGAAAATTCGGCAAATCTAAAAATTTGGAAAATTTGAAAAATTCGGCAAATGTGAAAAATTTGGAAAATCTGGAAAATTCCCGATGATTTTTTTCCACCTGCACAGTGCCAAAAAAAACACACTAAAAAATACAATTACTGCCTCATGGCCCAACAATGGCAAAAATGTTGGCAACCCTCTCTCCTTGAGAGCTTTCTCCACTTTCACTTATCCCGCCCAAGCAACTTTTCACCCTTATCTGCCGTTTATTTTTATTTTCATTTTTTTTTCGGGCCGCACCACAGGGGCGAGTAGATGCGTAGAACAAGATAGGAGAGACCAAAGGGACGTCCGCGGGACTGAAAGGAGTCCAACACAAAGGGGCCTCGGTGTCGCGACTTGAAAGGGAAAGGCGACAGTCGCCTTTGTCACTTGCATTTCCCCTAGGCCTCATATAGATGAAAATAGTCTCATTGCGAGGGAAATTTACCACTGAATTGAAGAGAAAAAAAATTAGTCATTTTCCTTCACAAGTTCTCGAGATATTCGAAAATTCATGAAAGAATTTTTTTTTAATCAGCAACTATTAAGGACTATTAATGATGATTAATTCCTATTGATACCTATTAATGACTATCAATACCTATTAATAAATATCAATAGCTATCGATACCTATTGCCACCTGCTAATACCTATGAATACCTATTAGCACCTATTAACACCTATTAATGCCTATTGTCACCTATTATGACCAATCAACGCCTATTAAACCCAATTAATGCCTATTCAAACCTATTAATGCCTATTATTCCCCATGAAGACCTATTAACACCTATTGGTACATCTGAGTGCCTATTAACACCTGTCAATGCCTACTAATACCTATTGAGACCTATTAACACATAGTAACGCCTATTCAGATGTATTAATACCTAGTACCACCTATGAATTCCTATTAACACCTGTCGGCACCTATTAATACCTATTAATGTCTATTCATACCAACCAATGCCTATTAATACCAATTAATGCCTATTGATACCTATCAATGCCTATTGATACCTATCAATGCTTATTCATACCTATTAATGCCTATTGATACCTATTAATGTCTACTAATACCTATTCATGCCTATCAATGCCTATTAATACCTCGTAATACATATTAATACATATTCATGCCTATTAATACTTATTAATACATATTCATGCCTATTAATACCTATTAATGCCTATTCATACCAATTAATGCCTATTAATACCTATCAATGCCTATTGATACTTATCAATGCTTATTGATACCTATTAATGCCTATTGATACCTATTCATGCCTATCAATGCCTATTAATACCTCGTAATACCTATTAATGCATATTCATGCCTATTAATACTTATTAATACCTATTAATATAATTGACTTAACAAAGTTGTGAACACGTTTAAATCCGGAAAATTGCATATTTGAAATATCTGGAGTGAATGGGAATCTCAATGGTACTCATAGTGAGATAAAAACGTGTGGTGGATGCCTCGGGAAAATTATTATCACACCTCTATCCCGCGCAATGGCGTAACGAGACGCCATTAAACTCGACAAAACAGGGGTTTTTCATGATTGTCGTTTCAGAGCCGACAATTACTGAACTCGCAATAATTTTTCCAATGCATTTCCACACCGAACTTCCTCAACACCTCATAATTACGAACGAATTAGTATTGGTAATGGCTTCTTTTTTTTCTTCTCAAGATTCAATCGGTGGGTTTATTTTCTTTCTAATTTATTTTCCAGGTAATTGGAAATAATGGTGAATGAATTATTCAGGGGTAGCCGTGGAGAAAGATTGAAGATTTGAAAAGGAATTCAAAAGTTTCCGAAAATTTCCAAAAAAATGATAAATTTCCAAAAATTTCATAAATGACCGAAATTTTCCCAAAATTTGCAATTCCAAAAATTCCCAAAAATTTCCAGAAATCTCGAAAATTTTCTAAATTTCCAAAAGTATCCAATATTTGCAGAAATTGCCAAAAATTTCCAATAATTTCATAAATGCCTGAAAATTTCCAAAAATTTTCAATTTCAAAAGTTGCCAAAAATTTCCAGAAATTTTCCAAAATTGTATAAATTTCCAAAAATTTCCAATATTTTCATAAATTGCCAAAAATTTCCAACACTTTGATAAATGACCGATAATTTCCAATTTCAAAAGTTCCCAAAAATTCCCAGAAATTTCCAATAATTTCATAAATGACCAAAAATTCTCGAAAATTCCATTTTCAAAAGTTCCCAAAAATTTACAAACTGTCAGACACTTCCAAAAATTTCAAGTAATATAAACCTCGCACATTTCTAAAGTTCAAAAAATCTCATTTCCATTTTTCAAAAAATTTGGTTAAAAAAACCGAATCTTTATTAAAAAAAAAAAAAAAAAAATGGAAACTTTCTGCTGGAAATTATTCTCGTTCCCAATAATCTCAACTTATCGTTCTACCATCTCCACCTTCAGAATTACGAAGAAACAAGTATTTGTGCATTTTCCCGAGTTTGCCACCCCCCCCCCCCCCCCCCCCCCCCCCCCTCCCGCCCCCCACCAGCAGTTTCTTTCCTAATTTATATTTAAGTGAATTGCGATCGGTTCGAGCCCGTCGAAATACGGAAAACAAAGTTGAATTAATTCTTCTGCAGTGGACGTACGAAGGCCGCCCCATTCTTCGTGTTTACAGTCGATTATCGTTTACGATCACAAAAGGAGGGTTTGGAAGTGAATTAACTCCGAGGTCAAGTGCTCCGGGAGGCTCCAGGCATCGGAGACACGACTGTTAGAATCCACTCGACTTTCCTGATTACAAAACCCCACTTTTCCGCTCCTGCAAGTGAAGCGAGCCTTAGAATTTCAAGTTTTCCTATTTCGCGGAATACGACGAATTTTCTCAAGTGCTGAGTTAAGAATGTCCGATGTACGCTGTCCTGGTACGTTTGTCCGTGAGTGGGTGGGTGAGTGTGAGTGAATGTGGGTGAGTGTGGGTGAATGTGCGTAGTTATGGGTGAATGTGGGTGAGTGTGAATAGGTGTAGGTGAATGTGGGTAGGTGTGGGTGAGTGTGAGTAGGTGTGGGTGAATGTGCGTAGGTGTGGGTGAGTGTGGGTGAGTGTGGGTGAGTGTGGGTGAGTGTGGGTAGGTGTGGGTGAGTGTGGGTAGGTGTGGGTCAGTGTGGATAGTTGTGGGTAAAGATGGGCAGGTGTGAGTGAATGCGGGTGAGTGTGGGTAAGTATGGGTGAGTGTGAGTAGGTGTGGGTGAATGTGCGTAGGTGTGGGTGAGTGTGGGTAGGTGTGGGTGAATGTGCGTAGGTGTGGGTGAGTGTGGGAAGGTGTGGGTGAGTGTGGATAAGTGTGGGTTAAGATGGGCAGGTGTGAGTGAATTCGGGTGAGTGTGGGTAAGTATGGGTGAGTGTGCGTAGGTGTGGGTGAATGTGGGTAGGTGTGGGTGAGTGTGAGTAGGTGTGGGTGAATGTGCGCAGGTGTGGGTGAATGTGGGTAGGTGTGGGTGAGTTTTTTTTTTTTTTTTCCACTTTTTCTCTATTTGTATTCACCCACGTCCCCGCTGGTAAGCATTACTACATGGGCAATACTACGGATCAGAGTACCCACCCATTGCGGCTGGGGCCGACTTCGCCGTTTCAGCTCATCGTATTTCTGATCACAGGGTAAACCTCCAGAAACCCCTGTGATACGATGGCGGGCGTCTACGATGGAACCCTCCCCCCCCCCCCCCCGCGCGACGGGTCGCGTTCGGTCCCGGCTCACGGTCTGACTTCATGGATACCGCCGATGGCACACACGGAATGTTCCTGCCATCGGTCGGAGTCCGTCAGAAAATATTTTTCAGAACAAATATTTTGCAGTGAGCGGGAATCGAACGCGGAACCTTTGGAATAGTAGGCAGACACTCTACCCACTACACCAAAGCCCCGTCTAGGTGTGGGTGAGTGTGGGTAGGTGTGGGTAAGTGTGGATAGGTGTGGGTGAAGATGGGTAGGTGTGGGTGAATGTCGGTAGGTATGGGTAAGTGGGGGTGCATGTGGGTGTGTGTGGGTAGGTGAATGTGGCTGAGTGTAGGTGTGGGTGGGTGTGAGTAGGTGTTTTTTTTTTTTTTTTTTTTTCACTCTTTCTCTATTCGTATTCACCCACGTCCCCGCTGGTAAGCATTACTACATGGGCAATACTACGGATCAGAGTACCCACCCATTGCGGCTGGGGCCGACTTCGCCATTTCAGCTCATCGTATTTCTAATCACAGGGTAAACCTCCAGAAACCCCTGTGATACGATGGCGGGCGTCTACGATGGAACCCTCCCTCCCCCCCCGCGCGACGGGTCGCGTTCGGTCCCGGCTCACGGTCTCACTTCATGGATACCGCCGATAGCACACACGGAATGTTCCTGCCATCGGTCGGAGTCCGTGAGAAAATATTTTTCAGAAAAAATATTTTGCAGTGAGCGGGAATCGAACGCGGGACCTTTAGAATAGTAGGCAGACACTCTACCGACTACGCCAAAGCCCCGTGTGGGTGGGTGTGAGTAGGTGTGGACGAGTGGGTGGGTGAAAAAATTTTAAAAATTAAAAAAATCCAAAAATCTTCACAATTCTCGAAATTTTTAAAATTCCAACAATTCCACACATCTAAGAATTTCATCGTTGAGTATTTCTGTAATTATGATTGTGGCCCTTGTCGGCCCAATGAACGAGGAATGGAGAATTGTGGAAAGGGGAAATGATACCCGTGTGCTCAGACCCAACACAAAAGCCCCAAGATCGAGGAATATTTCGCTCCATCGGGTATTTCCTCATTCCTCATCTCAACTTTTTATCGACGAAAAGCCATTCACCCTGCGACTTCATAAAACGCTCATTATTTACGGTATCAGCAATTTACAATTTATTTTTTTTTTTTTTTTGAAATTTGAATTTTTCAATTTTGGAAAATTTTGAACTTTTTAAAAATTCTCAAATGTGTTAAACCTTCAAAATTTTAACGCTCCAAAATTTTTGAGGTTTTAAAATTTTTAGAATTTTGAGATTTTTGAAATTTTGGAATTTTGGAATTTTGAAATTTTTGGGAATTTTAAAATTTTTGAAGCATTTTGATTTTTTTTTTTTTAACTTCTGACATTTTTTAATTTTGCAAAATTTTCACATATTCAAAACAATTGTAATTTTCTGGAGTTATGATAATTCCAAATTTGGGTGAACTTATATTTCTAGGAAAATTCAAATATGGAAATCAGTATTTCCTGAATTTGTACGGAAGGAATATATTGAGTCGACGGTGCCATAGGATGGGTTCGCGCGCCTGACTTCTCTTAACAAGGCCAATCGTCGGCTTTCGCTGAAGGGTCAAACCCTTGCGCAAGAACCAGAATCGGTAAATCCAATGAAAAGTGAAAGAAAATAAATAAAAAACAAAAAGTAGAATCCAAAGTTTCAAGCAAAAATCGTCATGTTGAAAAATGCAATCAGTCAAAATTTTGGGTTTATAAAAATGTTCAAAATCTCCAATTTCCCAGAGTTTCAAAATTTTCAAAAAATGAAAAATTTTTAAAATTTTCAAAAATTTCAAATTTTTAGAATTTTTGAACTTTCGAAATTTTAAAAATCTTCAGATTTTCAAAATTTTCAAATTTTCAAAAAAAATCCAAATTTTCAAAATTTTCAAAAATTTCAAATTTTTGAAATTTTTAGAATTTTTGAACTTTCGAAATTTTCAAAATCTTCAGATTTTCAAAATTTTCAAATTTTCAAAAAAAATCAAAATTTTCAAAATTTTCAAAAATTTCAAATTTTTGAAATTTTTAGAATTTTTGAACTTTCGAAATTTTCAAAATCTTCAGATTTTCAAAATTTTCAAATTTTCAAAAAAAATCCAAATTTTCAAAATTTTCAAAATCTTCAGATTTTCAAAATTTTCAAAATTGTCAAATTTTCAAATTTTCAAAATCTTCAAATTTTCAAAATCTCCATAACTTTTGGCTTTCAGAAACCTAACGTTTTTCTTTTAATCCGTTCAATGCTAATGCCAAAAAATCGAAGAAGGCGGGTGGGCGGGGGGAGGGGGGGGGGAATTAGAGGGGGACGGAGGAATACGTAAAAGCAATCATAGCATCTTCCAGGCTATCTTAGAACCGAGTTTTCCTTACTGAATTGCCGATGATGAGCCTGCAGAAAATGCAATTGGGCGGAGTTGACAGGGAAATGAATTGAGCCCATTCCCCCCCCCCCCATTTTGGGGTTATAAAACTTGAATAAAAGTATTCAAATTACGCACAACTTACTCAACTTCAAAAATTTTTTTAAAAATCTCACGTTGGAAAAAAAAACGGAAGAATCAACGGTTTCCAGTGAACACACACACACACACAGCCACACACACGTACACACAGCCGCTCGAAACTTTGGTGTAGTGGGTGAAGTATCTGGCGACTATGTTAAAGCTCCCAGGTTCGCGTCCAGCCTCCAGATTCCGGTTGTTTACCCTCTGTCTAGAAATACGATGGCCTAAATGACGAAAGTCGGCCCCAGCCGCATGGATGGGTGTCCAGTAGGCCCTACCGAAGAAATGCTGAAGAGCAGCTACCGCGGGGAGTACAAGAGAGATGGATGGAGTCAATTTTCGAACATATATTTGATAATATAAAAATTGCATCGCCATTTTTATTTTGGCTCAATAAAAAAAAAAAAAATAACAAGTCCAGTTTGCAAGTAGCCCGCCGAGAAAAAACGCCACATGCCATTTATTAGAGAGTTGATCATACTTTTCTCTAATTGGAGTGGAAGGGGTCGAGCCTTCGTTAAGCAATTTCTTACTCTCCCTCTCTCCCTCTCTCTCTCTCTCTCCCGTTTTGCACTTGATTTATCGACGTAACCGCCTTCCGAAAACTAAATTCGACCTTTTCAAAGTTGGTAGGAAAAACCTCTGGGGTGGTGGGGGGGGGGGGGGGGGGGGGGGGTGGGACCATTGTAGTTTGTTGAGAAAGTTTAAAAAAAATAGAAAAGGGAAAATTGAAAGAGGGTGAATGAAGAGAAATTATTTTCTGGGTATTCAGATGAGAATGTTCTGCGGACTAATTGGCATTTAGTAGTAGAAGAAACAATTCGATTTGATCATCAGAAGACTACTTGTATTGAAGTACTATGTGCTATTGAATTCAAGTATACTTTTGTGAACATACTTGTTTCAAGTATACTTGATTCAAGTAAGCTTAATTGAAGTATACTTGGTTCAAGTATACTTAATCGACATATGGTTCTTGCATACTTGAGTCAAGTATATGATACTCAAGTATACTTGAATCAAGTATATGCCACACAAGTATATGTGAATCAAGTATATGCTACTCAAGTATACTTGAATCAAGTACACTCGAAACAAGTATATGTGAATCAAGTATACTTGAATCAACTATATGTGAATCAAGTATACTTGAATCAAGTATACTTAAATCAAGTATACTTGAATCAAGTATGCTTGAATCAAGTATGCTTGAATCAAATATACTCGAATCAAATATACTTGATTCAAGTATACTTGAATCAAGTATACTTGAATCAAGTATACTTGAATCAAGTATACTTGAATCAAGTATACTTGAATCAAGTATACTTGAATCAAGTACACTTGAATCAAGTATGCTTGAATCAAGTATGCTCGAATCAATTATACTTGAATCAAGTGTACTTGAATCAAGTATACTTGAATCAAGTAGACTTGAATCAAGTATATGTGAATCGAGTACTTGATGGCATATACTTGATGGGAGGCATGTCGCTCAAATATACTTAATTCAAGTATCCTTGATTTCGACTGTGCTACCACGTAATCCAACCAATTCAATCCCCCAAAACCCCCAAAACTTACCTTAATCGGGAATGGTCCGTAAACTTCACAAAACTATCGGTAAAATTTACAAAACCGTCGGTAAAATTTACCGTACCGTTCCCAATATTTGCGTAACAAAACATAAAATTTTGCGAATTGTTATGGAATTTTTACGTAATTATTGTGGTAATTGCTATTGAAATTTTTACTTTTTGAGGATTGAAAAAAAAAAAAATATTACATGACAAAGTAATACTGCACCCCATGAAATGATAATCCCTTAATTTGGTGGAATTGTCCAGCTGGAATTTAATCACCACCCGTAAAAACATCACGTGCAAACAGGCGTTTCGGTCAAAATCCTGTTAATGCACGAGTTGCCCAGTCTTGCTGTATTTACCACAAATGCAGTTAAAATTTGCACACATCTACCGCAAATAGTGGACCACAATAGGTCACTCGTTTTCACGTAGTCGGCCCTTTGGCCCCTGTCGGTTCGCCATTTCGCCTTTTGCGTCACACCATGCGTTCCACCTCCTCGCCCTCCCACCCACCCACAACCCTCCCCCCCGGGGGGGACAGGACTCAACACAGGTTTGTGTTATGCTGGCCTGTGGAAACACTCGAAATTGCGGAAAACAGAAAGTCCAGTGCAGTGTGAATTTTCCGGTGGGAAATGCGCAACAATTTTTTTTTCCTCCTTTTTCAGACACCTCAATCCCGGTAAAAGCCGGGGGGGGGGGGGCAAAGACGAGAGAAGTTTGAGGGGTTGCGGCTGGAGCCATTATCGAAATTGGCGCGCTTGTCTGACATCGAGTGACTGAAATTTAGGGGGGGGGGGGGGGGGGTCGGGGGTTATGGGAAAAGGTGAATTAGGGAATGGGAATGAAAGGTGAAATCTACAATTTTTTGGAGAACTTTTTTTTTTTTTTGCATTTTTGAGATTACTAAGGGTTTGGATTTTTCTGAAATGTTGCCGATCTTGCATCTGTGGGTGGGTCCGAATGTGGGGGAGTGAATGCGCGCGAGTGGGTGGGTAGGTGGGTGGGTGAGTAGGTGGGTAAATGGGTGAGTAGGTGGGTACGTGGGCGGGTGGCTTTGTGGGTAGGTGGGTGGGTGGGTGGGTGGGTGGGTAGGTGGGTGAGTAGGCGGGTGGGTAGGTGGGTGGGTCGGTGGGTAGGTGAGTAGGTGGGTGGGTGAGTAGGTGGGTGGGTGGGTAGGTGAGTGGGTGGGTAGGTGGGTGGGTGGGTAGGTGGGTGAGTAGGCGGGTGTAGATGGGTGAGTAGATGAGTGAGTAGGTGGGTGGGTGAGTCGATGGGTGGGTGGGTAGATGGGTGGGTGGGTGAGTAGGTGGACGGGTGGGTGGGTGAGGGGGTGTGCGCGAATGGGTGGGTGGAAGTTGGTTCAAATTAAAAAAATTTCCTCCCATATTTTTCCACATATTGACGAACAACTGAAATCCGAATTTGCCTGTAAAATTTTTCGATTGAGTCAACAAACGATTGCTAAAACGTACAACTGAACTTTCATGTGAAAAATCGGTAAACATGTAAAATGGTATATTTGCGCCATGTACACGGAGTCATTTAAAACTTTGACACATGGAAAATCTCTGAAATGAATTCATCGTGCGACTCCTGAAAAAAGCAAATAAAAAATGTAAAAAAAAATAGTGTTATACCGCTCGAACCAGCAAGATTAATCGGATCCAATTTTTCCCTCTGTTGTTTACCACCCACTTCCCACCCACACGTACCTCTCATTTATTTCGCTCCGGAGACCCTTGTTACGTTGAAAACCCCGAAAAACTCAAGAATGTAAAAAAAAGCATTATTTATGGTTTTTTTTTCAATCCAATTTCAAAAATTTGGAAAATTTGGAAAATTTTGAAAATTTTGAAAATTTTGAAAACTCTGAAAATTTTGAAAATTTTGAAAATTCTGAAAATTTTGAAAATTTTGAAAATTTTGAAAATTTTGAAAATTTTGAAAATTTTGAAAATTCTGAAAATTTTAAAAAAATTGAACATGTTACAAATTTGCAATCTTTCCAAAATTCTAACAATTCTGAAAATCCACAAAATAAAAATTCGAAAAAAATCTCCAAAAAACTCAAAAATTAAAAAAAAAAATTTTTAAAACAGGAATTCCAAAAATTCAAGTAATAGTAAAGCCCCCCAAAACACTGAAATTTCGCGATTTGCAGAAGCCCCGAAGCCCTGAAAAATCTCATTCACCCCCCCCCCCCATTTTCAAAACCTTCCCGACCCTCCAAAACCTCGGAACCCCAAAATAAAAAAAAATCCAAAAATGTCAATTTTCGATTTGTTATTACCAGAAGCTACCTCGCTGTTTATTTTTCCCACCAGCCCCCAAAAAGCTCCTGCAAAAAATGCCCCTATTTTGTACCGAGTCCTCTGCTTTGATGTATAAAGGGATTCGTTTGCAGTTGGCTAACGATGAAAATACGTTTTTTGTGTTGATAAAAAAAAAAAAAAAAAAAAAAAAAAAATGGGGTAGAAAAAAAATCGGGCAAACTGGAAAAATACTATAGGACGGCCGGGGGGTGGGGGGGGGGCGGGGTGGGATGAAAACCCGCGGATATGGCGACGAAACGAAAATTCAGTTGAGGATAAACCTCGTCGAATTCAATCGAGCGGATCTCAGCGTTACCCTACGTAAAATTCCGTGTGTTAGGGAATCGTCCAATTTTCCTTCCATTCTTTATTTTCCGCTCCACCCGACAATCGATAGTCGAACTATTTTCGTTGGATGGAGGAAAGAAGAAAATTGCGCAAAGAAATTAGCGGGCAATACGAAAGTCGACGGAAATTTTAATAAACGCGCTGTGAGTGTGACGGGAACACGTGTTCGAGGATATCTCGTAAACTATGGGACGTGGGAGAAAAAGTGATATTACCAAAAATGTGCGTGTTGAAAAGACGAACAATATTTGTTGGACACTTTTTTTGCTATCTCTGCGCGTTATCGCGCTATCAATGATTGCGCGGGGGAATACGGACTTCCGGTGCGTACCGTGTCGCACGCGCACGTGGACACACACTAACACACAGTAACACACACCAACACACGCTAACACACATACACACATTAACACACATACACACACGCATGTATATATATGTATACACACACACGCAAACGTACACACAAAGTTTTGAGAAACTTTAATAAGTCAGAACGTTTCCAATTTTTAGTAGATCTTAAAAAAGAAAATTTTCAAAAATAAGAAAAACTATGATTCAATTTTTTTTTTTCAACTTTCTTCTTTCCGTTTCCTCTATTCGCGAATCAATAGCTGAACCTGCATTGGCTGAAAAAAAAGTTGAGAGACGGAAAAAAAGAAATTAGTGGAAAATATGAAAGAAAGGTCACGTGCGCTCGATTGAGCAAAAAAAGGTAAAGGGAGGAAAAAAAAGCTCGAGGGAAAAACGTTTTCCCCCATTTCCACATTTTCGTCGACATCCGCCAATTCGCTATAACCCACATGTCCGCCCTTTCCTGTGTTTGTCATGTTTTTTGATGGCATGGATGCATACTGGTAATTATAAAGAAATTTGCCATGTTTTTCTCATACAGAGTCAATAGAGGATATTTTTATATTTAAATTTATTGAATTCTAATCGCTGGTAATCCATTAGTGGCTATACCATTGTCTCAATGTTCTTTAGGCGTGCGATGAGAGAAACTCTCACATTTTGATTTGGTTCATGAGTGTGTGTGTGTGTGTGTGTGTTCGTAGGCGCAGTCGTAGGTGAGTGGTTGTGGGTAGTTGGCTGGTCGGGTGGGTCACTGGGTGGGTTTTGGATGGGTCAATGGGTGACTGGCTAAGTGGGTGAGTGGGCGTCTATGTGAGGGTGGGTGGGTGGCTGGGTAGGTGGATGGGTGGCTGGGTAGGTGGATAGGTGGGTGGGTGGGTGGCCGAATGGTTAGGTGGGCGGGGGGATAGGCGGGTGTAGGTGGGTACGTGGGTGGGTTGATGGGTGGGTGGGTGGTTCGATGAGTGGGTGAGTAGGTGAGTAGGTGGGTGGGTGGGTGGGTGGGTGTATGGGTGGAGGGGGGGGGGGGGGTCAGTGGGTAGGTGGGTGGGGGGGGGGGGGGTGAGTGGGTGGGTGGGGGGGATGGGTGGGTGGGGGGGATGAGTGGGTGGGTGAGTGGGTGAGTGAGTGGGTGGGTGGGTGGGTGGGTGAGTGTGTGTGTATGTGTACGTGGGTGGGTACTTGGCTCAATTTTAGTAAACCTGATGAACGAAACGGGTAGTTATTTTTCTTATTCAATACAAAATATTGCCAAGCTTCTAATAACACCGCTATCGGACTTTTACCACCGCAAGTTTTCCAGATAATGTCCCTTTTATAGTGGAGTTAATGCGTAACTCATCGAAGGTGAAATTAAGGGAAATAAATAGCAATATAAATGAGTAAAAATGAGCAAATAGACTGCGGAGTCAACCCGGACTAAATCCACATTAGAACTTGATTAAAGTTCAATTGAACCTTCATTAGATGACTTAAACCTGGATCAAATCTTCATCAAGGCACAGATACTCGCTACACGTTGACTAAGTGGGTATTACCCCGATTGAAGGTGGGTCACCATCTTGATCAAATGCGGATTAACTCGCGATTAAAGGCCGACTAAACCTTGACTAAATTGTGATCAAACAGACATTGAAGCTATTTTCCGTGATTTTTCACGGCACTGATGGGGCAAAATGGGTTGTTTTTTTATTTTCTTTTTTATCCAATGGAAAAATATTCCGAGCTCCTAATGACCCTGTTATCGCGCTTTTATCACCGTGAGTTTTCGAGATAACGGGATTTTTATGGGGGGAGTTGGTACGTAACTCATCGACGGTGAAATAAAAGGGGGAATGAAAAGCCGTATAAATAAGTAAAATTGAGTGAATAAATTGCGGGAATGGTGGTGGTACCATGGCACATCGATTCACTACGTTTATCGAGTCACTGAGTGCTGTCATTATCCTTATTGCCTTTTCCAGAAACATCGTTAACGCTCGTAATGCCAACACGAACGTCAATTCTTCTCATTTCCTCATCATTGGCGCGCTTCAAAGTTGGCACTAGACCACATAATGTCTTGGGGGTGGTTTTAAAAATTGCATACTGCACTCACCCTCCCACCCATTCACTCTCTCCCCCACCCACCCACTCACACTTTCTCCCTCCCACCCACACACCCTTCCACCCCCCCCCTTCCACCCACCCACACACACCCTCTCCCACCCACCCACCCCCTCCCACCCACCCACGCCCCCTCCCACCCACCCACACCCCCTCCCTCCTACCGATCCCCCCCCCACCCACCTACCCCCTCCCACCCACCCACACCCCCTCCCACCCACACACACACCCTCCCACCCACACACACCCCCTCCCACCCACACACACCCTCTCCCTACCACCCACCCACACACACCCTCTCCCTACTACCGATCCCCCCCCCCCACCTACCCCCTCCCACCCACCCACGCCCCCTCCCACCCACACACACCCTCTCCCTCTCACCGATCCCCCCACACACTTCAGATGCATCCACCCTTCCACACACACATATACACAAACAAACATACACACGTACATAAAATATCTTGAAAATGTCACTTTTGATTTTCAGGATGACTCCACTACTTTCTGAGACAGACAATACAGTAAATCAAAACCTCTCATTTTGGTTGACGTATCCCAAAAAAAAAAAAAAACAGTGATCCCCAAGATTTTCATTACATCCCTCAAATTGAAATTCCTAGGCCTAGCCATCCCAAACAACACTGATGGATGGCCCCATGTGTGTGTCCCCATGTATGTGTATTAGTGGCGATGAATCATTCTCGTCTCGGTGAACACTAGTGCTATCCATCATCGGGCAATAACGAACCAGGTTAATAACGGCCTATGAGCCTTCCCTGCGCCCCTCCAATACCCGTAACTCGCGCTTCTGGTTTGCGCGTGATACCCAGCAAAACGTCCCGGGGAGCCATTAGGATATTGGAGTGCCCCAGCGAGGTGGGGTAAAGCCGTTGAAACAAATACAAAACCGGAAGCTCAAAGTTTGTGATGTAATCAATGGTGTTTGTTTATTTGCAGTAACAATAACTAAATAAACGAACCAGTGTTAAAGGGTTAGGGGGTGGTAACAAAGTTTATTCATTATCGTAGAAATGAGTGATGTTTTGTTATCTACTAAATTGAATGATAGTGTCCCGAATTATAAATGGGACAATTTCAACCTTCGGATGGGATAGGCCCAATTTTCATATGGGACAGTTCCGAGCTTGAAATGGGACAGTTCCAATCTTCAGATGGGACAGCTCCAATCTTCAGATGGGACAGTTCCAATCTTCAGATGGGACAGTTCCAATCTTCAGATGGGACAGTTCCAATCTTCAGATGGGACAGTTCCAATCTTCAGGATGGGACAGTTCCAATCTTCAGGATGGGACAGTTCCAATCTTCAGGATGGGACAGTTCCAATCTTCAGGATGGGACAGTTCCAATCTTCAGATGGGACAGTTCCAATCTTCAGGATGGGACAGTTCCAATCTTCAGGATGGGACAGTTCCAATCTTCAGGATGGGACAGTTCCAATCTTCAGGATGGGACAGTTCCAATCTTCAGGATGGGACAGTTCCAATCTTCAGATGGGACAGTTCCAAGCTTGAAATGGGACAGTTTCAATCTTCAGATGGGACGGTTCCAATCTTCAGATGGGACAGTTCTAATTTTTAGATGGGACAGTTTCAATCTTTAGATAGAATAGTTCCAAGCTTGAAATGGGACAGTTCCAATCCGCCGATGGGACACTTCCAATGTTCATATGGGACAGTTCCAATCTTCAGATGGGACAGTTTGAATCTTCAGAAGGGACCGTTCTAATCTTCAGATGGGACAGTTCCAATCGTCCGATGAGATCGTTCTAATCTCCATATGGGACAGGGCCAATCTTCAGATGGGACAGTTCCAATCTTCAGATGAAACAGTTCCAATCTTCAGATAGGGCAATTCCAATCTTCGTATGGAACAGTTCCCATCTTCGTATGGGA
Organism: Asobara japonica; assembly: GCA_026005395.1. NCBI lineage: Eukaryota > Metazoa > Arthropoda > Insecta > Hymenoptera > Braconidae > Asobara > Asobara japonica. The sequence goes on along the minus strand of BQMI01000565.1, from coordinate 1,266,713 downwards.
CAGTTCCAATCTTCAGATGGGACAGTTCCAATCTTCGTATAGGACAGTTCCCATTTTCGTATGGGACAGTTCCAATCTTTAGATGGAGCAGTTCTAATCTTCGTATGGGACAGTCCCAATTTCCACATGGGACAGTTCCAATCTTGAAATGGGACACTTCCAATTAATTCCAGTTCCGGGTAATTGATTAATATTTTCACAACTGAATTCTTTATATTTAAAGCACCAAGTAAGCTCGCAGTAGAAAAACCGATATGTGGTCAGACAAAAATTCTCGAGAGCTTTAAATTTCGTGATACCGTCGGAGCCACTTTAATTTCCAAGGACAGGCGACACTTTGCGATGATAGTGACAAAAATAAATAAATAAAAAAAAATAGCACCTGCCGAATGAAGTGAGAGACAGGGGAAACGTGAGAATTCCATGGGGTTCACGTGCACTCGATAAAACTGGAAAGTGCCTGTGAGAAGCGACGGAGCAATTTGCCGGATTAATCGAAACACAGGGGGTCGGTGGGTGGAGGGGGGGGGGGGAAGTGCGCAGAGACGTTAAGTTTTAGGGTGAATGAGAAAAGGCGATAGACTCACTGCATCCGGAATGGACCGTTTGGAGTTTGGTGATAGTTGGGAGTGGATTTTGGATGATTCTCCGGCTTAATATCAGGGTGGACAGGAACCCATGGACCTTTCTGATTACGGGAATAATTAATCCATTCAGCGCAATTGAAGGCGAAAAGTGGGTGGTGGTAAGCCGCAGGTGGGGACAAAATTTTGTTTCATGATATTTGGAAAAATGGAAAAAACTGAAATGAGAAATTGAAAATTTGAAATTTGAAATTTGAAAATTTGAAATTTGAAAATTTGAAATTTGAAAATTTGAAATTTGAAAATTTGAAAATTTGAAAATTTGAAAATTTGAAATTTGAAAATTTGAAATTTGAAAATCTGAAATTTGAAATTTGAAAATTTGAAATTTGAAAATTTGAAATTTGAAAATTTGAAATTTGAAAATTTGAAATTTGAAAATTTGAAATTTGAAAATTTGAAATTTGAAATTTGAAAATTTGAAATTTGAAAATTTGAAATTTGAAAATTTGAAATTTGAAAATTTGAAATTTGAAAATTTGAAATTTGAAAATTTGAAATTTGAAAATTTGAATATTTGAAATTTGAAAATTTGAAATTTGAAAATTTGAAATTTGAAAATTTGAAATTTGAAAATTTGAAAATTTGAAAATTTGAAAATTTGAAAATTTGAAATTTGAAATTATATTATGCTGAATTTTGAATTTTTGAAAACTTTTTAGGGCAACTTTTGAAAATTTCTAAATTTTTCAAAAAATTCCAAATATTGTGTTGGTAATTGGGCAAAGCAGAATTTTAAAGTGGATCGATAGGGCATGAGTATAGCGTGCAGATGATTTCAGGCTCGTGATTTAGTAGGGCTCAAGGCCCTTCCGCGTCGTCTTATCATATTCGTGTGTGGGGGATATTTTGCCGTATTTCGCCAGCTGAATATTCTGTTTCTGAGGTGGATTTGCATCTCCCTCGGGCGATTAAATTTCGTTGTAGGAGTTGCAGAAAAATTTGAACTATCAAAAGTCCCAGATGTTTGAAAATTTTGCGAATTTTGAGAAATCCAAAAATTTTGAGTAATTCTAGACATTTGAGAATTTTGAGAATTTTGAGAATTTTGAGAATTTTGAGAAATCCAAAAATTTTGAGTAATTCTAGAATTTTGAGAATTTTGAGAATTTTGAGAAATCCAAAAATTTTGAGTAATTCTAGAATTTTGAGAATTTTGAGAAATCCAAAAATTTTGAGTAATTCTAGAATTACTAAGAATTTTCATTGAGACAAAAAAGACCTCTCATTCTTTTTTCTTCTCAAAAAAAAAAAAAAATCTGTCGACTCAGCTCTTGTGTCATGCATTTTCCATAAATTTCATGTTTCCGACATGATTCCCCCCACTCCAATATTGTAGTGTTACACCTCGGAAGCCGCTTAAACTGCCGTTTATCAAAGTCAGAAGCACTCACCCTTCTCAACCCATCAACCTCCAAAAAGTCCACAATGTAATATATTATTATTAATAATGAAATTAGTGGGACCCATTGAGGGCTACAATTTATTTTTCCTAAAATATAGAGAGAATAGGAATGAATATTGATGGTATTGAAAATATGACAGAGAGAGCGAACGTTTCAAAAATTCAGATTTGCAAATTTTTGGAAAATTTCGGAAAATGGAAAATTTGCGGAAGATTTTGAAAATTTTTGAAATTTTTCCAGTTTTGAAAACTTTCCAAATGCCCTAAAAAAATTCAATTAAAATTTTTTTTTTTTTAATTTTACCATTTTTCAATTCTTAATTTTTCGAATTTTTTATTTTATTTTTTTGATTTTCTCAAATTTCAAAATTTTTTAAATCTTGGCAAAAGCACGAGATTAACAGGAATGTACGAGAAGCGGAAAAGAAAGAGCGCAGAACTGAAATGAAGGAAAACAAACAAGTTGGTGGGGGGGGGGGGGGGGGGGGGAGGACGGAATAAGGGATGAAAGAAAAGTTGCAAAAAAGGTGGATAAAAAAGCACCGAAAATTCATTCGCCTGGCCAGAGCTAAATTTATTGGAGCACAACTGAGAACGCTAATTGGTAATCAAAGCTGGGGTAATTAAACGGATTAATAAGTATATCCTCCGAATTAAATCATTTTTTTTAATTATCGCATTATTAAACAGCACAAAATGTGCTTATTTACACGTGAAAAATTTGTGTTTCATTCTCCAGGGGGTATATTCCAATCCCCAGCGGGGACGTTCATCCCCGGCGGGGATATTCGTCCTTGAGCGGGGATAAATTATCCCGAGTAATTTATCCCCCCCATGAGGATAATTTGTTCCCCAACGTGGATTTTCATCCCCTAGTGGGGATACTCCATCCCCCTGCAGGGATGATTCATCCCCCAACGGGGATATTCCATCCTCCAGGGGGGTTTTCGATCTCCCAGTGAGGATATTCCATCCCCCAGTGGGGATATTCCATCCCCCAATGGGGATATTCCATCCCTCAGTGGGGATATTCCATCCCTCAGTCGGGATATTCCATCCCCCAGTGGGGATCATTCATCCCCCAGTGGGGATATTCCATCCCCCAGTGGGGATCATCATCCCCCAATGGGGATATTCCATCCCTCGGTGGGGATATTCCATCCCTCAGTGGGGATATTCCATCCCTCAGTGGGGATATTCATCTCCCAGTGGAGATATTCCACCCCCCAGGGGGGTATTCGATCTCCCAGTGAGGATATTCCATCCCCCAGTGGGGATCATTCATCCCCCACCGGGGATATTCCTCTCCCGTGGGGATATTCCATCCCCCGTGGGGATATTGCATCCCCCGTGAGGATATTCCATCCCTCAGTGGGGATATTCCATCCCCCAGTGGGGATCATTCATCCCCCAATGGGGATATTCCATCCCTCAGTGGGGATATTCCATCCCCCAGTGGGGATCATTCATCCCCCAGTGGGGATATTCCATCCCCCAGTGGGGATCATCATCCCCCAATGGGGATATTCCATCCCTCGGTGGGGATATTCCATCCCTCAGTGGGGATATTCCATCCCTCAGTGGGGATATTCCATCCCTCAGTGGGGATATTCATCTCCCAGTGGAGATATTCCACCCCCCAGGGGGGTATTCGATCTCCCAGTGAGGATATTCCATCCCCCAGTGGGGATCATTCATCCCCCAATGGGGATATTCCATCCCTCAGTGGGGATATTCCATCCCCCAGGGGGATATTCATCTCCCAGTGGGGATATCCATCCCCTGCCGCAATATTCATCCCTCTGCGGGGATATTCCATCCCCCGGGGGGCTAATTCATCCCCCACGGGAGATTCATCCCGAAGAGGGGATATTCCATAATTCATTCTCAACACATACATTCTTATCTCGATCGGCCTGTTTATAACCCTGAATCAGGTTTTATAATACACTCGAATTGGGCAGTTTTTTCTACCATGTTTCCACGGCATCTTTTGGGATTCAATCTACGAGGCAAAAGTTTAAAGTCTGACAGGGGCAGTCTTAGCGCCCATTTTCCCCCCATTTCACTCCAGAAGACCGACGTCTTCCAAACGTAAATGTTGAAAGCACCCGACGAGTTTTCCAGTAGTTCCAACAAGAACTAAATTTTCCTTAAGAAAAAAAAAAAATCTGGTTAAATGTACTTCTGTTCACAATATTTTAACGAAGTTCTGCATCACAATATTTTCACTCACTTCAAATTAACAAACACTTCTTTCCGTGAGTAAGAGAACGCAATTTGATGGTGAGGAACCGGATAACACAATTTCAGTGATGCACCCATCCACCCACCCACTTACCCACCCACCTACCTTTTCATTCACCCCCCCCCCACCCACCCTCCTATTCACCCACCCATCCACCTTTCCCTTCACCCACCCACCCTCCCATTCACCCACCCACCCACCCACACTCCCATTCAACCACCCACCCACCCACACTCCCATTCACCCACTTCCCCACCCACCCACCCTCCTATTCACTCACCCATTCCGCCACCCACCTAGCCTCCCACCCACCCACTTACCCACCCACCTACCTTTTCATTCACCCCCCCCCCACCCACCCTCCCATTCACCCACCCATCCACCTTTCCCTTCACCCACCCACTCTCCCATTCACCCACCCACCCACTGACGGGGCTTTGGCGTAGTCGGTAGAGTGTCTGCCTACTATTCGAAAGGTCCCGCGTTCGATTCCCGCTCACTGCAAAATATTTTTTCTGAAAAATATTTTCTCACGGACTCCGACCGATGGCAGGAACATTCCGTGTGTGCTATCGGCGGTATCCATGAAGTGAGACCGTGAGCCGGGACCGAACGCGACCCGTCGCGCGGGGGGGGAGGGAGGGTTCCATCGTAGACGCCCGCCATCGTATCACAGGGGTTTTCTGGAGGTTTACCCTGTGATTAGAAATACGATGAGCTGAAATGGCGAAGTCGGCCCCAGCCGCAATGGGTGGGTACTCTGATCCGTAGTATTGCCCATGTAGTAATGCTTACCAGCGGGGACGTGGGTGAATACGAATAGAGAAAGAGTAAAAAAAAAAAAAAAAAAAAAAAAAAAAAACCCACCCACCCACTCACACTCCCATTCACCCACCCACCCATTTAGCCACCCACCCACTTCCCCACCCACCTTTCCATTCACCCACCCACCCTCCTATTCACCCACCCACCCTCCCATTCCGCCACCCACCCACCTAGCCTCCGATCCAGCCGCCCACCCACCCGCCTGCACACACACACACACACACACAGTTGCTTTCCAGCCATTATTCAAGCGTCCAGAAAAATCCGATTGCCGAGGCCCTCGGAAAAATATTTCTCGAGGCAGACCATGCAAAACACATCACCATCCCCCATGTGCTTGCCATCCATGGGCGCGCCCGCGGATGGCAATATCGCACTTGGAACGTTATCCAATTTCCCAGCTCGAATTCTCGAAAATGTAATATTTGCAACTCAGGGTAGCTTGTAATATTTTATTACGATCATAAATTCACGAGGACATGGGCTGTGATGTAGCCGCTCCTTGTGATTCAAATCACGAATCGATGATAGGAGCATAAGCAGGGTGAGAATAGGGACATGTGTTGGGCATAGGGATGAGCTGATGAGCACAGGGATATGACACTTTTGCACTTTCACCGATTATTATTTGGTAAACAGTAATAATTACCATAATTACTTTTATGAAATCCTGAATTTTCTTTTTGTTTTCCTTTTCTTTTTGGAACTGCCCATTTGACTTAAGACTGATCCGAGTGAATGAAAAATTCCCTGTTATTTTTGGCGGGAAATTCAATTTTTAATAAAGCTCTCTTTAATCAACGAAATTACTCGCAGCTTTTTCTATGCAGCCTGGGCAGTAAAAAAATACTTTCATCGAGATAACTTAATCCCAATAGCGGATTATTATTTTACTCTGATTATGATTTTTTTTTTTTTTTTTTTTTTTTTTTGGAGTTCAAGAATTTTCAAAATTTCAACATTGACAAAAAAAATTCTGTACTAATTCGCACGCGCGTACACACACACACACACACACACACACACACACACACACACACACACACACACACACACACATAGACACACACATACACACCAACCAACACACACGCACACGGACACACATACACATACACACTAAGTACCACCTATAGTCGCGGAAATGCATCATCCGTTTGCTTCAGAAGTTGCAAAATGTGTCCGCCATTTGGCATTCGTCAAAAGGCGAGTTTTCCCCCAGGGACAAAAAAGAACGACTGAAAAATTGTGGGGGGGGGGGGGGAAACGGCTGAAAGTGGAGAGACAGAGGAGCTGCAAAAGGCCCGGGATGCATTATGCGGCGAGTGCGTCTCGTCTGGTAACAGAGACACGAGAGGTATAAAAATGTGTACTAAGAGCTTTACAAATAGTCGGCAAACAAAAAAAAAAAAATAATAATAAACTGGGAATTACGGCGTTTTTTCGGGAGGGAGGGGGGGAGGGGGGGGGGTAAAAACTGGGTAATACTCTTAACTCAATTTGTGAGCCACGCAGGGGGGAAAAACATGAATTCGGGTTGAACCGAGTATTTTAACACTTCCTGATTTTTTTCCTTCCAAATGGAAGCTTAATATGCGATGTGTCAAAATTGTGGAGTTCTGAAGTTCCTCTGAAAAACTTTTCTGATTGATGTCCCAATGCCAAATTATTCGACTGTTCCAGACGTCGGAACAGCTCTGAGAACTGTTGCGGGTAGAACTCGGTTTCTAGGAACTCATGCGGGCGGAACTCCAGTTACGGAAACTGTTCCAGGTACACGAACGGGTCGAACAACACTTCCGAGAATTATTCGAATTGAAGGAGTTCTGGGAACTGTTGAGGGTAGAACTTGTTTTCTGGGAACTCATGTGGATGGAACTCCGGTTATGGAAACTTCTCCAGGGACAAGAACCGTCCGAACAACAGTTCCGAGAACTGATCGAATTCAAGAGCCGTTCTCGGAACTGTTGCAGGTAGGACTCGGTTTCTGGGAACTCATGTGGGCGGAACTCCAGTTACGGAAATTGTTCCAGGGGCAAGAACCGTTCGTACAACAGTTCCGAGAACTGTCCGACCTCAAAGCGAGTTCTGGGAACTATTGCAATAGAACTCGATTTCTGGGAATTGATCTCGGCGGAACTCCAATTATGGAAATTCGTCGAGGTGCAAAAACTGTCCGAACAATAGTTCCGAGGATTGTTCAAATTCAAGGTGAGTTCTGGGAACTGTTGCAGGTAGAACTCGGTTCATGAGAATTCATGCGGACGGAACTCCAGTTAGGGAAACTGTTCCAGGTGCAAGAACCGTCCGAACAACAGTTCCGAAAATTGTTCGGCGTCAAAACGAGTTCTGCGAACTATTCCAAGTAGTCCAACTGGAGTTGAAGTTCCGGGTTTTGAGTAGAACTCCAGTTACGAAAACTGTTACAGGTGGAGAGATAGTTCCCAGAACTGGAGCTGTATTTGTCACAGTTGTATGGAACCTGTTCCAAGCAAAAGTCCCGTTCCGGAAACCGGTTCTAAACGAGGTTCCTTAACTGAGACCTGGAACAGTTTCTGTAACTGGGGTTCACCGGGAACAGTTTCCGTAACTCGAACGTGATTTGAAAAATCCCTCGTGACTGCGTATGCACTTGGAACAGTTGAAGAACGTGACGGAACGTATTTACATAGAAATGTTCCAAGGGAACTGCCGACTCCAAATTTTGCCTTCTTTGCATTCCCAAAGTAGACAATATATGGAACACCATCTGGTATCAATGTTTCCGATTTAGGAGTTCTTTCGTTGTGACAACGTCCCAATTATCCATTGGGACGAAGTCCCAATTGTCCATGGGGACAATGTTCCAGTTTTCCATTGCGACAATGTTCCAATTTTCCATTGGGACAATGTTCCAATTTTCCATTGGGACAATGTTCCAATTTTCCATTGGGACAATGTTCCAATTTTCCATTGGGACAATGTTCCAATTTTCCATTGGGACACAGTCCCAATTGTAAATTGGGACATCGTCCCAATTTTCCACTGGGGCACACTCCCAATTTTCCATTGAGACACCGTCCCAAATTCCAATTGGGACACCGTCCCAATTTTCCACTGGGACACACTCCAAATTTTCCACTGGGGCACACTCCCAATTTTCCATTGAGACACCGTCCCAATTTTCAATTGGGACAAAGTCCCAACGTTCCATTGGGACACATTCCCATTTTTCATTGGGACAACGTCCCAATTTTCCATCTGGACGGCATCCCAATTTTCCTTCGAAACAGCGTCCCAATTTTCCACTGGGACAATGTCCAAATACTATTTTCTACTATACCCTACTTTGAGGTGAGACCGAGGGCTTCAATTGTCAGTCGGCGCCTTGTCCCAGGTTTGCATTGGGACATTTCAATTTTCAATGGTCCCCATGATTTATCGAACGCAGAATACACCGATGCAATGAGTCTTAAGACCTTACGAAATTCTAATTGGAATTTTGTTTGGTACCCTTCGTCTATCTATATATATAAACTATCGGAAATACGAAAATTTCCCATGCTCTATACTCGATTTCTCCTGAAAAATTCATCTATCGACTTTCAACAAAGTTTAATCCGCGTAAAAAGTAAAAATCGATAGGTTCACGTAGTTTTCTCTCAGCGAAAGAGGATTCTTTGACATCTCCGATCGGTTTCGCGAGCAATCCGGTCTCTCGCATTATCCGTGTGTGTCTGTGTGTACCAACGAGTCCGTCAACTTGTTCTTCCATATAGGTCCAGAAAAACCTTCGGCTCTCGCCCCCCATCCCCTCCCCCCCATAGGAATAAATATATCATGAAAATATACGAGTCACGTGGGACATTTGAGAGAACGTCTTAGCGAAATTTAGTCGTCTCTTTCGATCTTCTTAATCTATTGATTATTCTGATTTTTATTGGGTTGACTTAAGTAGGGCTCCCCGTGAATTAAGTAGGGTTCCCCATGACTTAAGTAGGGTTCCCCATGACTTAAGTAGGGTTCCCCATGGCTTAAGTAGGGTTCCCCGTGACTTAAGTAGGATTCCCCGTGACTTAAGTAGGGTTTCCCGTGACTTAAGTAGGGTTCCCCGTGACTTAAGTAGGCTTCCCGGTGACTTAAGTAGGGCTCCCGGTGACTTAAGTAGGGCTCCCCGTGACTTAAGTAGGGTTCCCCGTGACTTAAGTAGGGTTCCCCGTGACTTAAGTAGGGTTTCCCGTGACTTAAGTAGGGTTCCCCGTGACTTAAGTAGGGTTCCCCGTGACTTAAGGAGGATTCCCCGTGACTTAAGTAGGGTTCCCCGTGACTTAAGTAGGGTTCCCCGTGACTTAAGTAGGGCTCCCTGTGACTTAAGTAGGGTTTCCCGTAACTTAAGTAGGGTTCCCCGTGACTTAAGTAGAGTTCCCCGTGACTTAAGTAGGGTTCCCCATGACTTAAGTAGGGCTCCCTGTGACTTAAGTAGGGTTTCCCGTAACTTAAGTAGGGTTCCCCGTGACTTAAGTAGGGTTCCCCGTGACTTAAGTAGGGTTCCCCGTGACTTAAGTAGGGTTCCCCGTGACTTAAGTAGGGTTTCCCGTGACTTAAGTAGGGCTCCCCGTGACTTAAGTAGGGCTCCCTGTGACTTAAGTGGGGCTCCCTATGACTTAAGTAGGGTACCCCGTGACTTAATTTTATTTTGATGGACTGATCTTAAGACTCTTAAGATCTTAAGACCAGTTCTTAAATTGAGCCAATTTTTTTATTGACTCATCAATCTGCTTCTGAGCCCTAACTGTCATGTGACAGCGGTCAACTGAAAGTTTCCCCAATCGTTACAAAATAATCGTTTAAAAAATCGCGAACTCACCTTTTACCAACCACGAATTCAGATAATCACCCAAAAATCTTAATTACTTCACGAGAAAAAAAAATCACAATTTTGAAAAATTGAACACACAATCACTGACCCACATCACCCATCAAATTCACCATAAACACCATAAAAGTGATTTTCAAAAAAAAAAAAAACACCAAAATTTGTTTTTTCAAATTTTCAATACTTCCCGCAATTTTTCCCAAAACCCCCAAAAAAGTGCCACTGGTCAATTTTCGGTGTGAAAAACAGCAATTTTTTTTATTTTTCGATACTCAAAATTTGAGTTGAATTTTTTTGAAAAAACTGAGTCCATCCAATTTTTGGATTTTAATTGGGAGCACTATAGGCACTAAAAAAAATTTTTCGGGTGCAAAAGTGGGAGTAATTTTTTTGAGGGGCGGGAGGGGGGAGTGTTTTTTTATTTGATTAATTTTGGGGATTTTGTTTTTGGGACTTTTGAGTTTTTCGGTCCGACACGGGGAAGTGGCCAGAGCGAACTAGCGTGCACTAGGCGAATATCGCGACTCGAAAGCGCGGTATACTCGCGCGCAATCGCCACGGTTGTGTAGTTTCCCCCACTCCATGTACTGCCTCCCACCCCTCGCCTCCCCCTCCCGCCCACCCACCCGCGAGATCTGCACTTCTCTGTTGCACGTCGGGGATGAATTCACCTGAAACTGTCGGGCGACATATCTCGTTAAATAATTAAGATGGTGGATGGGTGGGAAAGGGGAGGGTGTCGCGGTTAGAGATGCTGGATGTTTTTTGGCCAAACCTGCCGCTGCCGCAACTTTGTTAAGAAATTAGGAGCTAATTGTGAAGAGTAATTCTGATGAAAGAATGTTATTCTCGTGACAGGTGGGTTTTTTCCACCGTTCCTCTCTCTTACTCCCCGCGGTAGCTGCTCTTCAGCATTTTTTCGGTAGGACCTACTGGACACCCATCCCTGCGGCTGGGGCCGACTTTCGCCATTTCGGCTATCGTATTTCTAAACACGGGGTGAACCACCAGGGACCCCTATACTACGATGGTGTGTGTGTGTGTGTGTGTGTGTGTGTGTGTGCGTGCGAGTGAGTGGCTGGTTGGGTGGGTGGGCGTTTGGTTGGGAGGTTGGGCGGGCGAGTGGTTACATGAGTAGGTGGGTGGGTGAGTAGGTGGGTGGGTGGGTGGGTGGGTGGGTGGGAGGGTGGGAGGGTGGGTAGGTGGGAGGGTGGGTGGGTAGGTGGATTGGTGGGTGGGTGGATGGGTAGGTGGGTGGGTGGGTGGATAGGTGGGTGGGTGGGTGGCTGGCTGGGTAGGTGGGAGAGTGGGTGGGTTGGTGGGTGAGTGGGTAGGTGGGTGAGTGGGTAGGTGGGTGAGTGGGTAGGTGGGTGGGTGGGTGGGTAGGTGGGTGGGTGGGTGGGTGGATGGTTGGTCGTTGTATACCATAGTGCCATAGAAATAGTCCCAATTTTCCCATGGGACAATGTTTCATGTGAGACAGAAAAAAAATCTATTAAGCTGGAAAATTCCGAAAAAAGTAGCAAAAAACATCAAAAGAATTTTTTATCCTTCTGTATTTCTCTATGTTAAAAATAATGATATTAGGAAAAACGTCGTCCGAAAAATTAAAATGAATCTCATCTCTAATAAATAAAATCCCCCGCGTTGTTGTGCTTAATTAAGATTGTATTTAGTTACGTACAATCCCCCTTGTCTCTCGAGTTTCCGTGGTTTGACCGAGCGACCTAATTACCCAAGCACCACAGAGTACCACCGACCCCTCACATCATCCCTCGCTTCTGTGAAAATTCCAAATAGAGGAAGATAAGGTTTCAAAGGTGCCTCTAGTATCATTTTATATAAACATCCACTGGGGATGTAGTCAATCGAGTCAAGTCTATTTTAGAGCGACCGAAGTATTCGCGGAATATCGCGAAATCTGAGAGAGATATGGAAATTTGGTATCATACAAATTTGTAGGTGTTATTCTCCTCTACCTAAAAGGTCTATATAAAAATACAGCTAACTTTGTTACAATCTGAGATATTCGGGGGAAAGTGAAAAATTTTCTGCAAAAAAAATTTACAAAAATTTTCTAAAAAGAAAATTTCTAAAAATTTTTTGACAAAAAAAATCTCAAAAATTTTCTGAAGAAAAAAATTTCGAAAATTTTCTGCAAAAAAAAAATCCAAAAATTTTCTGCAAAAAAAATTTACAAAAATTTTCTGAAAAAAAAATCGAAAAAAATTTTGGCAAAAAAAAAATTTCTTAAAATTTTCTGCAAAAACAATTTACAAAAAAGTTTTGCAAAAAAAAAAATTTCAAAAATTTTGTTAAAAACAAAATCAACAAGATCGTGATTTTTTTTTTTTTTTTTTTTTTTTTTTTTTGTGAAAATTATGGAAAATCTTTGAAAAGAGCGCACGAACGTGCGAGCCTCAACTTCGATTTTCCTTCTACGTAAATTTTCGCTACTTTTTTTTATGGAGGCAGTTGCAAGTTTGCTGCAGCTAACTTTTGCTCGACGGGCGTTTAGGGCGAGTTTGCCCCTCGTCAGGAATGACTAATTGATCACCTCGTGTAGAGGAGTAATTTCTTAGGCGAGTTAACTGGGAAATTCGCAGGTAAAAAGTTGGCGGGAAAAGTTGGCTTCGTTTGAAGTCAATTTCATTGATAAACGGCTGTTTATGTTTTGATTTGCTGGTACGCGATATGACCCATTATCTCGCACAACTCATTTTTTATCTCTGCCAATTGGTCAAATAAATAGTTTGGGCTTTTTCAATGTGGTGGGATTTTGAAGTATTTGGAAATTTTCAAGATTTTAAAGATTTGGAAAATTGAGAATTTTGAAAACTTGAACATTTGGCAGAATTGAAAATTTTGAAGAATTGAAAATTTTGAAGAATTGAAAATTTTGAAAAATTGAAAATTTTGAAAAATTGAAAATTTTGAAAAATTGAAAATTTTGAAAAATTGAAAATTTTGAAAAATTGAAAAATTGAAAAATTGAAAAATTGAAAATTTTGAAAAATTGAAAATTTTGAAAAATTGAAAATTTTGAAAAATTGAAAAATTGAAAATTTTGAAAAATTGAAAATTTTGAAAAATTTGAAAATTTAGAAAATTAAAAATTTGGAAAAATTAAACATTTTGAATAATTGAAAAGTTCGAAGAATTGAAAATTTTGAAAAATTAAAAATTTTGAAGAATTGAAAATTTTGAAAATTTGGAAACTTTGAAAAAAATTCGAAAAAGTTGAAAGATTTGATAAAGTTGAAAATTTTGAATGAAAAATTTGAGAATTTTGAAAAATTTCAAAAGTTGACAAATTTGAAAAATTTGAATAATTTAAAAAATTCGGAAAAAATGGGACAAATTTCAAAATTGGAAAAATTTGATAAAAATGAGAAATTTGAAAAAGTTTTAAAACATTTCAAGAATTAATTTTTTTCATCTTACCATTTTCTTATATCCGGTCCATGTTTGTGTTTCAGGAGGTGATGCTGGGCCGGGAACCCCGATGCCAATTTTTCCTCGGGAAAAGCCGGGAAATAAGTTGAGGTCAGGACGCCGAAGTTCCATATTTCCCCTTTTCCACTCTGCGTCACTTTATCCAACCTTCGGAGCAACATTACATTCTACTTCACCTCGAGACAGCTCCCGCTTCGCCCATAATTCTCGTCTCTGGCTCCAACGTCTGTCTCTTCGGGGCGCGTCAATACGTAGCTCAAGTAGAGGCTCCCCAGGGTGCCCCCAGCTCCTGAGACCCTAAAAAACTCCGAATTCCATAGTCTCTCCCTGGAGTAAACCCGGAGGTGAAAAGCATCGTAACAATTCCATGTATCCTCAAATTTCTCCTATTCCAAATTTTCTTCAAATTCCTGACTCGTTCGCTTCTTCCAAAAATTTTCAATTTTATATATAATTTTGGAATTCTTTCATTCATTCATTTTGGAATTTTATTTTCGGTTTATTCATCCAACTTATCAATTTTTTTTTTCTTTTTTTAATAATAATTTTTTTTCGTAATTTTTGAAATTTCAAAATAATTTAAATTTTTTGAATTTTTGAATTTAATAAATATGTACAATTTTTTTTACAATTTTTGCGAATTTGCAAACATTAAAAATTTGCAAAATTTTCAAAAATTTTTGAAATTCAAAATTGTCAAAATTTGCAAATCTCAAAAAAAAAATGTTTTTTTTGAAAATCCCTAAAAATCCCAAAATTCCCACAATTTTTCAAATAAAAGCTCTCGTAACTCTGCTCTCTCGTATTTTTTTCTGAAGCTTTTATTACGTAAAAAGCTGGAGATGATGAAATCAGAAAGTGGGGTGGGGGTGGGGGGGGGGGGAGTGGAGGGGGTGGAAGGGGGGTTCGTTCAGGGCCGTTTGTCAATGGTTTGGCCAGGCGCCAGACAAGAGGGATGTACAGCAGTAGTGGGTGGGCTGGGAGTGGGGATTGGGTGGGTGGAAGGGGGAGGGGGGGGGGGCTGCAACAAGTACAATTAAGTACGACGGAACTTACGTGCACGGTGACCCCGAACGACCGGCGATTGACCCGACTTCAAGGTACAGATGTCACAATTCAAGGGAGCTTTACGTTCTCATATTTGCATAAAATATATGTTTATGGAGGAGAAAAATTGATAAGGAGCACTCTTATCAAGTTGGCTAAGCGCTAATTTTTGACCAGAAATGGGGTACAAATGACTAAATGAGAAGCAAATGTTATCACTGCAAACCTCCTCCTTCTCCACCTCCTCCCTCTCCTCCTTCTTCTCCCCCCCCTCCCTCTCCCACCCACCTGGCGGAATGGTAGATTTTGTAACGCACACACACACCCACCCACACTCACACACACTCTCACACACCCACCCACATGCACCCACCCACATCCACCCACCCACACCCACATCCACCCACCCACACCCACCCACACCCACCGACACCCGCCCACACCCACCGACACCCGCCCACTCCCACCCACACCCACCTACACTCACCCACTCTCACACAGACGCACATACACACACACACACACACACACACATATACGTTCACAGAGCCAGGCAGTCATACCCACACACACATACACATATATATGTTGTCTAGAAATTGTCAGAGGGCCATGAACCATCGAAAAAAGCAAAAATTCCATGAATCCCACGCATTCTATTTTTGGAGTGATTACAGTAGGTCTCGTTACCGACAAGTTAAAACTACTTTATTACTTTGTTTTCAAATTTTTGCCGTGTCGGAATTCATCTTATCTCGCGGTCCTTTATCGCCTGGCTATTAACCAGCAGTAAACCCAGCGCACCCATCAATGTTTGCTATTTCCGTTCCATTTCCAAGTATCACCCACCTCCACCCCCTCACACCACTGTACAATTTTCAGTGCTTCAAAATTTGGTGAATTTTGTTGTGAAATTTTCGGGATTTCTAAAATTTTGAAAACTTACTAAGTATTCCAAATTTTTTGAAATATTCCACAATTTTTAGAATTCTCCAAATTTTCATAATTTTCCAGAATTTTCGCAATTTTCCAAATTTTCCTAATTCCCCAATGGTTCAAATCTTCCCAATTTTCCAAATTTCCATAATTTGCCAAATCGTGCCAATTTTCCAAATTCTCCCAATTTTTCAAATTTCCCACATTTTCCAAATTTTCCGAATTTTCCAATTTTTTGCCAATTTTCCAAATATTCCCAACTTTCAAATTTTCCCAGATTTTCAGAATTTTCACTATTTGCAAAAGTTTCGAAGATTGTGAAAATTTTTGAAAAAAAAAATTAGAATTAACCCTAAATTTCCCAAACGAGTGTAAATTCGTCAATTTTCCTCATTTTCCCCATTTTCGAAATTCCGCTTTTCCCGAGTCCTTTATCGTTTGACTGTTAACCAGTAGTAAACCCAGAGCGCTCCTCCCTCTATTTACCTTCTCCTTCTCCATCGCTCAGCCTTATCTCCCAGCACCACCCCCTTCCCCCCCCCCCACCCACCCACCGCCCACCCGCCATAAAAATCTTCCGTAATTTCCCAAACTCTTCAATTCATCAAATTTCCCAAAAAATATAAAATTCTATTTAGTTTCGTAAATTTTGGAAAATTCACAAATTCCACTTCCAAACTTTTCAATTTTTTTTTTATTCACACAGTTCCAAAAGTTTTCACTTCGAACATTGTGAAATTTTCTTCAACAATCACAAGCTTTCGCCAAATTTCCATTTCTTTCGCATTTTTCCAAATTTCTCAAACTTTCCGAAATTTCATTTTTTTTTCTCATTTTTTGACTCAAAAATTTTCCAAAATTTTTCGGCAATTGAAATTTTTTTCCATCACAATTTTCCTTCAAATTTTCCCCAAAATTCTGAAAATTTTTCACTTTCCCAAGTTTTTCAAATTTTCCAAATTTTCCAAATTTTCCAAATTTCCAAATTTTCCAAATTTTCCAAATTTTCCAAATTTTCCAAATTTTCCAAATTTCCAGATTTTCCAAATTTCCAAAATTTCCGAATTCCGCTTTTCTCGAGTCCTTTATCGTTTGGCTATTAACCAGTAGTAAACCCAGCGTGGCCCTCCCTCTGTTTGCCTCCTCATTCTCCATCACTCCGTTCCATTTCCAAGCATCACCCACCCACCCCCTCCCCCCCCCCCCCCCACCCACCGCCCGCCCTTGGAACGAATGTGACCGAATAAATTCACCACTGTTCTCCGTATATTCACGCGTAATTTCGTTTCTGGAATTTAAACTCGTGTGTGCAACCCACACAGTGCCCCATAACGTCAACAAAAATACTCGGAGCTTTTCAATTTGTATAACGCATGGCCAAGAGCTTTACGGCCCTGACAAATTAAGTTTAATATGGGGTAATAAACGCAGATTGTTAATGCAATTGTTTCTCGGTTTTCGTGTAATTTATGGATTGCGCGAGTTGAAAGGAACTTGAGGGTGGGGGGGGGGGGGGTGACCCCCCGTGACAAAAAAGCGATTTGTGTGTGTGTGTGTGTTTTCTCCCATCCCTCTCTCTTGTACTCCCCACGGTAGCTGCTCTTCAGCATTTCTTCGGTAGGGCCTACTGGACACCCATCCATGCGGCTGGGTCATCATGATACATTCTCCGGAGGCAGGGCGCGGACCTGAGACCTTTAACATAGTCCGCAGATACTTCACCCACTACCCCCGAATCCCGAACATCTGTGTGTGTGTGTGTGTTCCCGCCTGAAGAACTTCAGAACATCCGTAAAATCATTCATTCCCTTATTAGACGATAAGCATTTCATCAACTTCTTTGTAATATATCTCGTAACCAGGTCAATCTAGAGGAAAATTACATAAGAAATTTTATGTTGAGAATCCTGTCCCCGAGACAAAGTATTCAGTAACATTTTTGGTTTGGGCCACTTGGTAGCGAGATAATAGTGTTTTTCGGCAAATCGGTTTAGCAGAAATGTTGGGTGCGGAGGCGCATCTCGGTTATTGAAAAAAAAAAAATACGCAATTATGAGATTCAATGCGAGTAAGAAATGCTCTCTAAAAAGGTCCGAAATACTCCATTACAGGGGTATAAAATGGCCGAGTGGAGTGCACATACAGTTACTGTATGTCCAAGTGGCGCAAACGGTGCTTTTCGACTAGTTTCACTGGGGTCCACCCCCCCCCCCCCCCGCCCCACCCACCCACCCATTCTCAAGTACTTACACGTAAAACAGAGGATACAACGAGGGCCGGATGAGAGGCTTCAACACTGAAAACTACTATTTTCCCGGGGTCCATCGGTACACCGATACTCGCGCAATTGCAAAGTTTTTTTGCCCCCTCCTCCAAAACTTTTCAAACGAAAGTGCTGCGGGGGCCAAATAGAAAATGGGAAAGACCGATACATGATTTCACTTCTTCGGATAATTGACAAGTTTCTGAGGCTCGGACAATGGAGAGGATAAATAAAAAACATTAGTGAACGCTCTTGGTCCCTATGGGGATATGAAAACAATTGGAGTTTGAAATTTGAAATTTCCCGCCAAAAATTGGGTTTAAAACTCTTGGCTGTAGATGTCGAATAACTCGTTAACAAGTGGTTTTAGGAGGAAATGTTATTCAACGTTTTTTGTAGAGAATTAAATTCTGGGCAGAAAGTGTTTCTTATGATTTTGCCGGGGATCGCGTCGTTCTCGAGATAAGTGGAAGATTTATATTTTTTGTGATGAAATAGGAAGTTTATGCATGAAATTCTACCATGTTACGGTGGGTGGAGAAACTTTTACGGATCGTAAAGCAATTTTTAAAGATTTTTTACGCATATTGAATTATAATTCCCAAGATCGTAAAATACGATTACACAATTCGTAAATTACGATTACACAATTCGTAAATTACGATTACACAAATGGTAATTTACGATTACACAAATCGTAAATTACGATTCCGCAAATCGTAAATTACGATTGCACAAATCGTAAATTATGATTACACGAATCGTAAATTAAGTTACATCGATCGTAAATTACGATCCCACGAATCTAAAATTATGATTATACAAGTCGGAAATTACGAATGTACATATCGTAAATTACGATTGTAAATATCGTAAATTACGATTGTACATATCGTAAATTACATTTACATCAATCGTAAATTACGATCCCACGAATTGTAAATTACAATTGCACTGATCGTAAATTACGATTACGGTTGCAAAAAACATTAATTACGATTTTTGAAAATCGTAAATTACAATTACAAAAATTACTACTTCACTTTTCCGTGTACAATCGTCTAATTGGGCGAGAATCCATGAAAAAATTCAGCTTACGTGAGGTGGAAAATCCGGGAGTCATGGAAACATGAAAACGTCAAGGGTTTTGAGTTGGGAAAACGTCAGAGGAGTTCACCTCTGTCCGCACAGTGTCTGGATTGTGCTTGAGCCCCGAGGCACCATGAAATGCCCGTGACGTCAAGGGGTTCCCGGCTTCTTTGAGTCGATCCCCAAGCTGACGTCGAATAATCCACATCCGTGTACAGTTGCATGCATGTGTGATTGAATTCATACGTTACTCCTAATTAAGCAGATTTTCCACGTGTAGTTAAGCGAAGAGCTTTTCCATAAGGCATAGGGCCTTGATAAGGCTCTGTGTGTGCGGGCGGGAGTAGGTGGGTGAGTGGTTGGATGGGTGGACGGGTGTGAGTGAGTGGTTGGGTGGGCGGGTCTGGTTGGATGGGCGTTTCTGGGTGGGCGGGTCTGGTTGGATGGGCGTGTCTGGGTGGGCGGGTCTGGTTGGATGGGCGTTTCTGGGTGGGCGGGTCTGGTTGGATGGGCGTTTCTGGGTAGGCGGGTCTGGTTGGATGGGCGTGTCTGGGTGGGTGGGTCTGGTTGGATGAGCGTGTCTGGTTGGATGGGCGTTTCTGGGTGGGCGGGTCTGGTTGGATGGGCGTGTCTGGGTGGGCGGGTCTGGTTGGGTGGGCGGGTCTGGTTGGATGGGCGGGTCTGGTTGGATGGGCGTGCCTGGGTGGGCGGGTCTGGTTGGATGGGCGTGTCTGGGTGGGTGGGTCTGGTTGGATGGGCGTTTCTGGGTGGGCGGGTCTGGTTGGATGGGCGTGTCTGGGTGGGCGGGTCTGGTTGGGTGGGCGGGTCTGGTTGGATGGGCGGGTCTGGTTGGATGGGCGTGCCTGGGTGGGCGGGTCTGGTTGGATGGGCGTGTCTGGGTGGGTGGGTCTGGTTGGATGGGCGTTTCTGGGTGGGCGGGTCTGGTTGGATGGGCGTGCCTGGGTGGGCAGGTCTGATTGGATGGGCGTACCTGGGTGGGCGGGTCTGGTTGGATGGGCGGGTCTGGGTCAGTGGCTTTGTACGTGAGGGGGTGAATGGGTGGACGAGTGTGAGTGAGTGACTGGATGAGTGGGTGGTTCGATGAGTGGGGCACTGTGAGTGAGTGGGTGACTGAGAGTTGGTGGGTGAGTGAAGTTTTGTCAAAAAATTTCAAACATTTTAAATTTAAAGAAAGATCCGAGAAAATTACGGCGAAAGAAAAATGCTCAGAGTAGAGGCATAAGTAATGTTGACTCAAAGTCTGTCATTTCCGAAGCTTTGTCTGAAAACGAGGATATTGAAGAACGGATGTAAAAGGGGATTATTAGCTTACAAATGGAGGTAAAATTATGGAGTGAGTCTTACGGAGCTCTTACTCTGATTCGACAATTTACCAGTATTTTTTTACTGTTTTTTAATAGCGCCTGAATTGGAGAAAAATTTCCGACATTGCGGGCTTTTCGCAGATTTTTTTCGCAAATATTATATTTTCAAAAATTAAAAAAAAATTAAAAATTAAAAAAAACAAAATGAAAAAAAAATACGACATAATTTGTAATGCAAAATTTGGATTGAAAATTGAAGAGCACAAAATTTGGGAAAAATACGTCAACTTTCCCCCCCCCCCATCCCTCCACTCAAACCGTTATGTAATTTTCATCGATATTTTCATCCCTTTTGTTCCCCTCCAAATTCCGTCCGCTTTTATTACCCCGAAAATGTCCCCTGGAATTCACTGCGCGAATTTATGATCTCAACTTGACAATTCGTCCCATCGGCATAAACAGAACCTCGTAAAACTCGGATTTACTCGAGTTTTCGCTTCCTCATGAATACAAATAAAATTATTTATTTATTTCACGACGGGGCCGCCCATCAGTAGCCCCATAGCAATTTTTTTTTTATATTTTATTTCCAATAAGAAGGTTTAAAGGGAGAAACTGAATCAATTAATTTTGACAGAATTTAACGGGGCAACTTACATTTTTTTTTTTCAATTTTGAAATGTTCAGTTTTCCAATTTGTTTTTTTAAATATTCCAAATTTTCAACACTTTTTGAGTTTTCATTTTATTTTTTTTCGAATTTGAAATTTTTGAAATTTTTGAAATTTTTGAAATTTTTGAAATTTTTGAAATTTTTGAAATTTTTGAAATTTTTGAAATTTTTGAAATTTTTGAAATTTTTGAAATTTTTAAAAGTTTTGAAATTTTTAAAATTTTTAAAAATTTTGAAATTTTTGCAATTTTTGAAATTTTTGAAATTTTTGAAATTTTTGAAATTTTTGAAATTTTTAAAAGTTTTGAAATTTTTGAAATTTTTGAAATTTTTAAAATTTTTGAAATTTTTGCAATTTTCGAAATTGTTGCAATTTTTGAATTTTTTGCAATTTTTGAAATTTTTAAAATTTTTAAAATTTTTGAAATTTTTGAAATTTTTTAAAATTTTTGGAATTTTTGAAATTTTTGAAATTTTGCAATTTTTTCAAATTTTTCTACTTTTTTCAGATTTATCAAATTTTCCAAATTTTCCAAATTTTCAAAATTTTCAAAATTTTCAAAATTTTCAAAATTTTTTAAATTTTCCAATTTCTCCAAATTCCTCAAATTATCGAAACTGAATCAATTTTTTCAAAAATCCACAAATTTCTCCACTTTGTCATGTTAAAAGATCCCTCACGACGACAAATAAAATTATTTATTAATTCCCCAATTCATCGCAACGCCCCACGGGAATATTTTATTTTCAATGAGATGGATTAAAATGAGAGCTTGAATAGATGGGCTTTGCGGCTTTTTTTTCGTCGAGGGACGTCGGGGCCCCAGAAAGCCACTTTTGCAGAATTTAACGAGGTCCTTGAACCTTATTCAGTCGCAGGATTGTCATATTGTGCGAGCCATAATACGCGAAGGGGTGCGGGGGGTGGGTGGGTGGCTTAGCAAATAAACGTAGAGTGAGCGGAAGTAATTCTAAAGAACGGAAAATCGATTATAACAATTCAATGTTTCCTACATACGCGTCTCAACCTTTTTCAATCATTGAATCAGTCCCCAGTGCTTGCGTTGAGTCGAGAAAAATGGGGGAATCCCCCTTTTCGTTCGCCAATTAAATCGACAAACCCTGAGCAAATGTCTCGCAATAATGACTCCCCCTGAGCAAATTAATTAACGAAAAGCATATTTTTCTCCATTACAAAAACTCAAGTGCTCAAGCGATAATTAAATATTGTAATCGTAATTTTTTTTTTTTTTTTTTTTTTTTTTTTTTTTCATTATAACAATTTCATAAATATACAAAATTTTGAGTGCAAAAAATTTTCTAGCCTCATTTAATTTTTTCCCCTGAGTCCCTGATAGCCAACAATTGTCGATGGGACAAACGTGCCCCTAACATTCACTTTAATAGTGCAAACAAGCTCGGCCAATAATAGGTCTCGTTTACACGCCGGCCAATGTGTGTATACACGAGAGCGCGCTGAGCGCTCAGACGGGTTTTGTGCCCGCGAAGGGTCGCGTGTGGAGCGTGTAAATTTGAACGATCGATCCCCCCCCCCCAACCACCCACCCACCCGCCCACTCCCCCCGATTCTAAACATTCGCCGCTTGGAACTGTCTCTATAGCAAAACATATATAGCCGAGCATTCTGATACTGGACCTAGGCCCAGAGGCACACAAATACAAAAGGGGGGCGAGTGGGTGGGGGAGGGGGGCCTCTTCAATTCACTCTGGTACGCATGGAATCCCTTAATTACGAAGATTGCTGTGACTGTTGGCACTTGGCCCTCTGCGCCCTCATTATTCCTCGGTAAATTCAAATTGCTGGTTCACGTGAATGAGAGTTTTTTTTGGCGGCTCGTGTGGGTGGGGTGGCGGAGGAGGGACTTTGATTTTGTTTATGTCCACGGTTTTTCCTATCTGTGACTATTCTTGGGATGGGTCGAGTGGCAATGATCGGATCATTAGTTCGGGAATAGTGGTAAGCGTTGCAGACACACATTCATCCACCCACCCACCGCCTCCCACCTACCCACCCCCCTGCCCACCCAACCAGACCCACTCAACTATACCCAGCCACCCACCCACCCACCCAACCATACCCACCCACTCAACCATACCCACCCACCCACCCAACCATACCCACCCACCCACCCAACCATACCCACCCACCCGCACCCAGCCATCCACCAAATCACACCCACTCTCCCACCCCACCCCACCCTCCCACGCCACCCCACCCAACCACCCACCCAACCACACCCACCCACCCACCCAATCACACCCACCCACCCAACCACCCACCCACCCAACCACCCACCCACCCAACCACCCACCCACCCACCCACTCAACCAGCCACCCAACCAGCCACCCAACCACACCCACCCACCCGCCCAACCACGCCCTCCCACCCACCCGCCTAACCACGCCCACCCACTCACCCACCCGGACAAAAAGGCTGAGTCCAACACTGTGACGTCACATGGGATTTTCCGGAATGGAATAACGGAAATTTTTCACAACTAATGAGCCATTTTTGTACAAATTCCTCCCGGAAAATTCGCTTATCGACATCCCAGTTTTCTTCGAAAAACTAAAGAAATGAGGAGAAAAATCAAGCTTTCCAGTTCTTCTCCCTGAGTACACTCTCATCAACAAAATCGAGGTCCAGCCACCAGCACATGCTACAGAACTCGTTGACGTGTATCGATTTGTCAAATGGTCTGTGGGGAGGGGGGGGGGGGCTGTCTCATTCTATCATGCGTGAACGTTAATTTCGGAGCGAAACAAACGGAATTCAAGCGCGCGTGCATGTGAGTCCACTTGTACCCCCTCCCCCCGCCCACCCCGTTCAATGCACACATCCCACTAATTCATGTTGTTTTGATAGAGCGGGAGGGGCATAATAGGGGGTGGTACGTGGGGTGGCGGGGTAGTCCAATGTGTATATCTGGTTCAAACTAATGCCGAGCCGCCAATCCACCGCACGCACACTCGCGTTTTAAAGCCCACTCTAATACTCTTGAATACGAAAATGGGTAACACCCACGTGGTGGCTATCCGCAACGTATGGGTTTTCATGCGAGTGCACGGACAATCTAAGGGGGGGGGGGGGGGGGGGGGCGGGGGGGTGTTCACGGGATATTGAAGAATTTACTTAGAGCAGGGAGTTACTGGTTGCACTGGAGAAACTGTGGTGGCACTTGTCGGGTTACGAAATCTTTTGACAGTTTGAGTCCTCTGATTTCTTGTTAAATTTTAATTTTTCTTTACTTTCGGAGTTCCTAACATTGTGTGTGTGTGTGTGTGTGTGTGTGTGTGTGTGGGTGGGTGGGTGGGTGGGTGGGTGGGTGGGTGACTGAGTGGGTGTGGGCGGGTGGGGGTGGGTGGGTGTGGGTAGGCGTGGGTGGATGTGGGTGGGTGTGGATAGGTGTGGGTAGGCATGGGTGGGGGTGGGTGGGGGTGGGTGGGTGTGGGCGGGTGGGGGTGGGTGGGTGTGAGTGGGTGTGGGTAGGTGTGAGTAGGCGTGGGTGGGTGTAGATAGGCATGGGTAGGTATGGGTGGGTGTGAGTAAGCGTGGGTGCATGTGGGTGTGTGTGGGTGAGTATAAGTGGGTGTGGGTGAGTGTGAGTGGACGTGGATCGGTGGGTATGAATGTAGGTGGATGTGAGGGAGTGTAAGTGGGTGGGTGGGTGCGCAAACGAATAGAAATCTTTTGTCTACTTTTTTTTTCGTTTAAAACTCCAATTAAATTAATAATTAATTTTCTTTTATTCTCTTCTCCATAAGAAAATCTAATTTCCCTATTTAACTCATCCAAAAAAACATCTCACTATCGTTTCTGCGGAGTCTGGCTTATCTCAGTAATTAAATACAAATATAGCAATTTAGAATTTTAATGGATGTTTTAAGATTCTTTTATTCAAATTGCATGAAATATTTGGTCGCAGACGAATTGTAATAAAAGAAGAAAATCCAATTTCCAGGAAAAAATTTCAAAAATCCTGAAATATGATTTTTTCTCAATTTGTCCTCAATTTGAATTTTTGAAATTTTATAAAAATTGTCAAATAAAAAAAAATGATAATGTTCAAAAATCTCTAAAACTTCATGTTTACAATTTTTACAATTTTCAAAATTATTCAAAATTCATAAGATTTCAAAAATTGCAAAAATTGCCAAAGTTGAAAAATTTCAAATATTACAATTCTGTCAATTTTTTTTTTGAACCATCAAATTTCCCAGAATTTGATAGTTAAAAAAAAAAAATGTAAATATTTTTCCATCCAATTTTTTAAAAATTATTTTTCAACCCCTAACCAAAACCTGTTTTTTTCCCCAACATTTTTACAAAATCCCAATTACATAATCAAATAGATACAATTATTGCGGTACACCCGGCGCCAAAAAAAAATAAAACAAAAAAAAGAAAAAAAAAACAAATAATTCAAATGTGGAAAATTGCCAAAGATGCGCAGTCGCTTGTGCGCACTATCGATTAAGGGTTGTCTTTTCAAAATGGCGGACTGGAGGGTACAAGGGTTGAGTCTGTTTCTACTTGTAATTGAAATTGGCCAAAGTAAGCAGCAAACGAAAACCTTCGTTTTTCCGGAATATCCCTACAAGGAAACGTCCAAAAACGTAATTACAATTGTTTGAATAATTTATTATGATTATTTTCGCGGGAAAGTTGAGTCATTCACAGCATTGTTGACATTGGAGGGTGGGGGGTGGGAACTGGTCCCATGGCGGGAAATTCAAATATCGAAAATTGTGAAAAGTTTCGAAAATTTTTGAAATTTTCCAAAAGCTTTTGACAGAAATATTTTCGAAATAGTTAAAAAATTTTCAAGATCATTATGTCTTAATTGTTTTCCCCCCAGGAACTTTTGTTCAGAGAATTTGAACAAGCGTGCGAGGAAAGTGGAGCTTGTAAAACCCTGTCCCACCAAAGAAGTGCAGTTGCGAAGACCCGCTGCATAAGGGAGTGCGTCTCGCCCTCTTGCTATCGAGAAATTTACCTATTTGACCAGGTATATATATATATCTAAGCTAGTTCTATATTTATGATTTGCATGAATGTAATTCCCTGAAAACTTTTCCCCGAAAAAAAAAAATTGCGTAAGAAAATTCCCCGGAAAATTACCTCGAATTACCTGCAACTCCTAATTTTCAAAAAAATTCATATCCCTGTATCAAATCACGGAAAAAATCTGAAAAAAATACCCGACAGCTGTTCAACCGTAGAAACCGCCTGGAATTTTTTCAGATTTTTTCCAACCCGCGTTAAAGTTCGGCGCATATTACGGAAGTGGTAAACACAACTAAATTCCCCCAAGTGAGTTTGGGCCTTACCACCATTTTCACAGAATAACTCGAAATCTACTCAAGATATCGACTATGTGATAAGAACTTCTTTTATAGAGGAGACTCTGCTCTACAAAAAAGGTCCTATAAGAAATTCCATGCGTCCCCATATTTTTGAGTTATCCACCAATGATTGCCGTGAACAAATCGCCCGTCCTAGCTTACCACTTGGTACCTATGTTCCGTAAATTTGCAAATAATCCACTTAAAAATTTTTTGCCATCCTCCAGAAATTGTAAACCACGGTCACGAGCCTCATTATTTATTAAATTAATGAATTTTTAATATTTCCAGTTGGAGGAGGGTGAAATTGACGTAAGACTCAACTCATTCAAGGGCTGTTTTATGCAGCGCAACGGCCGCCCCCGCAAATAACAAAAGATCTATTTTTTTAATTAAAACCGTCATATGGGTCCAATTAAAAATATCAAAAGAATCATATATCGTATTTCTGTGGAAAAAAGTCGGCGAAAAAAAAGTTCAGTTTTATAAGGTCTAAGAGTTACTGAGCCACGTGGTCAATGGCGTTGAGTGTTTTGGCGAAATATCTCGAGAACTAAGAAAGATACAAAAAATTTCACTCATACTAATTTGTAGATCTAAAGGTGCTCTACAAAAAAGGTCCTTATGAACATACGTCTATCTCCGTTCAATTTCGAGATATTCACTAAATTGTGACATGTACAAGGACTCAACTCGACTGACCAATTTGCTTCTGAAGTGTCAAAAATTAAAAAAAAAATAATGATTGCGAATTTTTATCGAACTCCAGAAAATTGTTTTTGTGTGTATGAACACTTGAGCAAACTCAAATTTGGAAATTTGTTGCATGCAAAAAATGGAATGACACAAAAAAAATTTTTTTGGAGCAAACAAAAAATGTTTGAGGAAAAAACATTTGCAGCAAATTTTGAGCAAAAGAGGTTGACAAAAAATTATTTGGAGCATAGACACTGAGGTCGAAAATTAAAAAAAAGGGAATATTGTTATTAACAGAAAAAACGTCCAAGTTAAATAATGTTTAATCCACCAAAGCAGTTCAAAAACGACTTTTTTCCACATTGCCAGCCGAAATTTTTCAACTTTTGCACAATTTCTAGCTCAAAAAAAAATGAAGAAAAACCTCGCGTAATATCCATTTATAAATATTCTCTTTATAAAACGAATAACTCACGAATTTTCCTCTCTTCCCGCCAATTTTTAAAATTGCCGAAATATCTCTTATTATAAAAAAAATATTTTATCGATCTTCTGAAAAAATTAATATCTAAACAAATTTTCCCCTCAGCCATTGTCGAAAAATCCAATTTTAGTTTTTGTATAAACAAGCGCCCTTTATCAATCTCTGCATGAAAATATTTTCAAGTATTTCCTTAGAAATTAACAAAGTTCCAATTGCCAAAATATTGAAAAAATATTTGGAAATTTATTAAGAGAAAATTTTTGGAATTTTTTTTTTCCGTTAATTTTGTTGAAGTTAAAAAAAATTACGAAAAGCTTTTGCTGGTTGGAAGAAACTAATCAAATTTTCCAGCTCAATTTTTTTCTGTAGACTTATTTTTCATGATGTTTTAGATCTTTTTCATGAACGAAATTTGACGTTCTGTCTTTTTACGTTAGAGCCATAGCTTTTTTTATTTTTCTATATTTTGTTCAATCTCAAAAAATTTGTCGTATTTTTCCATTAAATTTTTGTTTTTGTACCATTCAAATTTTATGTTTTCTGCTTTTAATTTTTATTAAAAAAAAACTCCACTCTATTCGTATACCCTTTCGGATCTTCACGATTTGTTCCCATCCCACCCCCCTTTAACCCCACTGCACAGCATTCGCCCAGTTTGTCACTGGAATCGAGGGAAAACCATTGGAAAAACCTCAGATTTGTACACTTTGAATTTTCATATTTTTTCTGTATTCTAGAAATTTTTTAGACAATTTTTTACGTCAAAAATTTCGAAAGTCTTCAAGACTAAGCTTTGAAAAATTAGCTGATAAAAAATAAAAGCTTAATTAAAATTTTTTAATAATGCTAGAAATTCCAAAGATTTCGAAAACTTCGCATTTTTCATCAGAAATTTCATGAATCTTAAACACTAAAATTTTGGTAATTTCCAAAATTTTAGAAATTTCCCAATTTTTCCAGCACTGTACAATCACTTTTCTAGCATTACCTAATCGTTAATAACTATTGTCTACACATTTATTGAATCCTCCAATCAATCCTCAAATGTTGAAAGTTAATAAAATCAATTTACAAACTAAACAACTGTTTTCCTTTTAGAAACAAATTTGAAAATTATGACAATATTTTATCAATTTTAAGTTTCCAACACTTTAACTTTAACACCAAATTTTTTTTCATAAGATTAAAGAAAATAATCGAAATTGTCAAAATTTTCAAAATTGGAATTTTCCCAAATTTGAACAATTCAAAAAAATAATTCAATATCTAAAATTTCAAAATTTTAGAAAGACAAAAGTTGAGCATTAATATAAAATAAATAAATAAATAAATAGATAAGTGAATAAATGAATGAATAAATAAAGTTATGTAGTAAAATTTTTCAAATTCAAAAATTAAAGAAAAAAAGGATTTTTTAACTTTTAAAAATTCATAAAATTTGCCACTTTTTCATCTTTCAAAATTGTTGATTTTCGCGAGGTTGAAACCTCCTGAGATTGTTTCAATTCACAAAATGTGAAAGATTTTTAGCGTTTTTTTTTAATTAACCAGTTGTTGATATATTTTTTAAACTTTTCTCGTTAAAAAAGATTTAAGCTTGAAGAAAACATCTTACCTAACGTTCGCAACTATATACAATCGATTGATAATTCAAGCGTCACTTGCCTCAGGTAACTTTATCCAGCTAAAAAAAAATGAAAAAATTATTTACAAAAATAGAAAAAATGGAAACAATATTAAAGATAAAATGGACAAAAATCAAAAGATTAACATAATTATATTTATACTGAGAAATATTAATATAAAGCTATATTATATAATATGGAAAAAAAATTCAATGTGATAAAAAATTTTTAGTATCAACAAACTGAAAGATTCTTCAGATTTTCAAAAGTTTCGTGAAAAGATTTCAGAAAAAAATAATTTGTTGCCAGAAAAGAAAGAGAAGTATTTCGTCAAATTTTAAAATTATAAAAATGGAAAAATCATTAGGAAAAGAAAATAGTTTTGAATTTTCATTGAAAAATTCTAAAAATTAATTTTACAACTTACAGTACTTATCTAATTTTTGAAACCAGAATTAACTAATTTACAGACTAAGTTTATAAAAAGAATTCGTTTGATACTCACCAAAGTCTTCAAGGAGTTAAGCAAACTTCGGTCAACTTTATTCTCATTTTTTAGATGATTGATGTAACCATCCAAAATTTCCAGAGTTTTACTAAATGGAAGTCGAGGGTAAAAACCATTATTTGTATTTTTTTCACGACACCTCATGGCAATCAGGACGTTGTCGGTTGGGAGTGCCAAAGAAGTGGCAAGCCAGAAGTAGATGAAACTAAAAAATTCAGGAGACGTATCCTGATTTTCTATGGCGTAGAAAACCATGAAAAAGTGGGCTGAAGTGTCACAACATAGAGCCAGAGTTTTCTTCAATTTTCGGCGCAAACTGAACGTCAGGATGGAAACTAGACACGTGTAGAAAATAGGCCAGGACTCGGGACGACACTGGAAAAAGTTAAAGGAAATTGTTAAATAATTGACCCGACTATGTAAAATTTTGGAAAATTATGAAACGGTGGAAAACTAGTGAACTCGTGCGACCCATGTAGGTAACACAAAACTGTGAATTTTTATGTGTGGTCACCGTTGAAAACTGCTTTTCAAAGATTTTTTTTTCAAAACTGAAATATGTGTGAATCGATTTTGATTTCAATTTTTCGAGCCAAAATCGGCGGAAATATCTTCCAGGGGTTCCTGTTGGATAGAACCAAGGCACACGAGACCAAAAATTCAATTAAAAAAAAATTAAGTTTGCCTCCCCATAAGACCCCAATGTTAAACTTGGCCAAAATCGAAAAAAATTAATGTGAATTTTTCGACCCAAGATCGACGGGAGTGTCTTCTAGGGGTCCCAATTGGATAGTATAAACGCGCACGGGGTCAAAAATTCGATTTTAAAAAATTTAAGTTTGCCTCCCCATAAGGTCCCAATGTTAAACTTGGCCAAAATCGAAAAAAATTAATTTGACTTTTTCGACCCAAAATCGACGGGAGTGTCTTCTAGGGGTCCCAATTGGATAGTATAAATGCGCACGGGGCCAAAAATTTGATTTTAAAAAATTTAAGTTTGCCTCCCCATAAGGTCCCAATGTTAAACTTGGCCAAAATCGAAAAAAATTAATGTGACTTTTTCGACCCAAACTCGACGGGAGTGTCTTCTAGGGGTCCCAATTGGATAGTATAAACGCGCACGGGGCCAAAAATTCGATTTTAAAAAATTTAAGTTTGGCTCCCCATAAGGTCCCAATGTTAAACTTGGCCAAAATCGAAAAAAATTAATGTGACTTTTTCGACCCAAACTCGACGGGAGTGTCTTCTAGGGGTCCCAATTGGATAGTATAAACGCGCACGGGGCCAAAAATTCGATTTTAAAAAATTTAAGTTTGCCTCCCCATAAGGTCCCAATGTTAAACTTGGCCAAAATCGAAAAAAAATAATTTGACTTTTTCCACCCAAACTCGACGGGAGTGTCTTCTAGGGGTCCCAATCGGATAGTATAAACGCGCACGGGGCCAAAAATTCGATTTTAAAAAATTTAAGTTTGCCTCCCCATAACTTCATAGAAAACGAACTTGTTTTCTACACGCCGCAGTTTCCCATTTTTGATGTCACTAATTTTTCCGTGACTCCTTTCAACCATAACACATTCGAACAAATATTCAAAGTCAATGGGAAATACCATCTCATGAAGTGCGATCACTCTGTCATAAATTCCAAACACAATAGCTTCTTGTTGAGCCTCAGAACTGAACTTCGGGACTTTCAGAATTGGGTCCTCTACCATTTCTCCCAGTACAATGGCCACAAGTTTCACAGCTTCCAGGGATACAATTTCTCTTCTCCTCAAGGGTGTGTAAAGGTCCATTTCTTCCATCATGACACCCCCTTGGGCTCCGAGCTTTGGATATTCATGAATTCAAATAATAAATTTCAATGCAATTTGAATTGACTTAATTTGCCAAATTTTCGAACTCTTAGAAAGTGTATCTCTACTGACCTGGTACTTTTCTTGACCTGACAGAAGAATCGTCAAAACTTTCAAGCAAATTGCAGAAAGTCGATCTTCCATCTCATGACTGAATCCTTCTGCATAGATCGCTTTTACAAAATTGGGTTTTACGAAAACTTTGGCAGCTTTTCCATCCGCCTGACGATCCGCAGACTCGAGGATTTTCCACGTAAATTGAAGAAGCGAGTGCTTGGCCTGTGAAAAATCATGAGTAATATTAACCAATTTAAAAATTCAGGGTATCATTTTCTACTAGATTTTACACTTCCCAACATTCTGAATTTTTTTAACAAATTCATCTTTCGAAAATTTTTGCCATTTTGAATAATTTTTTAATTTTTTAAAATTAGTTCAATTTAAATTTAAAATTACTTAATTTTTTTACATTATTTTAACACTCAATTTTTTGAGTATTTCAAAAATTAGATAGATAAACAAATATATTGAAGGTCCAATTTTACGATTGTTTCACTCTAAAAATATTTCCTGAACGTAAAAAAATTTGGAAATTCTAAAAATTAGTTCAGAAAATACAAAAAAAAAATATATCTGAAATCACCTGGGGATTCGACGTTTCCTCAGTAAATATCCGAATAATATTAGGGGCACAACGCACCCCAATCTCCCTAGGAACATCATCAGATACGCTCAAAAATAGCGAAAGTATAGCGACTAAATTTGAACTCCTCTCATCGCGAAATTCCGCGAGAATGTCAAAAATTCGAGGAATAAGAAATTTCTTCATGTCTTCAGCAACAGATTTCCGGTGTATCAAGCTCTCCATTGCTCCCTGAATTTGAGGAACGAAGTTCTCCGGAGCGGTCTGGATCAATTTCTGCATGAACAAAAAAATTAATAAATCACTCATTACAGAATAATTATTTCTAGAAAATTCTGAGACGAGTTATTTTTCGATTAATATTCAAAATCTGTTTGTTAATGGGCCATCAGTCTTCAACAATTCCCAATTTTCTTGCAACGAATTTTTGTACTCATTTTGTTCGTAAAGAATATTCTTCTGTCAATTGCTGATTTTTCTGTTAAGCAATAAATATTTGTGGGCATTACCCTTTCGAAATGTATTCATGTAACTGATCATTCAAATTTTTCTGACCTTGCCCATGGTGCTTATTCTGAATTTAAAAAAAAAGAAAATAAAATTGCATAACTCACCCAAAGACAGAACATGAGATTTTCCTGAGTGAAGCTATCCCAAAGGGCGTCCACATTTCCCCTCCTTCGAATCCACATTTCCAGAACCTTTTCCCTGATTTCGTGGCCTAGAGGATGTCCCAACGCACTCTTCACAACTTCCACATCGTCTAAAAAGCATCTTTCCACACCGAATGACATCACAACCTGAAAAACCTTCAGAACTGCTTCGGATAGCTGCTTTGGTCTCTCCCGCTCTTTCAGCATTAGCTTAGCCAAAAAATACCATAGCACCTTGACTTCCGGTACGCTCCAACGTTCTTCCTTCCCCAAGATCTTCTCTACGATCGCCTCGAACCGAATTTCAGCCTAAGAAAAATAAAAAAAAAAAAAAGAAAAAGATAAATCACAAAAAATTTTGTCACAAAATCACGTTAAAACTACATTTAAAAAATCATAATTTTGGATTTTTATTTTTAGTGGTCTGCAATAAATTCTGGTCATTTTTTTTTTTTTTTTTTTTTTCTAATGAATTTTATGCTGTATAATTTTCTGAACATTGTGCAGAGTTTATTAAAATGAAGAGAATTCTTGAATTTCACAATTTATTTCGTAAGCAAATGAACACTACCAACTTTTTCTTTCGTGGCCTTCTGATGAAAATAAATTAGCGTCAATAGAGAGCTCGATAGTGCCAGCTGCCTTGACTCCATGGCTGTTAGGAGACCTTTGCAAAGGCCCATCCTGAAATCACTGACGTCTCCAGGGATAACGTCGATGGTGAGGGAGCCCTCCTCGACAGCTAGATTCGTTAAAACGTGGGAGAGAATCTGAGCAGTCGTCAATGGAAGCCAGTTCATGTCCTGCAGAACTTGGGTCCTACCCTCCTCGAACAGGTACATCAGGTACCTGTTATTTTTTAAAATCAGAATTTTTCATTTAGAAAAATTATCCCAGGATGTCAAAGTATAAATTGGGTGCAATTGTTTCTTGAGCTAAAATTTACGGAAAAATCATTGTCAAAATCTGACAGTATATATATATATATATATATGTAGATGAGACACAAAAATTGAGACGATTTTTTGAGGGTCCCTAGAATTTTTCCAAAATTTTCTGGAACCATGATGGACATGGATGACTGAATTGGGGAATCCCCCAAATATTCAAAATGTCAAATCAGAGATTCAAAGTTTCAAAAAAAAAAAAAAAAAAAAAAAAAGTGAGCTAAGAAAAGTTGGTTTTGATTACCCATTGGTGGCCAGGCTCTTAGAAATTTCCAGTGTTGCAACATCCCTCAGCGTTGGAAGATCCAATAATTGGGTGAGGTAGCCCAGAAAAGCCTCTCGTGTGGAAATGAATGTTCTGCTTAAGGGATTGAGAAATCTGAAGTGGGGAATCGCAAATTTCTCGATGCACTTCGATGATATAGACGTCAACGAGAGGATGAGAGCATCGTGAAGTGATTTTCGTGGATCTATAAGACAGACGCCTGAGTTGTAGCCTTCACGAATCATCGAGCAAAACCTGGAAGGAAAACATCCAAGATCGAATAACCCGACGAATATATTCTACAAAATTTTGTAAACATGAAAAAAAAATAATTTTGTAAAAGAAAATTGTTGCTCTCAAAAAACTGGTGTTGTGACGTCAGAACAAATTTCTCTCATCTAAAGTGAGCAGAAAAAAAAACTAGATGAATTTGAGAGAGAGGAATTATTCATATGTTTGTTTATGATTTTTACCAAACAGCTCGACCACTAATTTCGCATATGCTCTTGATGGCAGTGATCGTGAAGGGACAGTTCAGGTTCTTCCTAACTTCGATTATTTGCTCCATGCACTTGAGGTGATCTTGGAATCCCTTCCTCACTGCTTCCGCACTCTTTTCGTCAAAAGGGGCCCCAATGAAGGGTGCAATTTGCTTGAAAACCCTCGCAGAACTCATTTTTGAACGCATACCAAAGTGAGCTCCCACAGCTTCATACTCGTTGAGGTACTCCAGAATTCTTCCTGCATCACAGACTGTCAATAGGTCTACCTAGTTGCCAAAGGGACGGAGTGGTTGAATAGATTAATGTTGCAAGATATTTAAGCAATTTGTTGATATATATATCTACGTATAGATTTTCACTTTCTGTGTATAAAGTCGATTGGCGTATATAAATAAATAAATAAATGAATAAATAAATAAATAAATAAATAAATAAATAAATAAATAAATAAATAAATAAATAAATAAATAAATAAATAAATAAATAAATAAATAAATAAATAAATAAATAAATAAAAAATAAATGAATCAATAAATAAATAAAAAATCAATAAATAAATAAATAAATAAATGAACAAATAAAAAATAAATAAATAAACAAATAAATGAAAAAATACAAAATAAATGAGTAAATAAAAAAATAAATAAATGAAGAAATTTGTTATTGGTTTCACTTACCTGTTGTGCCACTGCAGCCATTAAAAGGACCTCGACAGTGTCCAGAAGCTTGAAAAGAATTTTTTCATACAGAGAACGCTTCTGTAGGAGAGCAAACGACATCGTTATAATTTTCTCAATTGCCAGGGTCGCGAGGTCGTTCTCGAAGAAGCTCAGACTGGCTGACAAGGCTGATAGGCAGTTCAAAACAAGACTGAAAATTGAAAAAAAAAACAAAATATGCTCCGGTTGGTGTGCGAAGTTAAAGAAAAAATGGAAAAATTCTATTGACAAGTGTTGTTTTTTTTTTCTTATTTTCGACATTAATTATTTTTTTTTTTTTGTCTAAATTTTCAGGTTTTTAATTATTTGGTGGAGTTAAGGTTCACCTCGATAATTTTTCATTTGAAGTTCCCAGGACGTCACAGAGTGCATGGCCTATGTTGAAACGCAGAAAATCGTCGACTAATTTTTTCTTCATGGATCCCTGGATCTGGCGAATCCTCAACATAATGTCCTCAGCTGCCGATATCTGTTTTTGCATGAGAAAAAAATCTATGGTAAAAATTGTGCGATAAAAGTTAATGGCGATGCTGAAGTTAATGGAATTTCGGATATATCTCGAGAATAAGTCACTGGAGAGAAAATTGACAATAACTTTTTTTGTCAGAAATAGAATTCTCCACAAAAAATGTCATGTAACATTTTTCGGCAAAAGCAGAGAATAAGGAGTTAATGCAATTGAAAAAAAAAATTGCAGGAAAATGGTCTTGGGTTAAAATTGCAAATGAGAAATTTTTTAGTCATTCCTAATATATATATTTTTTTAACTCATTTTTTTCTGACTAATGATTTTCATGAAAAACTTGAAATTTTTTTTCCGACCCAAAATAATGATTTTGATGGAAAAGTTAAGACACTCAATTTGTGATTATTTCAATTGTCAAAATTTATCTGCAAATTTTTACCTGTTGATTT
This sequence comes from Asobara japonica, assembly GCA_026005395.1. Taxonomy (NCBI): domain Eukaryota; kingdom Metazoa; phylum Arthropoda; class Insecta; order Hymenoptera; family Braconidae; genus Asobara; species Asobara japonica. The sequence continues at coordinate 1,230,767 of BQMI01000565.1, read as the reverse complement.
TCGTCCCTCATCATAAGTTTGGTCCTCAATTCGACAAACATTTTGTCCGAAAAAAAAAATTCCAAATTCCTCAAAATGGTTGTAATCCCGCAGTTTGAAATTTTCGAAAAAGCATCAGAAGTCTCTGTCAACAATTTCAAAACGTGAAAATACGTGATGTAAAAATCGATAGAAACCGCTAAATCATGTGCTCATTTGCGCGTCCATTATTCCATTGCTTTCAATTTCACTTTTAACCGTCCCAACGTCAACAGACTTGGCCCAAAACAAGGGCTGCGCGTAGTTTTCCCGCGCAATTCAAAAGGCGGGGGGGGGGGGCAGTAATGTTATTGGCCCGGAAGAAAAGCCGCGCAGTGTTTCCCGCGCAATTCAAAAAAGGCGGGAGGAAGTAATGTAGATTAATTTCGAAAAAATGTATCCGCTGGAAATACGGAGGTCTGTAGAAACTTCTGAAGATGTATATAGTTGAAAAATCACTCTCTGAAACTACAGCAATGTTAAAAAATATATTTAAAACAGTAGTAGTATATATATAGATAGTGAATGACAACCACGTGGTGGGGGGCGATTAGTGGAAAATGGCGGTTCCCGAGGCCGGGATCATATTATTTGAATTCCATACTCCATTTTGGCGGGAATTCGATACATGTAGGTGATTGAGATACTCCAAAATAGTTAAATTACATAATTAGAACTATTATAAGTAGAAATTGTCAAGACAATTCTCCATTTCTTTGCAACTTTTAAAATTGTGAAAGTGTTATAACTGACTTAAGTGTTGTTGCGCATGTTGACGCATGCGCTTCGCATGCCGACGCATGAACTTGTGGACGTATTGTGAAATTGTTCAATTTCCAACAAAATTGTTGTTTTTTTTATAACAAAATAATTGCACTGTTCATTTTGTAATATGTTTTTGTATATTGTATAAATTGGTAAATTTTAACATTTAATTTGCGGCTCTCCAGTGCAAGGGTCGACGAAGCTCTCTTCAGCGGGAAAATCTGGATCCTCTTTTTTAATGTATCCTGCAATTAAGCGTTTTATTTCGGCTATTGCTCGACCGGGATTCAGGCCTTTCGGACAAGTCTTCGTACAATTGAAAATTGAGTGACAACGGAATACTGAGTAGTAGTCGCGCATTTTGTCGAGCCGCTGTTTGTGGGCTGTGTCCCTGGAGTCGATGATCCACCTGAGGTAACGAATCAATTAAAGACGTTTGAACAAAACTGTGGAATTCGCAAATTATTTTTTTTTAATATTTTCTTAATACCTTTTTGAAATTTATGAAATCTTATTTTTTTTTTTCAAATTTTTGAAATTTTAAAAAATTATATTTTGAGAACTATTTGAATTTTGAAAATTTTTTAAAATTCCAATTTTTCTGACATTTCAAATTGTTTAAAACTGAAAAAAAATCGATGTTTGAAGTTTGTGGAGATTGTAAGATTTTCGGGTTTTTTGAGGAAATGTCTTAAAATTGGAAAATTAAAAAAAAAATTATTTTGACCTGTAGGCTTGAAGGAGAACAGCAGGTCCCAGGTACTTATCCCCCTGCCACCAATATGAAGGACAGGAGAATGTGCAGCATCCACACAGAATGCACTCGTACAGGCCATCCAGTTTTTTTCGATCCTTTGGGCTTTGGAGGGATTGTCGTGCACCCGGTGGAAAAACCTTGTAAATTGTTTGAATTTACTTTTTTTTTAATTTCCGAAATTTTCCAAAATATAAAAAAGAATTTTACGAAACTTAAAAAAACATTGTATTCAGTTTTCAATTCTTGAAATTGATTTATAAAAATTCTAACGTTATTGAGCTTTAGGAAAGTTGAAATTTCAAAACTTTTTTGAATTCAAATGACTTTTTTTCTTTAATTTTTCAGTTTTGATTGACAAAAAAAATGGAAATTGTGAGAAAACCTTATCTTCTTTCTTCAGGAAGGGCTCAATCATGTGGTACTGTGCAAAAAAATGCCCCATATCCGGAATCAGGTCTCGAATTACGTAAGTGTGGGGTAGAGGATAGATGATGAGGGGTTTGTCGTCCACAGGAATTTTTCTATATGAAATTTGCAAATTATAACAATTTAAATATTGCCTCAGAATCTACCAAAGCTAAAAAAAAAATATTACTCGAGACAAATTTATGAGCCATACACTTCTTCTTTTAATTTCTAAATTAGCACCTTTGCAATTTTCATTTCAAGAATTTCTGTCGTTTTTAAAACATTTTGAATTTTTTGAGTTCTTTGGAAATGTTGGAACTGAAAAAACCCTAAAAGTTAAAACTACAAATTTCCAATGTTTCATAAATTTTTGCAATTAAAAGAAAAGTGCCAATGAAATTGTGCTTAACAAAGTATTTTGAGATCTCAATTTCCAAGACACTGAAAAGTTGCAATTCCCAAGAGCCATAGTTATCCTATCTGTTTTACGTAATACAAGCGAGTGTGTTAGTTCCATTGATGCACATAGCACAGCTTCCGCAAATTCCTTCTCGGCACGATCTCCTAAACGCCAATGTTGGATCTTGACAAGCTTTTATGTGAATCAGAGCATCAAGCACCATGGATCCACACTTGTTCAAGTCTACATTGAATTTTTGCATGTTGGCCTTCTTGGAAGGCACTTCAGGGTTCCACCTATAAACTCGGATGCTCTTAACTTTTGGCGCCGCTTCTGCGCAATCCTAAATTGTCAAACAACAAATTTCCAGTTAATTGGACTATTTAACCTTGGACGTTAGACTATTTTTTAAAAAATGTCTGTATGTGTGTGTCAGTGTGTGTGCCAATGTACATATGTAACCAAAAATTTCCCTTAACGATTTCTCGTGAATTATCCGATTAAGGTCCTGTATGACGCAATCGAAGCGCCTTGCCGTAACTTAGAGCTGATTAGCTTTTGGTCCATATATGGCTCCTGGTTTCTATTGCTTTATAACGCTGTATCTCACGAAATATTATAGATACGCAAAAATGTGTCCAATAAATGTTGTTCCTTATAAAAAAATACATATTTTGTGTTCTCTGACTTTTTTCGTATCTTTAAGCGTTTCGGCGGTAGAGCGTTATAAAGAATTGAAATCATTTGGAGAGCTCTGTGGTGAGAATAATGAGAGATTGGAAAAAAAGTACACACACACGCAGACATCGGGAAGTTATAATTTTGGCTCGCGTAGGGTCGAACCCACAGGCCATTTTATTACCTTTTTTAATTCATGTGAAATACGAATAATATATGTAGAATTTTAAAAATAAAGTTGCAAAGTTTGAGATATTTAGAAAATTGAAATATTTTTTTTTATTTTAGGTAACCTTGGACTCATTTTCAATGCAATTTTCCAACTCATCTCGGTCTTGGGCCACTGCAGCTTCCCAATCTATCTCGTGTTTGGTGGCCCGTTTTGCCCCCTTGGATGATAACAATCGAGGAAGAATGTGAACTCTTTGGGCAATGAGACTTTTCCAACCATTTACAATCATATTCTTCGTGGAAAAAAATATTTCAATTCAGGTTTCTTCTCACTTCAGGTCGCAAGAAGAAGACACGTTTTTGTTAAAGGGTAAACAAAATCAGAAATTTAAACTTTTCGAATGAATAAATTTTCGAAATAATTTGTATAATTTTTTCTCAGAAATTGTAAGAACTCCAAATTTTCAAATCTCCCATTTTTTTTTTAATTTGAATTAGAAAAGAAAATTTTTTAAATTCTTCGAATTGCTAATTTTATTTTCTACATCCCAACTTTTTTTTTTAATTCTGAGTCACTAAGTTGAGATTGAAAACTGCAAAAATCTTAAAAATGAAAACTATAAAAAAATTCCCTCCAAAAAAAAATCAAAAATTATAATTTTCAAAACAAATTTTAAAAACCATCAAAAAAGGATATTAAAAAAATATTGAAAGAAAATTTAAAATTGAATTCGTAATTTTTGTTTTTAATCTTAAATTATAAACAAAAAGTTTACAAGTAATTAATTTTTTTTTTTTTGCAGCAACAACGTTCCAAATATTTGTTTATCTTCGAAACTCCCAAGAATTTCATCAGAGTTCTGACGCGTATGACCCGACTTGTCGCTCCTCTCTGAATTGCCATTAAAACATATTATTTGTGTTTGCGAGGAGAGGTCAGGCAGATAAAATTGTGATAAACACTTGATTATCCCCCACGGAGCAACGAAAAGCAGAGATGAAGTTGAATTCTTGGCGATCGAGTGTCTGTCACAACCTGTTGCCGAAAACACGTGCTTTCACTCCTGGCTCTTCAAATTTTTTTTCAACTCGTTTTCCAAGGTCACTAACCACGTGGAGGTGATATAAAATCAATAATTTGGAGTAAGTACACAATAAAATTAAAGTATTGACTTAAAAATGATGGGCGATTAATTTTCATGTTTTTTATTCAATTTTTCGGAGTTTTTGAAGACTTTTGCAAAGTTGGAGGTTATGACCCGCAAAAGCCAATTCGAAATTTTGAACGATTTTTCACCAGAAAATCAGGAAATTCAACTAAATCACAATTTTTGCAACTCAAAACTGAAAATTTTCTAATGGTTTTAGTGTTTTTATACTTATTTTAAAGATACTGAACATTTTATCAAAAGCGCGGGAAATTTGAATATTTCAAAATTCAAAAAAAAAATTTGTAATAAATTTTGAAAAAAAATTACGTTTTTAGTTGAGGCTTGGGAATTATTAAATTTGTCAAATTTGCTCTTTTTCTGTTACAGAATGTCTAATCAACGAGTTTTGGTGATCGGTGGTGGAGGCAGGGAGCATGCGATTTGTTGGAAACTTTCCCAATCTCCCCAGGTACGTAAAACTTAAAATTAAAACATTAAAAAAAAAAAAAAAAAAAAAAAAAAAAAAATTTGGATATCAACGAGCAAATTTTTTATAAATAAATTGAGAAAAAAATCTGCGGATATGTCAGATGAAATCGCAGAAGAATCAAATGAGAAATTGGAAAAACAGAATTGATTAATTTTTCTACTGACTTCAGTACAAATAATCGAATGTCTCTTTCAGGTGTCGAATATTTTTGTTTCTCCCGGAAATTGTGGAATGGCAACTCTCCCGAAAGTGACGTTGGTACCTTTGAACATCAAGGACAACGATGAGGTTTCCACGTGGGCTCGAGAGCATTCAATAAACCTGGTGGTGGTTGGTCCTGAGGACTACCTAGCCAACGGGCTCTCAGACACCTTGACAAGACGAGGGATCCCCTGCTTCGGGCCCCAGAAGTCAGGCGCGAGACTCGAATCCGATAAGGATTGGTCCAAAGCCTTCATGGACCGTCACAGCATCCCCACTGCCAAATGGAAGTCCTTTAAATGCCCTCAGGTAAAAATTCACACATGCAAAGTATCATTTGGATTAGCAATCTCAGTTGCAGAATTTCATGTTTGAATTACAAACACATGATTTTTTTTAATTTGGAACCATTCGCTTTAATTTGTAATTCTTATTTGCAACTATTTTTTGCAAATAATGTTTGCAAATATTTTTTTAAAATGTTTTTCGAAAATATTTTTTGAAAATATTTTTTGAAAATATTTTTTGGAAATATTTTTTGAGAATATTTTTTGAAAAGATTTCTCGCAAATATTTTTTGTAAATATTTTTTGTAAATATTTATTTAAAGCATTTTTTGATAATATTTTCGAAAATATTTTTGGCAAATATTTTTGGGAAAATATTTTTTGTAAATATTTTTCGCAAATGTTTTTTGCGAATATTTTTTGCAAATGTTTTTCGCAAATGTTTTTTGTAAATATTTTTGGCAAATATTTTTGGGAAAATAGTTTTTGCAAATATTTTTGGCACATATTTTGTTTCAATTATTTTTCTACTTTATATCTCAGGAAGCCAGAGATTTTGTTTTAACCGCCGACTTTCCCGCACTTGTGGTGAAAGCCAGTGGTTTGGCAGCAGGAAAAGGGGTTGTAGTTGCGGAAGACAAAAAAGGGGCATGTGACGCCATAGATTCCATCCTGGGAGATAAAAAGTTCGGATCTGCTGGAGAAACTGTTGTCGTAGAGGAGTTGCTCGAGGGAGAAGAGGTATCTCTTCTCGTTTTTACTGATGGCACAGGATTCAAGATTATGCCACCCACTCAGGATCATAAGCGAATTTTTGATGGGGATTTAGGGCCCAATACTGGTGGAATGGGGGCTTATGGACCTTGCTGTCTCCTTGGAGATGAGGAGATGAAAATGGTTGAGGAGAATGTTGTCAAAAAAACGGTAGAGGGATTGAAAAAGGAGGGAGTCGATTATGTTGGGGTTTTATATGCTGGTAAGCTAAGTTTTTAAATATTTAATTTGTGTTGTTTTTTTTTCTTTCTTTTTTGTTTTTGTTTTTTTTTTTTTGGAATTTTTATTTTTTTTTCTTAAAGGGTTGAAATTTTCAAAAATTGATTTTTTTTTTTTTTTACATTTATTGAAATAATTTTTTTTTGACATTTCTACAATTTGAAAATTCTTTAAAATTTTGAAGAGGCAAATGTAAAAGTATGATCTTAATATTGAACGTAACAAGGTACAATTTATTGACCAAAAAATTTAGTTAACTAATGTAATTGATTCTATTAATTTAAGGATTAATGCTGACAAGACAAGGGCCGAAGGTCTTGGAGTTCAACTGTCGTTTTGGTGACCCGGAAACTCAAATCTTGATGACTTTACTGAAATCTGATCTCTTCGAGATTATGAAATCCTGCACCGAGGGAATTCTGTCTTCCCTGAACATAGATTGGGATACTAAAAACTTTTCAGCCGGTGTTATACTCGCCTCTAGGGGCTACCCAGAATCTTCCTCCAAAGGACAGGTAAAGAATCCATCATTCAATATAATCAAAAATGTAAAATAGAAAAAATGAAAATAGCCAGCTCAAGAAGATGGTGACATCTTTTTTTCAAGCCATAAAAATGTGGATTTTTAATTTGTATTTGAGAAAAAAAATGACAATGAAAACAAAATTATGTTTCTCGATAAATAAAAAAATGGAAATCTTTTCCCAGAAAAAAAAATTCTCCGGAATTTTTAACCTACAAAAAATTTCCCTGCCATTTTTTTTTATTTGCTACGAAATTCTTCTCACCATCTAGTTCTCAGCTTTTGACAAACAAAGTGGACCTGTTGTACTGTTGTTGAAGGAAAATTTTGAAGAAAAATTTTGAAGGAAAATTTTGAAGGAAAATTTTTGAAGGAAAATTTCTGATGGAAAATTTTGAAGGAAAATTTTTGAAGGAAAATTTCTGATGGAAAATTTTGAAGGCGAATTTTGAAGAAAAGTTTTGAAGGAAAATTTTGAAAGAAAAAATTTGAAGGAAAATTTTGAAAGAAAATTTCGAAAGAAAATGTTGAAGGAAAATTTTGAAAGAAAATTTCGAAAGAAAATTTTGAAGGGACAAATAAATAAATGCTGTTTTTCAGGTGATTTCTCACGTGGAGAAGGTTGCCCTGGAGCCCAGAACCCACGTGTTCCACTCGGGCACATCCAAATCAAAAACCGGCGAGCTATTGACGAATGGTGGCCGAGTTCTCATGACAGTATCCCAAGCACCAACCCTAGAATTGGCAGCTGCCAAAGCCACACTTGCTGCCCGAACAATAACCTTCGAGGGCAAACAATTTAGATCTGATATTGCGCACAAGGGCATTGCTCGAAGCATCCTTAAGGTGCTCAATTTTTATTTTTATTATTACATCTAATTTTTCTCTGCAGACAAATCTAATTGAAATTAGATGAGTTCAGCTCTGAAAATTTCGTAACGATGTCCTCACCTCATATTCACCTGATTGGTCGTTTTTAGGCCGGAAGAATGTCGTACAAGGCTTCCGGTGTGGACATAGAAGCAGGGGACACCTTGGTATCCAAAATCAAGCCCATGGTGGGCTCTACGAATCGTACCGGGGTTCTGGGAGGCATTGGAGGCTTTGGAGGACTCTTCGACACCAAAGCTGCAGGATTTGAGGATCCTATCCTCGTATCAGGAACTGATGGAGTTGGCACCAAGCTCAAGATCGCAATGGAGATGAACAAACATGACACTGGTAACAAGCTCTCCTTCTCTCCATTGTTTCTTATCTGAAACCTAACTGAACTGTCCTCATGGCCAATCAGCCAGGATATAAACAATTGTTTGAGGAAAATAATTTTTAAAAATGCAATTTTTTCTCGGTTTCTCAATGTCAGAAAATTTTCAAATTTTAGCAATTATTTAAACCTGTGGTAATCACTCACAGAATTTTATTTGAATCTAATTAAATTATTTTTTTAAATTCAATTTCTTTTTATTTTTTTTTTCTTGTAATTTTTTTATTATTTATTTTTTATAATTTTTGTATTATTTCTTTCTATTATTATTTTTTTATTATTTGTGATATATTTATATTTATTCATATATATTATATATAAAATATTAAAGATATAAATTGATTGAAAAAAAAGTAAAGAAAATAAATAATAAAAAAAAAAATAATTGAAATGTAAAAAAATAATTTCGAAAATATTTTCGAAGAAATTGGTTGATACTAATTAACAAAATTTTGTGGTTTAGTGGGGATCGATCTCGTTGCCATGTGCGTCAACGATGTTCTAGCTCACGGTGCTGAGCCCTTATTCTTCCTCGACTATTTTGCATGTGGTCGTCTCAACGTGTCTCAGACGACACAAGTTATCTCTGGAATTGTCGAGGGCTGTCGTCTGGCAGGCTGCGCTCTCGTCGGTGGAGAAACAGCGGAAATGCCGGACTTCTACCCGCCAGGTAGGCAACATTGTTTTTTTTTTAATTTATTCATAAGCAACATTGGTGCTTATAACAGTTCACTGTTCTTGAAGGGGAAAAAATTGCATATCGCATGAACGATAGCTCTAGAGAGAAAATGATAGAGAGCTTTTCTTCCAGAAATAGCATTCTCTGCCTAAAATGTCTTATCACATTTTTTCGTAAAAGCCCTCATTAACGAGATAATTAAGCTTTTTGGGAAGATCCACGAAATCATGTCTTCTTCGTCGTTATCCCTAATTTTTTTTTTTTTTTTTTACGAGATAATGACAATTTTCCATGATTGTAAAAACGAAGAACTTCTGGTGTTTTCAATATTTTTTATGCAAAAAAATTAATAAGTAATTATTAAAATTAATTAATTCTAAATTAATAAAAATTATTTTATTTTATTAATTTTAAACTAATTATTAATAATTCAAAATAATTAGTAATGAATTAATAATTAGCTCGTTGTCTTGATGATTATATTATTTCAATTTTATTCTGCAGGGGAGTACGATCTTGCGGGATTTGCAGTAGGTGCAGTTGAACGAGCAAAGCTCTTACCCACAACTCAGACAATTGTCCCAGGAGACGTTCTCATTGGCCTGCCCTCCTCTGGTGTCCACTCTAACGGATTTTCACTCGTTAGAAAAGTCCTCAAGTCTTCAGGGAAAACTTTCCATGATCCTGCTCCATTTAGAACAGTAATATATATTTTTTTTCATCAATTTCCGGTTTGTATAATAGAACCCTGTAAAGAAATTAAAATTTGTAATAACTAAATTTTTTAGGAAAGACTCGATCAATTTCAAACGTTAAAGACAATTTTTGACCAAACTCACACACCCATATAGTTTTTTTTTTAATTTTGTTATTTTTCTTAGTTTGTTCTCAATGAAGATATTTTTAAAAAGGGAGGAAACACAAAGAAGGAAGCGGGGGGGGGGAGGACGTTCGCTCCCTCCATTCTTTCTTAAAAAAAGAAAAAAAATTGGAAAAAAAAATTGAAAAAAAAAAAAAATTTAAAATTTAAAAAAAATTGAAAAAAGAAATTTAAAAAAAAATTGAAAAAAAAAATTGAAAAAAATTGAAAAAAAAACCATATGCACTGTTAGGAGATTATTTATATCCAACATGATGATTTCAGAAAAGCACCGATACCAGCACCACCATAGGCCACGAACTCCTAACTCCAACGAAAATCTACACAAAATCCGTCATATCGGCTATTAAAACTGGAGCCGTAAAAGCTTTTGCTCACATAACAGGTGGTGGACTCACTGAAAATATTCCGCGGATTCTTCCCGATGGTCTTGGTGTTATTTTGGATGCCGAAAAATGGAGCATTCCACCGGTTTGTACCGCATTTTACCAGCAAGCTCAATACAAAAATTTTCACACAGTGAATCGCCCTGTTTTTATAGTGAAAACCAATAATTGAAAATTTGGTAGTTTGGAAAGATTGGAATTTGAATTATTGAGGGCGAGGAAAATGAACTAATAAAATATTTATGAAACCCCAAGATATCTGGGAAATAAATTAAAAAAATATCCCCCCAAAATTGTCTACAGGTTTTCGGTTGGATAGCAGCAACGGGAGGAATTTGCGAACCGGAAATGCTCAGAACTTTCAACTGTGGAATTGGTGGGATTCTAGTTTGCGCTGACGAGCACAAGCACACGCTTCTGAGTGCTTTGGAGGTGGAGAACGCAGTTCTGGTGGGAAGTGTCCGAGGTCTAGAAGCAAACGATCAGAGAGTGGTGGTTGAGCATTTTGGTAGAGCTCTGGAGGGTGAGATGAGAAAACACGTACCGGAAGTCGTGAGGAACCTGGAGAAACCTATCAAGAAGGTTGGCGTTCTGATATCTGGGAGTGGTACCAATCTTCAGGCTCTCATAGATGCGACTCAAGATCCACAGCAGGCAATAGGGGCCGAGATTGTCGTGGTTATTTCAAATAAGGCGGGAGTCGAGGGACTGAAGCGGGCAGAACGTGCAGGGATTCCCACCAAGGTAATGACAGGGATGATCTTCTCTGATCTCCCTGGTCCCCATTGGTCCTCTTGGTCCTCCTGACCCCATTGGTCCCCTTGGTCCACCTGGTCCCCTTGGTCATCCTGGTCCCATTGGTCCACCTGGTCCCCTTGGTCATCCTGGTCCCATTGGTCCACCTGGTCCCATTGGTCCACCTGGCCCCATTGGCCCACCTGGTCCCATTGGTCCACCTGGTCCCCTTGGTCCCATTGGTCACCCTGGTCCCATTGGTCCACCTGGTCCCATTGGTCCTCCTGGTCCCCCTGGTCTCCTTGCTCCCCTTGGTCCTCCTGGTCCTTTTGGTCCACTTGATCCCCTTTGTCCTCGTGATCCTCCTGGTCTGCTTGCTCCCCTTGGTCCTCCTGATCCTTCTGGTCCACTTGGTCCTCCTGGTCCTTTTGGCCCACTTGATCCTCATGGTCCACTTAGTCCTCCAGGTTCACTTGGTTCTCCTGATCCTCTTGGTCCACCTAGTCCCCTTGGTCCTCCTGGTATAATTTATGACAAAAATTTATCATTAGGTGATCAAACACACGGATTATCCATCCAGAGAAGCCTTCGACACTGAAATGGACTCAGTACTTCGGCATCACGGAGTGGAAATTGTGTGTCTAGCTGGATTCATGAGGATTCTATCTGAAAAATTTGTCAAAAGTTGGAAGGGGGCTCTTCTTAATGTACATCCGGCTCTTCTCCCATCTTTCAAGGGAGCCCATGCCCACGAGGACGTCCTCAAAATGGGTGTCAGGGTTTCCGGGTGCACTGTACATTTCGTGGAGGTAAAAAGAGAATCTGGATAGTTTTTATTTGTGAGAAATAGAAGCTAATGATTTTTTTTTTCAAACAAAAAATTTGTCATGTGCAGGTGGAAATTGACTCTGGGGCCATCATCGAGCAGGAAGCTGTCCCAGTACTTCCTGGCGATACAGTTGAGACTCTTCAGGAGAGGGTCAAAGTAGCAGAGCACAAGTGCTTCCCCAGGGCGCTTAAATACTTGGCACAAGGGAGAATTAATTTGAGAGAGGATGGAACACTCCGCTGGCATTATTAAGCATTTATTTTGTTTTTATTTTAAAGTGACTATTTTTCTATCTATTTTGTTACGTCATTGTACAGCCTCAGGAATTTACAAATAAAAGTTGGGAGTCAGACAGTGATAACAATTTGTTATTAAGTTTTTAAGGTTTTTCGAAAATTTAATTGCTGGTTTTGGAAAAAAAAATCGAAAAACCAAAATTTTGGAAAATCAAAAAATCAAAAATTCTGAAGAAAAAAAACAAAATTTTGGGATCAATTAAAATAGTGATAAGCTTGGGAAAGTCCATAAATAAAAAGAAAAATTAATTTAAAGAAATTTTCATACTTTAGAACAAGATGATCAAAATTTTGGAAAATGACTAATTCTAAAAAAAAACTAAAAATGTCAGAAATTTCAAAACTAGAAACATTTTGAGAATGTCTTGACTGCAAAATTTTTATATAAAATTGAATATTTAATTTTTTGCCTAGCTGAGCTCAACGTCAATGTTTCCTATTTTCGAAATTCGAAAACAAGAAATCGAAGATTGAAGTTTCTTCATGTGTTTGGGTTCTGATTGAAACTTTTTTGGGCCTGTAATTCGGGGGCCTTTCTAGAGCTGTTTTTTGAAGATTTTTTACATTAATTTGAACCATTTGTTTTTGCAGAATTGGGACCAGTAGATTGTACTTGTTGATTTTGTTGTTTATGAGTTTTATACTGTCTTGTGCTGAATTTAGGGCCTCTGACCACAGGGCCTGATCGTCCGAGGTGAAGGGAAAAGGGCCCAGGGTTTCTCGAGTGCAATTTAGGTAGTCTTGAAGCTCTTTCGTCTCTTCTCGAATTTCTTTGGATAATTGAATCCACTCTGGGGTGAATCCATTGTCAATAAGGATCTAAAAAGACATTGAAAAATTCAAATTAGTCGAAAAAAATTTTTATGTACCATCTTGCAATTCTCAAAATGTTCAGAAAAATTTAGAAATTTTTCAACTTACATTTTTATTTTATTTTTAATTTGAATATTTTTATTTGATTTATTTTCTTTTTTTTTTGTCATTGGAAATATAAAAAAAAAAATTAAAATTGCAAAATTTGGAAATCGAAGAAACAATTTGAAGATTTTAACAATATTAAAAATCTCAAAATTTTCGTAAATTTATGAATTCTCAAAAATGTCAAAAATGTAAAAAAAAAACAGATTTTTTTTTTAATTTCTAAAAAAAAATTAACAAAAATAAAAACAGCAAAATTCAAAATATTGCACAAATTTCGATATTCCAGAGGTGAAATTTTTGAAACTTGGTATGGCTCTTACTTCGTTCAACTTATGAGTAACAAAGTCCACGTGTGGGTTTTGACAGCTGGATCTATCCTTGAGGGGTTTCCCCATACCTTTCAAGTCGCTAAATTCGCCCTTGTTCATGGCTTCCTGAATGTAATCCTCGACCAATCTGTCGATTCCGAATCTCGTTTTTATGTCTTTGGCTCGGATTTTGTCTTTGCCAACAAGAGTGTTTCGTTCCTCAGCCTGAAGTTTCTTAAGCCTGTGCTCCATTACGTTCTCCACTGCCTTCTCGGCCCTATCTACGGCGGACCTCTTTTGGCGCTGGCTCAGAGTACCTCGTCCAGTGTCGTACGTGAGGAAATGACGATGTTGAGGTGCTGTGTGCTACAGAAATCGATTTCATTTTTTTTTAATTTCTTAACACTTCTTATTTTTTAATTTTTTTCTTATCAAGTTTTGGAAGTTTCTCATTTTTTTTTCATTTCTTGAATTTCTTAATACTTCTTATTTTTTAATTTTTTTTTTGGTCAAGTTTTGGAAGTTTCTAATTTTTTTTTTCATTTCTTTAATTTCTTAACACTTTTTATTTTTTAATTTTTTTTTCTTTGTCAATTTTTGGAAGTTTTTAATTTTTTTTTTCATGTCTTCAATTTCTTCACACTTCTTATTTAAAATTTTTTTTGTTAAGTTTCGGAAGTTTATAATTTTTTTTTTTTCATTTTTTGAATTTCTTAACACTTCTTATTTTTTCATCTTTTTTTTTTTGTCAAATTTTGGAAGCTTATAATTTTTTTTTCATTTCTTGAATTTCTTAACATTTCTTGTTTTTTCATTTTTTTTTGTCAAATTTTGGAAGTTGCCAATTTTTTTTTTTATCTGGAAGTTATCAAATTTTTTAGAATTATTTGACATCAATTTTTTTTCACCTGAATATCAAATTGTTCCACGTCCTGTAATTGTTGGTCCCGCTCTCTCCCCCTATTTCGTTCATGCTGGATTGTTCTGTAGGCACTTTCAACCTGAGCAATATGTAAAAATCATTATATTTATTTATTTGTTTATTAAAAAAAAAAAAAATTATGAAGGAGAGACAGCTGTGCATGCAGTAAGTTTTTTCATTAAAAAAATGAAACTTATTTTATCAATATCTCTCAAACTATTGCATATAGAAAAAATCATGATACCACATTTTTTGCGGGAAATTTGAAGATCTACAAAAAACGTATTTACACATTTTCTTGTAAATCCCTTCGTTTTCCAGTTTTTTCAAGAAAACGAAAGTGGAAATCATATTTTACTCACTTCTGAAAACTTGGTCGCGTCAGCAGTCGAAGATTGCCCATCTGGATGATACTGCTTGGCCAAATGGACAAAAGCAACTCGCAAATCTTCATCACCGCAGTGCTCGTCAATTCTGAGGATTCTATACGCCTCCTATAAGTCCAGGACAACATTAAGGTAGTCCAATTTTTTCTGTACTCATTTCACAAATTGAAAAAAAAAAAATGTAAATTATCCAATTTTGCAAAATTCTCATAACTTTTTCCTTTTTTTTTTATTCCAAATTTTTCCAAGATTCTCATTTTTTTTGAAACCCTCAAAAGTTTCACAACTCTCAAAAACTCTAAAATTTTTGGAAATTTCGCAACGAGTTTTTATAAAATTCAAAATTCTTGAAATTTTTAAACACAATTTTCAAAATTTCAAAAATCCCGGCAATTTTCAAATTTCATAATTATTAAACCTTAAAATCTTGAAAATTCTCCAAATTCCTCAAATCCGTCAATATTTCATAAATGTCTAATTGCGAGTTTCAAAAAACGGCAATTATTCCCACTCTAAATTTGAATTTCCCGCCATCCGTAGATATATCTATATTGCCCCTCTACGAATTAATCAGTGAATCTGATTAACTGAAAAAACTATTTTTATTAAATTGCAAACTACGAACTTATTTAATTTCTTTTCTAACTCACTTTTAAGCTTGTTTTGTGTTTACATCTAACTCCAAATACATTTGGCCTTGTTTTGGACCCTTGAACAGCTGACCACAAAATGCCGCGCAGTTGAAGCGGCGAATTAACCCAAGCGTTCATTGCACTTAACACTCTCGATGAATTTCATTACGTTATCATAATATTCCAATTTTCATTTATCTTCGTTACTTCGTTATCAATTATTGCGCCTCAACTTAACAATGATGCAATCAGTACTTGAACAATTTTCCATGTCATGTATTTTGTGATAAGTGCGAAATGTTTTTTATCGATCGCTAAAAATACAAATCATTAATTTAGTGTAAAATATGTGTATTTAATTTTAGTTTCCATACCTGAGATACTTTGAGATGAATAGTTTGAATTAAGAGCCATTTTTTCCCGTCAATTTTTCCACTTTCTCTATATTGAGAACGCCATGGATGCGCGCGCAGCTTGGCGCGCAACCCGCGCAACCATACCAAATACAATGGCGGACGGAACGAGTCCTGTTGGCGCACTATTCAAGTTTTGAAGAAGTTTCCAAGCAATAAACAATGAATCTCTCGTTAAAACAACTTCGAGACGGCAACATTATAAAAACTGAGAGATGTGCTAAGAAATGTCAGAGTACAACGGTGAAAAAACGAGAAGTGAGTGTCCATATGTATGTCCTATATTCCCAACTTTCTCGCATACTGAACAGTTCCGGCCAACAATTATCATCTCATCAAAATCCAATTTTTATCGCTTTCCTTTTTTTTCTAATTAGTGAATATTCACAACGAGTGATTTCCAACCACGTGGCAGCATCTGTGACGTCACGAAAGCGGCTCTGCCGGCGGCTGCCACTCACGGGCTGCTTTCGACCGGAAGCGACCAATGGCAAGTATAGAAACACCAATGCGACTTTTGTGACGTCATGAACGACAAATTTGTGGTTTAAAGTTGGCGGATTTTTATTAGTGGTTTAAGAATATGGAGGAAGGATTGCAGATATAATCAATTTATTATTTTCTGCATTTTTTGCCCAAATATTTTGTTGTCATTTAGCACTTTACACTTAGGGCCAGTTTTTGGTTAGTGGGCGCCATATTTAACTTTGACGTTGAAAATTTAACTCCGGCCAATCACAACGCAGAACTCGTAGAACAGGCGAAAAAATTCCCCATTTTCCCTAGGTATTTTGAGAACTTTGTATTCGTCTCATTTTTGGAATACAGTCCAAAAAAAATTTGGTAAGTTATGTTTTTGTAATCAATTAATTTTAGGTTATTAATACCAAATTACGTGTAATTTTTAGTGAAAGTTTAACCCCTCCCCTCCCTCACTCCGTTTCGGCGTTCTCAATCATCGTGATAGTCCAAATTGCATCTGCTACGTCCACGTCCGGATCCATATCGATGCGAAATATATTAATATATATGACAGCATAACCAAAACCAGGTGGCATTACGTCTTCCAATGCAGTAGTATTACTATCCATTTTCGTGACAAAATTATACTCGCTCTGCAATCATCACAAACGATTTAAATATCGGGCGCGTGATTTTGAAAATTTGAAAATTGCCGCCAAATCTAGGAATTTTTTTTTATCAATTAAATGGGAAAAGTGACGGGAGAAGATGGTTCTGCAACATATCATATGGAAAAAATGGATAACATTTTTCATGATTCTACTATAGTAAGAGAGATAAACAAATGGAACTAGCGCAGATACGCGGGGAAATTTCTGGGGAACTTTTTTTCCCCCGAAATTTTTCCCAAGGAGAATTGCTGTGGAAATATTTCCCCCAGTTCTGGGGAATTTGAGTTTGGGGATTTTGGGGGGGGGGGATTGTTTCTGGTGGAAATTTTGGCAGATGGTTTTTTTGCAATTTTTTTTCTAGTGATTTTTTCTATGGTCTTTTGGTGATTTTTTCTAGGGTCTTTTGGTCATTTTTTCTAGAGATTTTTTTGTGATTTTTCTCGGGATTTTTCGGTGATTATTTCTAGGGATTTTTTGGTGATTTTTTCTATGGATTTTTTGGTGATTTTTTCTAGGAATTTTTTTGGTGATTTTTCCTAGGGATTTTTGATGATTTTTTTCTAGGGTTTTTTGGTGATTTTTTTCTAGGGATTTTTTGGTGATTTTTTCTAGTGATTTTTTTTAGAATGGTTTGCTAGGGAATTTTTGTATGTCGATTTTTGAGGCTTTTCGTTTGGGGAATTTTTCTCTAGGGAAATTTTTGGATCATGAGCGTTAGACGGTAGAGCCGTTTCTTTTCATTCAATCCAAATGTCAGGTGGCAATGCGTAAATCCATTCTTACAGCTTCCAAGGGGCAATCTTCAATTCCCACAGTTTTGCGAATCATCCCCGCTATAAAACCATCAGGCGTCTCTTCGTCAATTTCACCGCAGACGTCTCCTCTAATCGATCGCCTCAGCGCATACCCCCCTTCCATGAAATCTGCTTTAAACTAAAATAACATCTTTGACATATAAAGATCATCGAATGATAAAATTTATTTTCACTCACCGTAATATTGCGAGTCATACTTGATGTAACTTTTATGTCACCCTCATTCGGATCATCCTTGGTCACCACCAACCCCGGGATCTGACATTTCACATCTGTGATTTCCAGTGATATATTATACGCCATTGCCTGAAATCAATTTGTTCCATCATTCTTTGCAGCATAGTTACAGAACATTCAGATCTAGCGCAAAATGTCATTAGACTTTTTTATAGAGAATTCAATTTCCAGCAAAAAATGTCTCATAACGTTTTGACGTTAGACAACTTGTTAACGAGATAATCAACTAAATCAACAAAATTGTTACCTCATTGGTGACGCAAGCCGCAAATATTATCCATGCAATTGCAATCATGATGCTCCCTCAGAACCGAACTGCACAATATCGCTCCACTAGACTTGATACGAACCCTGGAATTATGGGTAGTCACCTAGTTTGTCAGTATCACATAATTGGCACGTCAATGCTAGTTCTTATCGTAGTGAAAACATTACTGCCGTCAATTTGGCCGTTGGCAAAATACGCGTGTCGCGGAAGTACACTGGAACAAAAAAGTTTAGAAATTTCATCGACAATATTTCTGAAATAAGCTGGAACTTGTAAACTTTGATTTCAGGTACTCATTTTTACGAAAAATAATGCAACGGAAAAATGCGCAATAGTCTAAATTTTCAGTGCCATGGAAATTGCTGTCATCTTTCCGTATATATATATATATAGTTTCACTGACATTTTGTAAAAGAATTCAAATTCATTTGATTGGTTTGTTGTTATCGACGCATCAACTACAATGGTTCTTAGCGTCGGCTCTGGACTTATTATAGTCATTAGACGCCCCTAGAGAGTAGGAACATTCAGTTGTAAACAGTTTTTGGTACTCGTCTTGTAACTTTTGGGGGTGAACTGTTTTTTACTTTTGTGGTGTCCATTATTTGACTAAATCAAATAATCCAGAAAAAATCTACCGGTACCTGGGCTTGAATCCAGGAACGCTAGATCCGCGGGCACGTTACCTACTTCACCATAATTTCTGAGTTTTTTCCCGAAAAAAAATGGCGGTTTGACATTTTCCCGCTAAATCCCCCCCCCCCCTCCCCCCCCGCACTATCCGCATTGTCGACTTCCCTCAATAATTCAAAAATTTCCCGCCAGATGGCGGTGAGCCGCAACTCACAGTTCCTGCTATAAAAATCGAAGGATAACTGTCCGAGCTTTTCTAAACTCCTGAAAGCTCTTAAAAAGCTCACCTGAAGCTTTATTGAGTTATCAAATGTCAAGTGCGGACCTAAACAGGTCTTCAACTTGATATTCCCCGCGCACGTGGCCGCAATGTCAATCCGCCAATTTGAAAGTTTCCCGCTACAATTGCCCCGCCCCCCACCACTCTCCGCATTACCGACTGCCGCCGAAAAATTCAAATATTTCCCGCCAGATGGCTGTCAGCCGCAACTCAATACAGTTCCTGGCCCCGAAAAATCGAAGAAGAAGAAGGACAAGTGTCCGAGCTTTTCCAAAGTCCTGAAAGCTCTTAAAAAAAGCTCGTGTGGAGCTTTAGTGAGTTGTCAACAAGTGCAGACCTAAGCCCAGAAAAAAAATTTGACATTTCACACGCACGTGGCCTTAATGTCAGCCCGCACCCCTGGTGATGTCATCATACACATTTTCCCAGAAAGTATTCAACCCAATACCCCCGCAAAAGGGTAGCTTTCCCCTTGACCATGAGGGAAATTGCAAATTGCCAATGATCAACTATATGCGCTGCCTATATACACACAGAAATGATAATCACAAGTGTCGTGATGATGCCAGAGTTTATCTTGGCTGCAGAATGGATAATAACCTCATGACTCGTGAGGAATGGAAAAATCTGGGATTTCACGATAACGAAGATCAGGACAATAATAAACCCACCAAAAATACGTAACGCTATTAATTAATCACATAAAAAAAAAAAAAAAAAAAACGAAAAAAAAATTTATCAGAAAATTTGAATTTGGCGGGAAATTTGAAAAATTTTTTTTTACTTAAAAATTCATATGTCAAACACGTGTTAACTTTTTTTGTTGGCCATTGCATAACACCAAAATAGTTAATATAGTATACGAAATATATATAGAACGATTTTCTTGGGCAATTGTTGGTTAGTTTAGATATAGCAATGTTTGTAGTGGTGATAGAAGCTTGTTGATAAATTCGCTGACGATTGTAGTGGAATAATTGCTGGGCATTTAAAATTCTTATTTTTGCAAACTGAATTGACGCGAAAAAGAAATATATCAAAAAGTGGATGAAAAATATGAAAAACGATATAGTACATCATTATAATTTTTAATAAAAAACGAAATTGCATATTTGTGGAGAGTTTACGCTTTAAATTTTACGAAATAAATTTTTTTTTTCGTTGAATTTTTTTTTTTTTTATTGACTATATATATATAGATATATAGAGAATTAATAAACGAAAAAATGGCATCGAGAAAAAAAGTACTTCTAGGGTGCACTGGAAGTGTTGCAACGATAAAATTGCCCCAATTATGTGAAAGATTGAGGGATCAAAATATAGAAGTGAAAATTGTGGTGACTGAGAGGGCAAAGCATTTTTTGAAGGATGCGGAATTTCCCGCCGATGTTCCGGTACTGTCGGATACTGTGGAATGGGCAGCTTGGCAAGATCGGGGTGATCCTGTGCTACATATCGACCTGGCTAAGTGGGCAGATCTGTTTCTTATAGCACCACTTGATGCCAATACTATGGGCAAACTCGCGTCCGGTATCTGCGATAATATTCTCACCTGTGTTGCACGCGCCTGGGATCCTGCTAAGCCGCTGCTGTTTTGCCCTGCTATGAATACCAAGATGTGGGAACATCCTGTTACTGCAACTCAGGTGAGTAGGGGGGGGGGGAAGGTGGGGGGAGGGTCCTGGGTGGGTTCAATGAAATTTGGAAAGGAAGGTGGGAATTTTGGAACATTTTGGAAGGATTTGGAAGTTTTGGGAAATTTTGAAAGCAGTGAGATTTTTTAGTTTTTTAGTTGACAAATTTCGAAAATTCTGAAAAGTTTCGAGAATTCTGAAAATTTTTGAAATTTTGAAATTTTTGAAATTTTGAAATTTTTGAAAATATTGAAAATTTCAAGTCTTTTGGTTTGACAATATCAGTAATTTTAGAAATACTTGAAATTTTGAAAATTTTGAGTTTTTTGTTTTTCGTTTTGAGAATTTCAAGAATTTCGAGGATTTTGGAAATTTTGGAAATTTTTGAAATTTGTGGAAATGTTGAAATTTTGAGGTTTTCCTTTTCACAATTCCGAGAATTTTGGGAATATTTGAAATTTTGGAAATATTTAAAAGATTTGAAATTTTTGAAATTTTTGAAAATATTGAAAATTTCAAGTTTTTTGGTTTGACAATATCGATAATTTTAGAAATATTTGAAATTTTGGAAAGTTTGGGTTTTTTGTTTTTCGTTTTGAGAATTTCAAGAATTTCGAGGATTTTGGAAATTTTGGAAATTTTTGAAATTTGTGAAAATGTTGAAATTTTGAGGTTTTCCTTTTCACAATTCCGAGAATTTTGGGAATATTTGAAATTTTGGAAATATTTAAAAATTTTGAAATTTTTGAAATTTTTGGAATTATTGAAATTATGAAAATGATTAAAACTTTTGAAATTATGAAAATTATTGAGATTTTTGAAGTTTTCGAAATTTTCGAAGTTTTTGAAGTTTTTGAAATTTTTAGAATTATGAAAATTATAGAAATTGTTGTAATTTTTAAAGTTCTTAAAATTTTCGAAATTTTTGAAAATTTTTAACATTTGGAAATTTTGAAAGTTAAAAATTTTTGAAAATGTTGAAAATTTTGAGAATCTTGAAAATGTTGAAAGTTTTGAGTAGCTTGAAAGTCTTGAAAAATTTGAAAACTTCAAAACTCGAGAAATTTCACAAAATTGTCATTTTTACCTAACGCTCCTTCCAAACTGATTGTCAGGCTTCACCAGTGATGCAAAATAATCAATAGCACTTAGCTGGTCCTTCCCTAAAAGATTAATGCCCTCCGAACTCGTCTTAATAATTAATTATGACCGACAACGCTAATCTTGAAGCTTGGTGTACATCACCTGGAGTTGAACTGTCCCACAAGATGGAGTGGGACGCAACGTGGATTAGAGATGGACCATTGCAAAATGCTCTTCGATAATTATGTTTTATAACTAATCTACAGCATCAATCGAGCGCAATTTGTTGAAAGAATATAGTCCGCAGATCATTTTTAACGGTGGGACATTTTCTTTTTTGTTTTGGCAAGCACGTGAATTTTCGGTTATGAGTCACGTGCTTGTGGTGAAACTTCTCAACTTGACACTTTGCCCCCTTACATCGTGCACATTTTTCATTAATTATCCCCGCCCTATTACCCCACCACAATCGGCCAAAAAATTTGATAATATAGAGAAAAGATGCGCGCTTTCGGGGGAATCTAACGAGATGGGTGGAAGCACGTGGACCCTCCACCTGCCAATACTCTTCTTATCGAATGATTTTATAATGCGTTACAGGTGGCGCTACTCAAGTCATGGGGATACAAGGAGATTAACTGCATCACGAAAACACTCATGTGCGGGGATACTGGTGTTGGGGCTATGGCTGAAGTTGATACCATCGTTAACACCACTCTAAGATCCCTCAATCCCTGGGATCCCTATTCACCGCACGACTTGCGTCACAGAGCCCTCAAGTAACTAAACTATTTCGATATATCGCGTTAATCTGTTGGAAATAAAAAATTGTGCAAACATGTTATATGGCAACTTGTGTGTATAGAGATGATAATAAAATTGAAATTGTGTTTATAAAATAGTTATCTGAGGTTTATTTATCAGCAAGTGTTGTTGAGGAGATCAAGATGATGATGACGAGGACAAGGTCCCATGGAACTTCTTGAAAATTTCAATTATCTCGTTAAGGAGGGCCTCTACGGGAAAAAGTGACAAGATATTTTACGTAGAGAATTTAATTTCTGAAAGAAAACATTTATACCATTTTCTGCCTAAATCTACTCATTTATTAATTTAATGACAATTGTAATATTTGAGCGAAACTTTTTTAATGCCTCAAGTAACTCTTTCAGTTTATTTAGGTGACGATAAAAATCATTGATACCCCACAGTTAAGTTGATGGGCAATTATATTCTTCGACTCGTTCAAAATTCCCGCGCGTTGCGCGCGCACCTGGTACTGCAAGCGCGCCATCTATGGAGAAATTTTGCGGCATCGCGCGAAAGCATTTTTGGCAGATATCTTCAAAATTAAGAATATTAACGAATGTTCATATAGAGCTTTTTTGTAGCTCTAAGTGGGCACTATAAAAAACGTTCTTATGAAAATTGGCCTATCTCCTTTACATTTCGACATATGATGCCTGAAACAAAATGTGAGAGAGATTCTCAGTGCGCGCCGCAGGAAGGTTGGGAGAATGGCGTCAGCGATGATCAAAGGTTGACCATTTAAAAAAAAATATGAAAGCATTATACACCCGCCCGCCCACACACAGTCACCCGCCGGCCCACACGCTCCCACCCGCCCACTCAGACACACCCACACGCCCACTCAGATACGCCCATCCAGACACACCCACACGCCCATTCAGACATGCCACTCAGACACGCCACCCAGACACGCCACCCAGACACACCCACACGCCCACTCAGACACGCCACCCAGACACACCCACACGCCCACTCAGACACGCCACCCAGACACACCCACACGCCCACCCAGACACACCCACACGCCCACGCAGATACGCCCATCCAGGCACACCCACACGCCCACTCAGATACGCCCATCCAGACACACCCACTCAGACACGCCCACCCAGATACGCCCATCCAGGCACACCCACACGCCCATCCAGACACACCCACACGCCCACTCAGATACGCCCATCCAGACACGCCCACCCAGACACGCCCCCCCCCCCCCCAGACACGCCCACTCAGACACACCCACACGCCCACCCAGATACGCCCATCCAGGCACGCCCACTCAGATACGCCCACCCAGACACACCCACTCAGATACGCCCATCCAGGCACACCCACACGCCCATCCAGACACACCCACTCAGATACGCCCATCCAGACACACCCACTCAGACACGCCCACCCAGACACACCCACACGCCCACTCAGACACGCCCACCCAGATACGCCCATCCAGACACACCCACACGCCCACTCAGACACACCCACACGCCCACTCAGACACACCCACCCGCCCACTTCAACACGCCCACTCGGACAGGCCCACCCACCCACCCACACATACACATATGATGCCTGAAACAAAATGTGAAAGAAAGAACGTGGGGAGGGCGCCATTATTGACAAGTTTTTCGAATCCTGAAAGAAATTTTTGAGGGAATTTCAGACAAAGAAATGTTTATAAAGTCGTATACAAGTGATTTATTCATTTACACAATAACTTGTTCATTTATTCAAAATTTCACTTGATGGAAAATACATTTTTCACTTAAACTAGATGTTGCACGTCAATTTCCTGCGCCAAATTTCGCCAAAAAAAATCCGATGAAATCGAGAAACTAATGGTCGCGCCCCAATGGAATAATTGGGGGGGACTGTTGGTAACGATTTAATTGGATTCGTTGGGCACATAAGAAGCTCAGACATGAGAAAAACGTGGCTCAGACTATTCGATTAATATGAACAATAAACGTTGTCATCTTTCGTTATTTAGGATGAACCGACCCGGGTCCAGAGCTGTCCAATTTTTGGAAAAAAACTGGAATAATATTATTCAATGAATACAATAAAAAGGATATTTTTCCGATGAATTTTTGCAGCACTTCTTTGCTTCCAGTTTTCCATTTTTTAATACATTTTTAATAAATGTTTCATTTCATAAATTTCATAAATTATTATATAATATAAATTGCTGAAACTTTTATTGTATAAATTTCAAACGGTTCAAAAAATCGAAAATTTTAGACGTTACGAAAATTTCAAAAATTTTAAACATTGAAAAAAAATTGAAAATGAAAATTCTACGAATCTCTGAAGTTTCGAAATTTTTCAGGGTTAACAAATGGAGAAAATGCGACAGTTTGGAAAAAATTGAAAATTTCCAGACAAATTGAAAATTTCAAATTCCAAAATGTCAAAAATGCTGAAATTTTCAAAATTTCCAAATTTCCAAAATTTTAAAAATTTTGAAAATTTTGAAAATATTCAAAATTTCAAGATTTTCAAAATTTTCAAATTTTTAAAATGCCCAACACTTTCCAAAACATAAAAAAATTAATATTATACTTAAAATGGCTTTATGAAGAAAGGAAAACAAAATTTAACAGAAGTATCTATAATTTCAGATTTTCGTTCTCCATTCGTAATTTTTTTTCTATGTTTTAAAAACATCTTTCATATTTTTTTCTTTCTAAAAATTTGGACTAATCTCTTCAACTCTGGTCGTTTTACCTTAGTCATAAATATCATTAATCCTAAACAATCGATTTTTCCATATTCTTTGAGTTCACATAAATATCACAGTTTATACAACTGATGCACAAATAATGTGCCTTAAAATTAATCCATAAAAACGTTGTAAACAGGCGTATAAAACCATTTAAATTGAGTTTTCGTGGAGGAAAAAAGTAGTATAAAAAAAATGTGTGTTAAAAAAAAGAACCTAACGCTTCAGACAATTTTTTCTTAATCATTATCTACGAGAACAATTTTGGTAAAAAATATTGGATTAAAATTTCTAATTTAAAATGCTCTCTAAAAATTTTCGCAGTCACCCAAAAGTGTCTGAAAATTGTTTATAAAATATTTCTATATTGCATTCACCCTATATACGTCACTTCCGGTTCCTCAGTGGCAGTTGTTTTAATTGATTTAGTAGCGAAGAGGTCAATGGAGTTAATCTGTATTGACATAATTTGTCTCAAAAAAACCTCAAAAATTCTCGAAATTTGGTTCAAAAAATTTTTTTTGATCTCATTTCGCCCTATGAAAAAAGTCCGGAGTGCATTTTCCAGAACTTTAATTCGCGGGCTGAAGTATCCGCGTAATATGAGCTACAGGTTACCCCCTCCACGCGCGCAATGGGCGTGGCCGGAGGGAGGGAGAGCCAATATGATGGCTCCAGTGAGCGCCGTGCATGTCCTCCGAGCTCTCCCCTCTCCGCAACGTTCAGATTACATCGCGCATGCGCCCACGCGCGACGAAATCTAACGAAATGCCCGTACCCCTCAAGCGCTATGTCTAACGTCAAGCGGGGTGGGGGGACATTCCCCTCTGCGCGCTCTTGCTGGAAGAGCTATGGAAAGTCCACTGTATAAAAATCCTCCCATCTTCTTTTTTTTTTATAGAAAAATTGGGTTAACTCGATTGACCAATTTGCCACTAAATATCCATTAAAGAAAATGGTATAAATTTTTTTTTTTGTAAAGACAAAATTTAATTAAATTTCAGAGAATTTTGAGGGGATTGAGAATATTTCTACTTTTTTTTTTTTTGAAATTTTTCAGCATCGAAAAAATATTTAATTAAATAATTTGATCACTCATAAGTCATTAATGAATCATTAATGGTTAATTAATTTATTTATAATAATTCAAATAATTTAATTTAATAATTTATCAGCATGCTTAGAAAAAATCGCTTGATAAATTTTCCAAACGCCTCAAATTTCTTCCAAATTTGAAAGTAAAATTGTGCAACCCGTTTTGCCCCTTATCATCCCCAAAAAAATGTGGTGATCAATTGGATGGTTTCGTTCGATGATTTTTGTGCAATTTATTGAAAAATTCGGTAGAAAATTTTTCTTTATAATTAGTCGCTAGGCCATTAAATTTCTATATAGAAATTTCTAACATTTCAACGTTTATTCACCTTTTATTAATATTCCATTTGTGAAAGTACGGGTCAATGGCTCTTGAAGAAAATGTGTATTTTTTGTGTAGTATCTAGGAGTTTTTCTTTCAAGTACTATAGAGAAATGTGTTGAGAACAAGTTTACTTGGATTTTTGTAGTTTATGTAAATCCAAAAAATGAAAATTTTGGAAAAAAACAAATGGAAATTTTAGAAAAAAAATTATATTTTTCGAGATTTTCAACATTGATAAAAACAGTATTTTTTAAAAATTCAGTCATCCTTCAAAAAAATTGAGAAATTCATTTGATTTCTGAAAATTTTTGAACATTTTGAAAAATTAGCATATTTTTTTTTCGATTTCGAAATTAAGAAAAATTCCGAATATTCCTAAAAGTTTTCCAATTCGAGTATCCAAAATGTGAAATTTCTTTTTTCTTTTTGCAATTGAGCAGACTACTGTGATTTGAAAAATTTCAAAATTCTAAAACTAGAATTTTCAAAATTTCCGTTCTCCAAAAAAAAAAATTTAATTCCCAAATCTCAAAGAACCCCAAAAATCAGAAACTCCAAAAATTTGGCAATTTGTAAAAATTGCAAATATTCACCCTCCCAAAAATCCACAAAATGCAAAATACAAAAAAAAAATTTTGTCCCGATTAAAAAAAAAAGATTTATTTTTTATTTTTATCGCAGAAAAAAAAATGAGTTATGAACCGCGAAATCATTTCTGCCGCCCAATTTTCCCCCGAAGCCATTGAGCCGTCCCGTGGCAGTTTGAGGCACATTGTCGTCTCTCCCACACACTACCCAAAAAAAAAACTTCCCAAAAAATCGGAAAGTTAAAAAAAAAAAAACAAAATTACCTACGTTACCCTAATTGCAATTATCGATAAACAACTGATAAGAAAATTGATAGCGGAAGTTGGCGCCGCTGAATTCTGGACGATTTTGGCCCTATTGGATGGGAAGTCGACATCATTGCTCTCCATTTCCGGTGGGCAGCCCATCCAAAATGGCGCCGACGGCCTGGGCCGTTCGTGCGCGACGCGCATGCGCATATCGTCAAACTGCCAGTAGCCTTTTCCCTTGAAGAAGTAGGTTTTACCTGCAAAAAATGTCACAAATTTGAACCCAATCTCCCAAAGAAGACACACCCATAACATCCATTCTGCATGATCTCCAAAAATCTCACCATTCTTCCACTGAAAAACTGCGTCGATATTGTAGGGCACACCCGCAAACATGCTCATGTCCCTGGGATAGTCCAGCTCTATGAAGTTCTCTGCTTCATCGTACCTGCAAGAGATAAACTCATGAGATCTCGAATTGTGATAAAAGCGCCAAAATGCCAACAGCACGATCTTGGTCCAGGGATGATGCTGCCAATTATTTCTGCGTCTGCGCAGATGGCAAATCTGTGCATCTGCGCAGGTGGCAAATCTATGTATCTGCACAGGAGACAAATATGTACATCTGCGCAGTAGGATAATATGTGCGTCTGCGCAGTAGGCAAATTTGTGCGTCTGCGCAGGTGGCAATTTTGTGCGTCTGCGCAGGTGGCAAATCTGTGTGTCTGCGCAGGTGGCAAATCTGTGTCTGCGCAGGTGGCAAATCTGTACATCTGCGCAGGTGGTAAATGTGTCCATCTGCGCCGGTGGCAAATTTGTGCATCTGCGCAGGAAGTAAATTTGTGCGTCTGCGCAGGAAGCAAATTTGTGCGTCTGCGCAGGTGGCAAATCTGTACAGTAGGATAATATGTGCGTCTGCGCAGTAGGCAAATTTGTGCGTCTGCGCAGGTGGCAAATCTGTACATCTGCGCAGGTGGCAAATTTGTGCATCTCCGCACGTGGCAAATTTGTGCGTTTCCGCAGAAAGCAAACTGCGCATCTGCGCAGGAGGCAAATTTGTGCATCTGCGCAAGAGGCAAATTTATGCTTCTGCGCAGGTGGCAAAGCTGTGCGTCTGCGCTGAAATAAAATCTGTGCATCTGCGCAGGTAGTCAATGTGTGCATCTGCGCAAGAGGCAAATTTGTGCATCGGCGCAGGTGGCAAATCTGTGCGTCTGCGCAGGTGGCAAATTTGTGCATCTGCGCAGGTGGCAAATTCGTGCGTTTGCGCAGGAAGCAAATTTGTGCGTCTGCGCAGGTAGTAAATTTGTGCATCTGCGCAGGTAGCCAATGTGTGCATCTGCGCAGGAGGCAAATCGGTCCATCTGCGCAGAACCAGAAAGCGCTGCTGTAACGACGGTCGGTAGGGTATGTAACCGCGTGCTTCGCGGTTTAGTATGTCTGGCGTTACAAGTGAAGGCTACAGGGAAAGCTTCTGGAGTATGGTGACGGGGGGTGGGGGGTGGGGGGGGGGGGGTGTCATTGGAGTTGTTGGGAGAAAGTTGGAAATCATTACCTCCAGTACATGGTGCCGCTGAAGAAGTAGGTTCTACTATTGTGCCCCCATACCATAGCACCATCGATCTTCTCGAGTTCATCCGGCAATCCTAGGGCCCTCAGCGGACGTGGATACCCAGGCTCAAGTTTATTAGCATTGAAAACGTAGTAATTTTTACCAATGAAGAACACAATTTTCTTATCCGGTCTCTCGTATACAGCGTCAACATGATCAATGTCCTCCGGCAAATTGAATAGGCGAGTTATCTCAGCTGGATAGCCCTCGTAAAGCCCCTGATCGCCTATTCTCCAGAGATACTGCCAAGGGATAATCATGCAGTTGATTAACTGGGTAGCATTAAAAAAATTGTACTAGGTAGATTAGATTGGGCGGAGGGTAATTGGTCATTATCTATGGTCAGTAATCAAGGTAATCAACTGGAAGAAGGTACATGTCGTATCAAAATTGATGAGGAGCAGGTAGGAAGTTTGTCATCTAGGCGACTGACCAAGATTGAGCACATGAATCGATTTTAGTTCGCTCTAGCATGAAAACGGTAAGAGATGGAAAAAAATGTGTCTAACGAATATTGTTCCTCTCTCAAAGATGCACAATCTATGTCTTATGTCTTTTTGTCGTCAGCATCACCGTTTAGGACATACGGTGATTTTAACACCAATAAGCTGTCTACGGATTTAGACCGCCGGACAAATCCGTTCAGCGAACTTTTGGATGTATCTCGAGAACTAATGGACGGAGAGAAATTTGGTAAAGGACTTTTTTGTCGGCAATGAGATTCTCTACAAAAAATGTATTATAGCATTTTTTCGTAGAGCCACTCGGTGACGAGATAATTCGGTTTTTTGAGGTCGTTTCCGGTGGGAGGGACCGATGGGGGATTGGCGGGTGGTACCAATGGATTTTGAATTTTTCCCGCCAATTACTCACCCGTCCTTTAAATATGAATACTTCACGTCGAATAATGCTGATGGCATCGTAGGTGGTGTCACACTTGTCAGGAATGTCATTGCGCGGCGCTGGTGTCCATCTGTGTCGCGGCCTATGGGGTGCGACAGTTGTGGTTGTTGTTGTATGGTGTCTATGCGGTTTCCTAGGCCTCTCTGGATAATAATCGGGATGCTCTGTTCGCCAATTGGGTTTGTATGGGTGGTGATTGGTTCTGTCACGTATTGGATCCTCGGGGTAGGCATTTGGTCGCGTTGGACGCGTTCGCCAGGTCTTTCGCGTGCGCGGTGTCGTGGTTGTTGTTGTTGTTGTTGTTGTGGGACGCGGTAGATTCGCCCAGAGCTTTCCCTCCGGTGCACCTGAGCGGAATAAATTTTACGGGAGAGTTATTAATGGTGACATTTATTCAATAATGAGAGCGCTAAGCGATCAGAGGGCATCAGGTTTTCGGGAATTTTGGGTGAATTTTAGGCCTTTTCTTGAAAAATTTGCGCCCCGAGGTTCAATATTGTTTTACGCGTAAAATATTTAATTCTCAATTTTTTTGGGGGGTGGGAAAAAATTACAATATAGAGGGGGAAAAATTACCGAGCAGTATGGTAATTTTTACAAAACGGTATTGTAAAATTTACCCGACCGCATGTAAAAATTCTAGTTTGCTATGTAATTTTTTAGTAAATTTTTTTTGGTAAATTTAATTTCCTCATAATTCCACCTTTCACCTCTTAAATGCGTATAATAAAAGAAAAAAACCTCTTAAACACAATTTCTCCCTTAACACCCCATAACATTTCCCATATAAAAATTTCGTAATTAGGGGCTGGTAGCGGAAATTTTCCATCCGCTGACAATTCCCCCTCCCCCCCCCCCCCCCGCCTCCTTAATTCTCTATTTCCTCAA